>JARHVA010003453.1:635000-1177500 GCA_037957365.1 Torreya grandis | reverse complement strand
CATCACCTCAAAAGGGTAAGATAATTGTAAAATTTGTGAATGTAACCATGTAGCATATATAAGGAAACATGTCTAGTTAAATGTATCATTGAAGTGCATAGAACCAATGTGATCACATCTAGGCCTAAGCTGCATGGAAATGATCATGTAAATGTATAGATAGTATCAATATAAGATCAATAAGTAAACAAACACACACATAATATCATTTAAAATCAAGTCAACAAGTAATGGTCCAACAAGATCACAAACAAGGGGCATGTTCAAATTTCAAAAAATCTGGATATGATTTAGTCAAATGTCTAAAAATCAAGGAATGATATATTCATATTTACATAAAACAAGAAATGACATATTCAAATGTACAAGAAGTTAAACATAAGCACAAGTGTTGTATATAATGGAACATATTAAAATGATCAAACAAGTAATAAATAGTTAGTAAAAATACTCAAAGAAGTGTATAAAGGAAAATCATACACAACTAACATAAACATTTAATATTGGCCCATGGATCAAATGTGTTAGCAAAAAATGTCAAGTGCATAGCATATGAAATATCCTATGTAATGCATAATCATGGATAATAGGCATGTGTAAGTACATATGTAAGCTAAAACATGATAATGTAGAATGATAATTGAATCATATAAAATGTGTGTATCAATATCAAATAATATGGATGCCCCCAATATTTTAGTGATGTAACAGGAAATCCCAACTTCTATAAGTGTGTCATGTATTTGTGTATGTAGGAGTAAATGATATGCTATCCATCAACATGAAACTATCACATAAATTCTAAGGAACCAATATAACATGTGTAGAGAGGATTACATAAAAATATTAGTCAAACATTATTCCATAAATCAAAGGAAAAATGTGTAAGAGTAAATTGAATTAAGCATATCTATTCATACATGAATTACAAGTAATAGTAAGAAACAATTGAAATAAAGTGATATCATATTACCTTTCCAAGTGGATTAACCATACAAATTCTCAAAGGTATGTTCTCCCTTGATCAAGAGCTCTTGTCTTCAACAATAATGGTGGTCAACTCCTCCAATGTCTCAAGAATTCCTTGTAAAACCTAGGCTCATGATTGGGAATAGCTAAACTAGACTATCAATGAAGCTTGAAAATAAAATCAATGATAAAATTCAAAGGATTGTGGAAATAATTTAGCATTATAACTTTTCCCAAATTAATCTTTAAAATTATGTTCATAGCCTCTCTATTTATAGCTTTTTGAGATTGATCAGGATCAATCATGACCATCCATCTCAAGATTGAGATGTGTGGCCATGCATTCATCCAATTATATAATTAAATCCATAAATATCCATCATAAATATTTGGGATAGAGAGGTATTTAAGAGGCATGGAGGGTCTTAATGAGGCATGGGAGACCCATAATTTTGATATTTTATGCATTTATGGCTTATGGATGACACCCCATATGATGATGTCATTAGGTGATGCAGTTAATAAAAATCAATTTAAAAAAAGAAATATTCAACAAATTTCATGTAAAATCCACTTAAGCTCTTGATTTGGATCAATTAGCCTTAAACAAGGTTAATCAACATTAGTGCAATTATTTGGAAATTGGCCCTCAATTAATCAAAATGGTCAAAAAGCCATATTATTATGTTGTAATTTGACTGGAGAAGAATTGGAAGGAAATTTTAGTTGTGGTGGAAATTTATTCCCATTTAGGATTTTACCGACACAAAATAATAAAGGTACATGATGCGTATTAATGAAATAGAATAAAAATAATGATCTAGAGCATAAAAAGGTTAAATCATCATTTTGACTCAAAATGAATTGATCAAAGTTAGGTATCACATAAAATGCATTGATTGATTTAGGGATACATTAGCCTAAATTGGCACTTGTAAAAGACAATCTTGAACCATTTAGCACATTTTATGGATTTTGACCTAAAATGTGCACTTGAGTGCAATTCGAGTAAGATTGATAATTTCAACACAAAAGGTGTTAGGAATTAGATGTCTACAACATGTAGGTGCCAAAAATGTTTTTGTATTTTTTTAATGATTTTAATTTAATTTTTTCATATTTTTATAGTTTTATTGGGGATTTAATATTTCCAATCAAGGAAGTCCTCATCATCAAAAGGTGTGGAACCATTTGCTAAATTTTTCAAGTGCTATTTATAATGATGGATTTCTTGTTCTTTAATATACTTGTTTGATGGCTTACCTAAATGATTCAAATTTAAAGGGGATAAGTATAAAAAAAATCATTATCCAACTCTTATCTTAAAAAATGTCTCATTGGCATGTCATGCTTATTTTGATCAACTCTGCATCCATCTAGTTTCACTCTCTTTGCTCTTTATGTTTGTTAGTCTCCTTAATAGGAATTTATTCCTTAGAATTTATAGGTACTTATTGATGGCATAAAAATTTCTATATACACTCATAACTCATTCTTTACCTCATTCCAGCCATCCCTTCACAAGCTTCCTTTCACACTTTCACTTGCTTCTTGTTAGGCTAGTCTCTTAGGTCTCAAAGGCCAAAACTTGACATAGGTTTCAATGATTCAATATATTATCATGTATGGTCTTATTTGATCTCATTATACTTGGTCAAACCCCTTAAAATTCCTCAAACACACTCCAAGACTCATTTCACACCTTATCATCACAATGTTCTCGTAAGGCTTGTAGCCATTTTTTTAGCCTTTTCCCCTTGTTTGATCAACTTGTCACCTTTACTAAAGATGTAAAAACACTTTATGGCACCGTTCATCATTTTTCAACTCCACAAAAAATTTCATGAACTACTTCACTCATCTTCACCATTTTCTTAGCTCTTTTACCTCACAATTAGCCCTTTTAGGGCTAATTCTACCTACCTATAATATAATACCTCAAAATCCATAACATAATGACTATAAAAGTTTAAAAATACTTGATTTAGTTAGTAAACACAAAACCCAACACAATTACAAATTTTCACTACTTTGGATGGTGGAAACTCTTTATATCCACAATACCCTAATTTTAGGGCTTCTCATATCGTGCACAAGCCTAAGTGCCTAAAAAATTCAATATATGGAGTTTTAATGAGTTTAAAAGGGATAAATTATCATGTGTATTTATTTTTTAACCTATAACACCTTTAAAAATAGGTTTTAGACCTTGTTCAATGAATAGAGGGCTTAAGAAATACAAAACATAGTCACTTGTGCATCCTTTTTACTAACTGTACAAGGTTTCCATGGCAAAATCTCACTCAAATACTTTTTAAGCCTCACCTAGGATATTATCATGGTTAATACACCCTCTCCAATTTAAAACTCACCTAAAACCATCACCATACACTTTATAATGATCAATTACACTTCTCTTTTATCTTTAGACTATGTAACAGGGTATGGCTGAGTGGGTCTGTGTGATTCAATGCAAGGATTCTTGTTTAAGATGTTCAATAACCTCAAAGGGTCCTTATAAAAAAATTATCCTCTTTATTCCTTATCAATGATCATTTAATCAAACCTTCTTTCACTCTTCTACACCTTGTCTATCTTCCTTAGCACCCTATAACTAGGGTTGGATTGTGTGCTCTAGGGGTTTGCTTATGACAACATGAGTTTGTTCCCTTCTAATAGGGTTTTTTAATCTCAATCTAGGAATTATATTTTTTGAATCAACTTATGTTAAAAAAAATTATTAATTTCCATCTCATACATATCTATTACTTGTATCTTTGGAAATATTAACATAACTTGCATACCTTAACCTATCATGAATGTGAATAGGGGTTTCCTTCTAGTTTTTTTTCACTATGAAGTGATTACTTAGCAAAAAAGGGATATGTATGATATATAACACACTAAAATATCATGAAACTATAAATACATTTATTTAATTCATCTAAACAATTACTTAATCCTCTTCTTATTGACTTTAATCTCCCATTCCAATCCTACAGGTACACACATACATGCAAGGGATGTATATAATCTCAAAGAATAACATTGAATTATATCATTAAAACAATCATATTAATTTAAAATTAGAGTTAAACACTATAAATTCATGTTACTTTATTCATTTGAGGCAAAACACAATTGCATTGTAGTCCAAAACTTGGACTTATCACCTTCCATGAGGAGTTTATTCATACACTCACTTTCAAATTCTCCTCTTTACTCTTGTATATCTCTCTCATATAATTATTCTCTCCTCTTTATAATTATCCTCTCACATTAATTTCATACAACTTACTACTCAACTAAAAACAACATTGTTTAAGGTGGTTACAAGACACAACCTCCTTGCATTGCAACTTCAATGTGAGGCTTATGATATCAAGACTAGAATATGGCCTCTAATTTAATGTCTTAGACTTATGTTACTTAAAAAACCTTTTACATAGGATTATTATCTCCATTTAATCCATATTTACTCATCTAACCACCTTATAACTTATTTATGCTCCTCTAAGTTATTTTCAAATATTTGAATTTTCATATTTTTAGTTTTGGAGGGAAAACTCATATAAGCCATTTAACACACCTTGAGAACTACAAATGGAATATAAGACAACAAATTGAACTTAAAAGGTACCTCACACACTTTGACACTCAAACTTTACCAACTTTAAACTCTTATTTATAAAAACACAAAAATATTGTTTCCTAGCTTGATGCTCATGCATCATACTCCCTAGGAGGGAGAAAATTTTCATGCTACAACTTCTTCCTTTCCTTCCAATTCAAATTTTTAAGGTCCTTCATACCCAACATGTTTCTTCTCCTTCTTTCTTGCTCCTTTTTCTTTACTAAACTCTTGGTTTTCTTTCTTTTGTCTTTGTCTAATCTTCTTGTCTATGCATCTTCTACATCTATGAGGTTTTCTAACTATTGTACCTCTTTATTTGCTTCATATTACATATTTTTTATGTGAATTTGTCCTTCATCATCTTCAGCAAAAACCAATTCGTTTTCATTCTTCTTCCTCATGCTTATTTTATAGTTTGATTCCTCATTATTTTCACTTGATTCTTGCCTTTTGAGTGATGTTTTATCCTTAATCATATTATCATCTCCTTCCTTAGGATCTAATGGACTCACATTCATGCCAACATCTATCATTTTCTCCATTATACTATCCTTTTCTGCCTCTACTTCACATTCCTTCATTATTTGATGTATCTTTATATCATCTTACTCATTATGTAAGAGAAACTTCTTATCCCACTCATCCTCATCATAGTACAATATGATTTGACCAATATTTAACTTTTCACATTAATTTTCATCAACTATTAACTCATATTTATCTTTCACAATTGAATATTTCACCTTGTTTTCTTGTTCATACTCCATTTACTTGCTTGCATGTAGCCTTATTTTCACAAATTATTATGCTCCTCTATTATTATCATTATCTATATTTTCCTTGATATTTTGTTGTTGTAAGTCATCTTATTTTAACCCCTTGGATGGACTGAACATGTCCTCTAACATCTTTGACTCTTCTTGTAACTTGAGTGCATCCATCTCTTCACAATCCTCATTAAATCTTGGTCCACATTGCTCTTCATCCTATTGGTCATATTATTCTTTGTATTCTCCTTTGACTCCCTCATTTTTGAGAGTTACATCAACCTCCTCATGATACATACCATGCTTCTTAATCACTCTTTTAGGTGCTTCATTCTCATCTTTCCTTATTACACATTTATTCATCCATACCATTGTTTCCATGTACAATATGTCTTCAATATTGGAGTAAAATTCACATACATCATCATCATAAAAACATTTTGAAAAATAAAATAAAATTCATGCACTCATCTTCTTACATACATGGTTTTACCTTCACCTCTTTGGCTTGATTTTCTTGTACCATCTCTCTTGTTTGCTTCATAGGCTTGATATCTTCCTCTATCTTCATGATTTATTAGAATAAACTAACAATGTGATCCTCTTGTGCTCTTTTGATGTTCTTTTCCACCCATCAGTTGCCTTGTACCTTCTTTGGGTTCCAATCACTTCTCATTTCATCTCCTTCATGCTTCTTTCTTTGGTTATCTACCATGCCAACTTGGTGTTCTTTGCCATTTATCCTTTGTTTCTACATTTGTGCTTGATTTCCACCTATGCTCTTGTATTGTTTAGCCTCTTGTTTTAGGTTCATCCCTTCATTATCAATACCTATTTGTTTTATCCATTTAGGCCACATATATCTATGCCCTTGTTCTCTTCTTGAGGGCTAAAATTTGTCCTTGTTTTCTCAATCTACATATTAGCCTTTCCTTCTTCATAGATGCAATAAAAATCAACACTTAAGCATCCAAAGATGATTGCTACAAGCTTACTTATTCATTCATTTCTTCATGGGTGACCTTCATGTTTATTCTCTTGTTTTATGTGTTATACTTGGTAATGCATCATAGTATTCTTCCTTATCTTGATCTTCAACATGTTGAATGCTTTAAAATTTCATCACTTTGTCTTCTTCAAAAGGTTCTTTTTCTTTGTCATCCTCTTTCCACTTGATGGGTGATGTTATTATACCATCCTTCACCAAATTTGAGGCCTTATGTTTGGCCTTCACCAAATTTACTTTCATACCTTCATACACAAACTTGAAATCAATGTTAGCATACAAAATGAGAGACCATATAGTCTCCTTGAATGTCTTTAGCATAAACACTCTCCATCTTTTCTTTTGGTCTTCACTCTCATGTGCTCTCCTTGTTCTCTTAAATGATAACCATATTCTCTATATTTCTATCTTTTTTATCACTTGGAAATATCTCACTCCTCATGCCTCTTTGGGCTTCCTTCTCATCTCTCAAGACACTCATCTTGTGCCTTTTCTCTTTCACAAGTGACTCTAGTGGCCACTTAACCCTTATTCTCACATTCCATCCAATCCATTGACTTCCTTTTCCTCTCATGAGCTTCACCATGATATATATCCTCTCTATACTTTTCCCCAATTCTCTTCTCAAGTATTCCACTTATCTCTCTTCACCCATCTTATCTTTTATTATTTGCTTTCTAGGCCTATATAGATCTTCATGTTAGCAAGTTTATCAACCTTGCCTCTTAAAACTCTACTTGTAATTTATTATTATTTTATTCCTCCATCTAGGAATTCTCCTTATCCTCCTTAATTCTCTCTTGGAGTCTTCTTTCTTCTCTCTTCTCTCTTGGATCTCCAAGGCTCTCTTTTCTTTCTATCTTCTCTAGTCCTTGCTTGACTATCTTATAGTCCTTTCCCATAAAAATTTAGGGATATTATTTCTCTCTTATAAATATTATATACCTATGTATTTATCTCAATATATCAGAATTATAACATACTCTTCTCCCTCAATACCCTATAAGTGTCATCTCAAGTATTCCTCATAGCATGCTTTATCAATTTAAAATAAACAAGTTTCAAAGAACTCAAACAAAACTCAAACCAAAATTGTCTTTATATAATACCAAATGATGTAAAGGTAAGGGGGATAAATATATAAATTTTTTTATCTAGCTCTAGTCTTAAAAAATGTCTCATTGGTATGTCATGCTTGTCTTGATCAACCTTGCATCAATCTAATTTCACTCTCTTTGATATTTATGTTTATTAGTTTCCTTGCTTGGAATCTATTCCTTGGAATTCAGAGGTACTTATTTATGGAATAAATCTTTATATATACATTCATAACTCATTCTTTACCTCATTCCATCCATCCCTTCACAAACTTCCTCTCACACTTTCACTAGCTTCTTGTTAGGCTAGGTCTCAAAGGCGAAAACTTGACACAGGTTTTAATTATTCAATATTTTATCATGTATGGTATTATTTTATATAATTAAACTTGTTACAACCCATTAAAAGTCCTCAAAAACACTCCAAGACTCATTTCACACCTTATGGTCATAATTTTCTCCTAAGGCTTGTAGCCTTTTCTTGAACCTTTTCCCCTTGTTTATTCAACCTATCACCTTTAACAAAGATTTAAAAACACTTTAGTGAACACTTTATCTTTTTTTAACACCACATTAATTTTAATGAATTGGTTCACTCATGTTCACCATTTTCTTAGCTCTTTTTCCTCATAATTAGCCTTTTTAGGCCTAATTTTGCTTAGTTGCAATACAGTCCCTCAAAATCCATACCATAATGACCGTATAGGTCTAAAACTACTTTATTCAGTTAGTAGATACAAAACCCAACACAATTACAAATTTTAAACCACTTTGGATGGTGAAACTCTTTTATCCACAAAACCCTAATTTAGGGTTTCTCATACCTTACATAGGCCTGACAACCTAAAGAATTCAATACTAGAGTTTTAATCAGTTTCAAAGGGAAAAATTAACATGTGTAGGTATTTTTTAACATATAAAACCTCTCCCAATATGTTTTATACCTTGTTCAATACATAGAGGGCTTAAGAAATATAAAACACAGTCACTTGTGTATCCTTTTTACTGACTATGTAAGGTTTCCATGGCCAAATCTCACTCAAATACCTATTAAGCCTCACCTGGGATATTATAAAGGTTCATAAAACCTATATAATGTAAAACTCACCTAAAACCATCTCCATCCACTTTCCAATTATCAATTACACTTCTCTTTTGTCTGTAAACTATGTAACAAGGTATGGCTGAGTAGGCTTATGTGTGATTTAATGTAAGGATTCTTGTCTAATATGTTCACCAACCTCAAATTATCCTTATCAAAACTTTATCCTACTTATTCCATTTCAATTATAATTTAATCAAACCTTCTTTCATTATTCTACACATTGTCTATCTTCCTTAGCACCCTATAGCTAGGGTTAGATTATGTGCACTAGGGATCTACCTCCAACAACAAGGGTTTACTCCCATCTAAAAAGGCTTTATCATCTCAGTCTAAAAATTATATGTTTAGCATCAAATTATGTAAACAAAAAACTAGGAATCACCATCTCATACATATCCATTACTTGTATCTTTGGAAATATTAACATAACTTGCATACCTTAACCCATCATGAATGTGAACAGGGGTTTCCTTCTAGGTTTCTTTCACTATGAAGTGCTTGATTAGCCAAAAATGGGTATATATGATCTATAGCACACCCAAATAATAGGAAACCATAAATAATTTTATTTCATTTATCTAGACTATTACTTAATCCTCTTCTTATTGATTGTAATCTCCCATTTTAATCTCGTAGATACACACATGCATACAAGGGATGTATATAATATCAACTACTAAAATTAAATTTTAGAATTAAAATAATCATATTAATGTTGAATGAGATTGAAACACTAAAAAATCATGTTCCTTTATTCATTTGAGGCAAAAAATAATTACATTGTAGTCCAAAACCTGGACTTATCACCTTCCATGAGGAGTTTGTTCATACACTTACTTTTAGATTCTCCTCTTTCCCTTAGGAGATATCTCACCTCTAATTATTATCTCCTCTATATAATTATCCTATCACATTAATTATTTACAACTTAATACTCAACCACCTCCAATGTTGGTTAAGGTGGTTACAAGACACAACCTCCTTGCATTGCAACTTCAATGTGCATCTTATGATATAAAGACTAGAATATGACCTTTAATTTAATGTCTTAGAGTTATGTACCTTCAAACACATTTTAAATAGTATTAATAAATATATTTAATACATATTTCCTCATCTAACCACCTTAGACCTTGTTTATGCTCTTTTAGGTTCTTTTCAAATATTTGAATTTTTAAATTTCTAGTTTTGGACGAAAAACTCCTAGAATCTATATAACACACCTTGAGAACTCTAAATGGACTCTAAGAAAAAAAAATGGAACTTAAAATTTCCCTCAAACACTTTCACACTCAAAATTGACCAAATTTTATTTCCTATATACAAAAACACAAAAATGTTGTTTGCTAGTTTGATGCTCCTGCATCACTAAAGTTAAGGGTGTTTGCATATAATTGTATCAATCATGTGGTATACAAGTCTGTGTCCTTATAAATAAATGTAACACACATATTTTTAGCATATAACTTAGATTTCCATTAAACTAGCCAATATTATCCAATATTTAATTTCAAATGGGGATCATGGTCTAGTGTCCATATGGTTGTGGTCACTACACATATATCACAAGTAATAGGTAACTATAGACACTAGAAAACTACACACTTGCAGTTTTAGGTGTTTGAATGCCTCAAAATCACCTTAAATATTCTTAAAAACTTCCTAACCCCTTTTTACACCCTCCTAACTTAACCAAATTCCCTATTCTACCCATTTATATTCAAAAATTATTATTTGAAAACATAATTCAAAAATAGTTTTTAAAATCACTATTCATAAAACACTATTCACCATCACTATTCATTGTGGGACCCATTTTTACTATTCATGATGACATGGAATATGAAATGTAAAGTGACATGGCATGTGACATGACAAATGACATGGCATGTGACATGGTAAAATGACATGAAAAATTGATGTTGCAAAGTGACATGGCTTGGTACCCCACCTTTAGCCCATTTTTCCAAGATTATTAATGACCTCATTTAAGCATCACAAGGGTATCCAATTTAAATGGGTATAATTTCTCCTCAAGGTTAAGTCATTTCACTTGGTTTTGTATTTTCACATGCAAATAGCCTTTAAAATTAACTTACCTACCCCTGTCACACCTTGGGAGAGATAAAGAGCCCCCATTTTGGACTTCTTAGCCCTAATAAATGACTTATCAGCCCAAATTGGAATATTCACCCACCTCACCTTGACTCACACATACCCCCTTGAAAAATGGCACCATATTTGGTGGGAAAACTCTTAAAAGTCATGAGGACAAATAAGGGTGTAACAAAGTCTTCGGTCCCATTATCAAACCATGTGCACAATTCCTTTTAAACTTGGAATTGCATGAAAAATAGGGAGACTTTATAACCCCCATAGTAATCTTACACCAACCACATCCTTGACCTTGGGGAAAAATGTGCCATACTTCCAAGATGCCCTTTTTTGTCATGTTTCCTCAAACTACAAATACCCCCCCTCTCCTTCACCCAAAGAAGAGGTTGAAAAGTTAGAGTATTGCTGCCCAAATTTTATTTTAGGTGTTCATCCATTTCAAGGAGGTCATTACTCTTCCACATCTTGAAGGAAAATAATTCAAATTAATGAAGCTCTGTCAAAATTACCTCAAGACATATTCATCAATAATCTTCAACAAACCATCTTCATCAATAAGCATCTACAAACATTGAGGTAATATTTTATTTTGTTATTTAAATTTAATAATTTATTTAATTTTGGCCTCCTTTCCCTTAAAATTTTCACTTCTTTCACCATTTTTGTCTTCATCCCTTCCTCATCTTATCATTTACTCTTTTACCCCTTTACCCCTTTTTGCCTCTTTGCCATATTCCTCACTTGACCTCTTTCACCTCTTTGCCACACTTGACATATTCTCTTATTTGACTCATCTATCCATTTATCCTTTTGTATATTTTCATAATTGATAATTTACCATAACTAAAAAAATAATCCTTTTGACCCTTACCATTTTACCCAAACCCCAAAACTATGGCCCTGTCTTGACTAGTTTTAGCATGTACTAGATTTAGTCATTTTTATTTGAATAAGTATTTCATTTCCTTTTGTACTTAGAATTTAATTTATCATTAATTTAAATTCATGTAGACACCAATATCGTGTCAACCCCCCTTATTCCCCTTCTAAACATTAACACTCCTAACCCACACTTGTACACCTTATTAATTTAAAAACTACTTATTTTAAATTAATTACCTCGCCTTAGACACCTCACCTACACACCTCACCCTAAGACTATTTCTTAGCCTATGAGTCATCCTGAGACTAAGTCCTCTAAATCCTAACTACCCATGACCTACTCTCACTCCATCTTAACTCCCTAACCAACTCCCATGCCTCATAAGCCCTTGTTTTGACTGTTCTCCAATGGAAAAGGCACTTGGCGGGTGGAGAAATGGGCAAAGAGCTAAAAATAGCCCTTTTACCTATTCTTTCTCTGTCAATGTCAATCAAACCTCAGCTAACACTGGTGGGATCACTGACGTCGGTTACTTAAGCCAAGCTCTAACATTGAGCTACCCATGCCTTCTCACATATTTGCATGCACACTCTAAGATTTCAAGCATCAAAACTCGACTATCATTCTCCTAGTTACTGAAGCTATTCACAAATCACTCCAGAGACTAGATTAAAAGATTGTATGAGGACCTCAAGCTACTAAATTGAACCAATCTGTGTTCGCTTCATTGGCTCACAACACCGGTCACATCAACCATAATGGGAATCACTATTCTGACACCTCTGGTTCTTCACCCTATAAAGCTAAGTATTTTGGTTTTCATTTCAATGTTTTAGAATACATTGTTAATTAGTTTTCATTGATATTTCTAAATATTGTCGAGAGACCTGACTTCTTCTATGGAGGGGATGAAAGGCCTTCCCCTTGTTCTCACCCCCTTTGTATACCAACTCTCTACCTATACCCTTCCTCAGACCTCATTCACCTTCCCATAACCCTAAACCAACCTCTAAACTTCTAGAAATTCCTCTTTCTATCCCATAAATACTCTAAAAGCCATCCAAGGCCAACAACCCCTACCAACATTGGTAACCCAACCGACATCAGCACCATTTACCCCACTGAACTCGACAGACCAATTGACATCAGCGACTGTGTTCTGTACTAGCAAACTAGAAAGCCATCCAAATATCCCATCTAGACTAGATAGAACCTTCAGCCAACCTTCTGTAGCACTCTGAGATACACAGACTGTAAGGAATGGGTACACACCATTTACTTTTCTATTTCTTTAGTCATTATCATTTCTTCCTTTATAATACTTTTACCTTTAAACAGTGGACTGTCATCCCTTAAGGAAGCTTCATGCTTCTAGGACCGAGTGCATAGCTTGGTAGTCCACCATATCCTCTTCTAACATCTTACTTGTTTAAGTTTCATTATTTTTGTAGATGTTTCCTCCACAGCCAAAGAGGAGCTCCCACAAAGCTTGGATACGGTGCGCACTAAATCTAGGTAACATCAAACCCATAACCTCTTAACCTTAGTTTCCTTCTTATTTGAATGCAATTAGTGAAAATTTAGAGAAACATTCTGGCACACCTAGTGGGACCCTTGGAGTTTTCCTTGGGTTCATTCTTATTCTGTTAAAAATCATATCAAATTTTCATGTAGATGCATTAGCAAAATATTCACTTCTTGCATACCCTCTTCTATCTTTTTGTTTCAAAAGGAAATCATTAGCAGAGGTTAAAAAGAACATCTCTTTTTCTTCTTGTTACTTCTTGTATGCATCATAGAGTAGTGAAAAACTCATACTCTTTACCTCTTCTCCATTTGTTTGCATTTGAATTACATATTTCAATTTGGGTTAAAAAATACTACATTTCATTCTTGCTTGGATGCACACTTAGCCCACTTAGTAATTAAAGCATTATGAATGAGTTGTAGTGCACAAATGTGACACAACCAACCCACAATCACTTCAAATCAAACACTTAAACTTACATGAGACAAGGCCCATCTAGGATTTCATCACCTAGCAGATACCTTACCCCACTTGGTGATCCTACTTGGATTTCACCACCAAGAGGAGGACCCACTCTATTCTCTAGCAGAGTATAAACCATAGGGAAGGTATATTTTGGCTAAGTATCCTAGCTCAGCTCTGGGTTCATGAAGTGAAGGGAGCAAGCCCCAATACTAGGCCACATACTGACCCTAACACATATATTTTTGAGTACCATAACACAACTTGAAACTAGCCATAGACTTCCTCTCTAGGACCTATTCTACAAGCCTAACTCCTAACACATTCTCTTAAGGCATAAGCCACCATGACTTTAAAACTCATTCCTAGGAATCTAACATTTTAGAGGTTGTTTGCCTAATCATCTATTCTGCTAGTTTTATCTGAGTGTTTGGGTTGGTAAGGTTGTACCATTCTAAAGTCCAAAACAACTCAAAATATCTTCTTCTTCCAAAAACTATCAATCTTCTATGTTTTTGGAATTACACAGAAATCGACATCAGTTTCTCCACTGATGTCGGCAACCAAACCTTCACTGACATTGGTTAACTGACCGACATCGGCAACATTTTCTAAACCGATATTGGTTAAACAACTGACATTAGTCACTATCAATAAATTTTAAAAAATAATAATAAATCCCAAATAGCATGTTTAAAACCCAAATGTCTTGTTGTTTAACACAAATTCTGGTTTTTTGAAACTAAAACATAGTTTTTGGAACCTGAATCCCTTTCGCCTTAGATGGTCCTGACACGTAGTCAAGCCAAATTCCTTGTTGACCACATGAGTCAACAGCCACTCCCACCTTCACCCTTTGTGCCAAGTCATTTAATGGAGTATACTTCAAACACCAAGCATACTCCTATCCAACCTACCCCTGATCAAGCTCCCATTGTTCCCAAAGGGGATCAAGATTTTGAGAGATTCCTTGACCACAATGTAAGGGCTCTCCAACATTATCTTTCTAGAAGCCAAATGTGAGATCCTTCAGGTAACCCTATTTTTGGGATGCCAACTTCTTTAGTTGAAGCGGCAATGATATCAACAACATCTGATACCCAACCTATGGTCACTCAGGCCACTACCTTGACTAGTAACCCAACCATGGCCAATGTTCAAGATTTGGCCTCCCCTTCTATCCTTTCTTGCCCTACCTCCATCAGGGTTTCCATACCCCCTCAAATGCAAAAAAATTCAACTAAGGTCGATACCTTTCTAGAACTTGATTGTCTCTATCCCACCCACTCTTGCACCTATAAACATGAGAGTGACCACTTATCCTTTAACTAGTGTCACTGCCATTCAACCACCCTTGGTAGCATCTAATCAAGTTGTGCCCTCCAACTTTGTGGCACAAGCCCCCATGGCCTTGACATCAGCCCCTATGACGAACTATCAATATGTTGAACCTACACAAATGCAACCAAGTATGTCATACACCCCTTCTAATGCCTTCTAGGTACCCTATAACTTAGGGGGTGCCCCTCATGCCAATCCATCTACCGATCTAATTAAGATGCTGATGGATAAGATGTCCATCCTTGAGACATCTATTTTAGGTTTGAGGAGTGTTCTTTCATACGAACAAATATGCAACGAACCTATCCACCCTTCAATTCCTATTTGACCATACCCTAGCCAGTGGGAACTCCCAAAATTTACTTGCTTTTAGAGTAAAGAGGACCCACAACAACATTTACGAGCATTTAGACACGCTTGCTACCTCATAGCACATGATGATGCATTATTGCTTCGCAAATTCCCTATGTCACTTTTTGGTGCTACCCTTGAGTGGTATATCTTCATTACCAATCATTCTCTCTTCTCCTTCATTCAACTCACTCAGCTATTCCTTGATCATTTCTCAATCAATATTACTAAGAAGGTCTCCATCATAGACCTTTATTCCATTAGACAATTTGAGGATGAGTCAATAGTTGACTTCGTCGCCCATTAGAGAGGTTTGATCAACCAACTCTCCTTCTCACTACCTCAACCTAAGCTCATTGAGCTCTTTTCAAGAGCATGTACCAAGCACATCTCATCCACTCTATGGGTTAAAACTTTCTACACATTCGATGAAGCTTTCACTATGGCCTGAAAACTTGAACTCTATGCAGTTGAAGAAGACAGGGTCAAATTACATAACAAAAATACCAATGCAAAATCCAATTACCCTTCTTCTTCTAAACCTTCTTCTTCCCACTCCAAATCTAAGGGATTGGTGAACACTGTGGTCCTTAGGTCACCATCTTCTACCACAACCAACCAATCTGAGTCTTCCACTTTGTAAAACATCACTAGATAATTCTAATAATGGTATGAACAACGACGATACACTCCAATAGGAGAATCATATACTTTTGTATTGGATAAATTAGTGAATTAGGGAGTCCTCAACCTCCCTCAAATCTGACCACCTATCTAATTTGACCCCTCATGAGCCATCCCTAAATGGTATAGGGAGAATGACTTTTGTAACAATCATCGTGTCAAGGGTCATGACACAGATAATTGCAAAACCTTAAAAAACATTATTCAAGACATGTTAGACAAAAGGGACCCTATTTTGGATAACCCTAATGCATCGGCCAACCAAAACATGGATGTCTTTATGCAACCATTTCCTAACCATCCCTCAAGTCAAAATAATGTTCAGACCATGGTCGATGACCCTTAAGAATGCAACATATGCATAGTCGACATGGTCTTTCTTTTCATCCCTATCCAACCTCTCCCATAATTTGAAGAGGTTAGTCAACCCATTTCTCCACCACAGGTAGAATAGCCTATTTTACCCATACCACTCTCACACAATGAAGAGCTCCCTTTGCCTTGCCCTCTTCCTCATGTGGATGAACCTGTTTCACCTGTATCACCCCAACAACATCAAGAACCTCCTCTACCCATCTTTCTAACTCCTGAGGATCCTGTATTACCTATTCCTCTTGCCCCCACTTTCCCTCTTCTTCTACCATTGGAAGAATTTACCATTCATACCCCACACCCTCATGTAGAAGGGGCCATCATCCCTCTACTTCACCCTTTAGAGGAGCCTTCCTCTCCTATTTTTCCTCCTCTGATGGAGGATAGTCCTCCATCTACCCCGCTTTCACATGTAAGAGAGTCTACTTTGACCTCTCCCATATTGGAGGATGCTTTGATGGTACCAATGCTGATGGCCTCACCCTTATCCTTCTTATTACCAATAAAGGATCATACTTTCCATGCTCCTAGACCACATGTGGAAGGCATGATCATCCCTGAGTTCTATCTACTTGAAGAGCCAAATTCTCTAATCCCTTCTCCACTGAGAGAAGAACTCGCCACCTCACCCACTTCAGTCGAGGAAGATCCAGTGATGGTTATCTCTCACCTTTAGCCCATGATTGCTGCATCTAACATGTTTCCACTCTCACAATCACTTAAATCCTCTAAAGGACTGACTATAAGACCTCACATGATGTCATCTAAACCCTTCTCTCAATTGGAAAAAAACTTAGGATTCCTCCATTTTAGGAACCTAGAGTATGAGGCATTATGGGAGTGACTTAGGGTTCCTTATCCTACACATCCCACTTCATCTTATACTGCCAACCCTTTTATGATGAGTTAGCCCAAAGTCTCTGATAAGGATCGGGTTTCCACTTCTAAATCATCAAAAGCTTAGCCTTCCATGTCTGAATCCAAACCCTTGCATGCATCCACCATGCTGAAATAGATTAAATCTCTCAGTGTTCACCCTGTATCAAACCTCACTCACCCACAAGTGAAGTTAGATTTGAACCTCACCCTACACAATAGTGGTCCTCGTACCATACTAAAGAAGGATGCTAAACCATGTCAGTCTACTCCTCCCCCATCTTCACCATTACCTTCTATCTTGGGTCCACATCCTTCCACTTTAATAGGAGTGCTCCCTATTCCAACACCTCACAAGGACAAACTGCCTCCATTTCTCCCTCTACCCATCAAAAACATATTTACTCCAAGAAATTTGACACCTCTCATCTAGAAAGTGCCATCTATGTGTGTAGCCCCACCACCAACCAAAATGGTGGTATGAAAAACTCCTCCTATAACTCCTAAACAAAAGTTGTCAACCCCTACTACAACAATGAGCGTAGACCCATTAGTGGGGTCTTATGCTTCACTATTACACTGATTGTTGTAGTCTTCTAGCATCATTCTCCTACCCATTAAGCCATATCGATCTCTCAGATTAAAACCATCTTGGTTCGACGACACTCAAATTTGCTTGAATCATCACACACCTAGGCATGATACTAAAAGTTGTTACACCCTTAAAGTTTTCATTCACCAACACATAGAAAAGGACACCCTTCTCATCAAGGATTCATTTGACAAACTACCGACACCATCCCATGCCTCCCAAACCTCCTCACTTGAATTGGGATCCCAATACGAGATTATGGTCCCTCTACCACCTTCTCCCCCTTTTTTTTGAAATCAAAATGTAATGTCCCCTTTTTATGTGACATCTTCAGACTTGATGATTAGCCTATTATGTGACCTTCATAGGCTAATAGGATGGATAGAGGGTCTTGATGGAGCTTGGCTTGGCTTTGATTAGCCGAATATCCACAGTTGGTTTTCATTCAGACTCTTTCAGACACATTTGGCCTGAGCTCCTATTATTTAGGGATATTTGACATGTAGTGGAGCACCCTTATTTTGGTATGGTCATGTGTAGAATCACTCCTTGATTCACTAGCTTCAGACGGATTGAGGATCTGACATGTATTGAGAGAGATATTAATATTTGATTGATTTAATCAAATATTAATTATTTGGCCTAATTTTAAATATGAAATCCTAATGCTAATTTAAGAAACCCTAATTAGGGCAAGCACATCTTTTTGGACGATATAAGGGTTTCTTATTGGAGGGAGGCAAATTATCCATTGATTATTGATTATTGATTTTTGCTAAGAATTCTTCTGAGAAGACTGAGCCAAGGGTTCTAGTATTCCATCTGCATTGAAGAATGTCAACTCTCCATTGTGTGTGATTCAGAGGTTGTGAAAGATCAGCCGATCTATTGCCAAATTGAGAGATAACTTCATACAAAAGTTATCACAGAGGTTTACAAGTTGAGAGATAACTTCACACAAAAGTTATCATAGGGATTACAGGTATTTATTTTTATTATGTTTTGATTCAATAAATTATATAGATAGAGATCTTTTGTATTAGTGCCATATATCTTCAGATCAGGATCTAGCATAGGGGTTGTGCTATATTGTATTTCACCACTATACAGAATCTATACATATATGTTCCAAGCCATACAAGTGGAATCACAGATTGCAGAAAGGTGCCATTAGCGGTTGCAGGGTATAGGAAAGCACAGAGACCGACTTCGGCATCCTAGTGACTGACACCGGCTGATTGAAGATCGACATCGATAGAGAAGGACCGACAGTGACCAACATCAGCAGTATATCAATCAATGATGGTGACTATGTTTTTGACACAATGACCCAAGAGCCGCACAGATCCAGGGTTATTCCCAGATTTGCAAAAGCCAGGTTTTCAAGAATGTATTTTCATATTCTATATATGCATGATAGAGGACAACTATTGTAATCATCTGGATGAATAAATAAGATAATTGAATTGCCAGTTAATAGATTATACTATGGTTTATTTGTTTATTTATCTATTTGAAGATATTTTATTAGAGCTGTTTGTCTTTCTATAGTCCCTATTGGTTGGGGATATTACAAATACAGAGAGATAGTAAGAAAATATCTAGTTTCAGTTTTGAAGGGAAATGGGGATATTACAGTGGTATCAGAGCTAATGTCTTGCCATCCTGTTGGGTAGTTTGGGTAGAGTGAATCAGTGAAGTATCCATGATGTCTTCAAGTACTCAGAAACTGTGGGACAAGGATATGAAGAAGCTCAAACAAAGTTTGAACCAGTTGGTTGAAACCCAGAGGAGGATGAATGAAATTCTTTCATACCCTACATTCAAAGACAAGTCCACACGGTATATGATAGAGAATGATGAGTGGGAGTTATTATCACCTGAGGTTTGAAAGAGGGTGTATTTTGATCACTTTTTTAAGCTGATGAGAGAGCACTACAGATCAGTTAGATGGGATAGCAGCATGTCCCATGATTGTTATGAGATAGGAGATAGTGAAGATGAGGATAAGTCTGATGCTTGCACTCAGAGTGGGGAGGTGTGCTCAAATGTTATTGCACTAAGGGTTGATGATCTCTCAGCTATGGTAGAGATTGTAGAAGAGTCCCAGGATCTGATTATTATAGATGACACCCAGGAGAATGCAGTGGACAGTTTTGAGGACTTAGTTTCACTGGTAGTTTCCTTCGATATAGAGGAGTTAGATAGTGATGTTATAGTTGTTGATACTTTGTATGTTGATATGAGCTATGGAGTTGATTCATAGAGTATGGATGGTAGTACGCTAGTGATCAGTGATTTTGAGTCTACTCTTTTAGACCGTGCATCAGAGGAGGATTGTAGGAGACAATCTAGCCAATGCCACCATGTGTCTAGTCAGTTGAGAGTTAGTGAGCGAGACATTGCTACCACTTGCAAGCATTTCAATGTTGCTCATCAGTTTTTAGCAGTTTATGGATGGGGTTCTCCTACTAGCATTGAGCAGGGAGGTAGTTATTTGTCCTTGACAGAGATCCACTCTTTATGGGAGGCTATCCAAATTTTGAGACAGGATTATATGCAGTTGGTAGCTGATAGAGATTATCTTATGGAGTGGGGCAGCATAGCATATGATGCATTATTGGTCAAGGAAGATAAGGTGAGTGAGCTTACTCAGCAGCTCAAGGTGACCTCTGAGATTGTTGAGAGTACGCAATTGGCTTTCGAGGAGTCACAGTTTCATTTGGCTGAGATGACCATGGAGTTAGAGCATTTGCAGTCTTCACCAGCCCTAGACCTAGTTCATTTGTATATTGAAGTGGTTGGTGGTGAGTACATTCCTACAGTTATTGCTGAGGAGCATGTTGTTGGGGCTGACACACATGTTCAAGATTTGGGAGTACCTAGTCCTGATGAGTTTGGGATACCAGTGGAGTCAAGTCTCCAGATTGATTCTTCCCACACCGATGACAGTGTGGTACAGTTGGTCACACCACCTTTATAGAGGGATCAGTTATGGGATGGATTGGCACCATCTTTTGTAGATGGAATTAGTAGTTTGTGTTGTCCATTCTACTTGGGTTATGATAATTCGAGAATTTGTTTCTCATGTGTTCTTGACTATGGCAGTTGTGCTTTTAGAATTTGGTTGAGTTGCATTCATCAGTTTGATTATGGGTTCCTCTTTGTTCTACTTTTGAGGATATTGTAGGAGCTTGCATTGATTAACAGTAGTGCAGATCACCACTACATATGGGATCCAAGTGGATTGATTGGTTTGTTGTTGCGAAATTGCCTGGGGACAAGCAATTTCAGAAGGGGTGGATTGTAATGTCCCCTTTTTAGGTGACATCTTCAGACTTGATGATTAGCCTATTATGTGACCTTCTTAGGCTGATAGGATGGATAGAGGGTCTTGATGGAGCTTGGCTTGGCTTCGATTAGCAGAATTTCTATAGTTGGTTTTCATTCAGACTCTTTTAGACACATTTGGCCTGAGCTCCTATTATTTATGGATATTTGACATGCAGTGGAGCACCCTTATTTTGGTATGGTCATGTGTAGAATCACTCCTTGATTCACCAGCTTCAGACGGATTGAGGATCTGACATGTATTAAGGGAGATATTAATATTTGATTGATTTAATCAAATATTAATTATTTGGCCTAATTTTAAATATGAAACCCTAATGCTAATTTAAGAAACCCTAATTAGGGCAAGGACATCTTTTTGGAGGATATAAGGGTTTCTTATTGGAGGGAGGCAAATTATCCATTGATTATTGATTATTGATTTTTGCTAAGAATTCTTCTAAGAAGACTGAGCCAAGGGTTCCAGTATTCCATCTGCATTGAAGAACATCAACTCTTCATTGTGTGTGATTCAGAGGTTGTGAAAGATCAGCTGATCTATTGCCAAATTGAGAGATAACTTCATATAGAAGTTATCACAGAGGTTTACAAGTTGAGAGATAACTTCACACAGAAGTTATCACAAGGATTACAGGTATTTATTTTTATTATGTTTTGATTCAATAAATTATAAAAATAGAGATCTTCTGTATTAGTGCCATATATCTTCAGATCAGGGTCCAACATAGGGGTTGTGCTATATTGTATTTTGCCACTATACAGAATCCATACAGATATGTTCCAAGCCATACCATTGAAATCATAGATTGCAGAAGGGTGCCGTTAGCGGTTGTAGGCTGTAGGAAAGTGTAGAGACCAACATCGGCATCCTTGTGACTGACATCGGCCGACTGAAGACCAACGTCGATAGAGAAGGACTGATAGCGACCGATGTTGATAGTATATCAACTGACGACGGTGATTGTGTTTTTGACACAGTGACCTGAGAGCTACATAGATCCAGGGTTATTCCCAGATTTGCAAAAGCCAAGTTTTCAAGACTATATTTTCATATTCTGTATATGCATGACAGAGGACAACTATTGTAATCATCTGGATGAATAAATAAGATCATTGATTTGCCAGTTAATAGATTATACTATGGTTTATTTGTTTATTTATCTATTTGAAGATATTTTATCAGAGTTATTTTTCTTTCTATAGTCCCTATTGGTTGGGGATATTACAAATATAGAGAGATAGTAAGAAAATATCCAGTTTCAGTTTTGAAGGGAAACGGGGATATTACACAACACTATTAATGTGGCCACTAGGTCCCAAACCCTAAAGGATAAAGGAAAAGAGTAGGTTTCTACCCCTTGGACATATCCATTCACCAAGCCTTCTCAACCACCCAAACCCAAGATTTCTATCTTGGGCACATCTCAACCAACATCTTCAGAGGCAATTCGCGACTCCATGGTAAAACAACTTCACCAAACCCCTGTGAAGATGTCTTTATATGACCTAATTAAAATCTCTCTGAAACATTTCCAAGCCTTAATCAAAGCTTTATAGGTAGTGGAGGTCTAACATAAAGACCCCCAACCACTAGTTGCTTTAGTCAAATCATTACCCACCATTGCCTCCATCACCTTTAGTGATTTTAAGATTCTCGCCTACAACCTAGAAGATCAGGATGCTGCCCTCTTAATCACAACTTACATTGATCAAACTCACATTAAGTGGGTTATGATTGACGGAGGTGCTAGCATCAACATCATTTCTACCCATGCATATGATCAACTAGCCCTTTTGAAGAACTGCATGTCAAAAACTAATGCAATTCTTCATTTTTTCAATGATGCCACTACCACTACCATTAGCAATGTGGTCCTGCATGTTTGTGTTGGCCCACATATAATTTTGGAAATCTTTTATATCATCAAGGGGGAGTTCCAATATGACATGCTATTGGGATGACCTTGGATATGTGCCATGACCTATGTCCCTTCCATGTTGCATCATTGTGTCAAGTTTGAACACGAGGGGCAAGTTCATGTCATTCCTACTGACCCTTCCCCCTTTAAAACATGCAACATGACCTACTGACCTAATGATGTTCTCATCCCTTTGAAAACATCCACCCAAACAACACCTCCACCCGTGGAAGCCTCGACAAACTCAAAAACATTGGTCACACCTATGCCTACTCCTCAAGTGACCACAAAAGATCCTATGGAAGATACCTTCTAGCGCCTTTCACTTGGGGAGTATCATTTGCTTACCCTTGACATGTTCCAAACTCTATAAGAATATGGAAAACTATATCACCACCCTAACTATGACCATCACATCAAAATGGTCATCCCATATGGTCCTCCTGATCTCTAAACTAATCTCACCTATGGAGGGCTAGATTGGGCTCCTACTATTAGAAATCCTCTCTCATCACCCTAACTATTCTCTTGTAATTTCTCCTTCCTCGGTAACCCAAGCTTTGCTCACACCTATCTTCATAGGTGTATGTGGAAGGGTTTTGGCTTTGGGCATTATGAACAAGGTCCCCACAAGCCCATTGAGCCTCCAAATGATGAGGTAATCAAAAATGCCAAGAAATGACATGGCGTGGGTTTCTAAGAACCTACAAAACCCTCTGAGATCCCTCACCATGAAACTATCATAGAGCATTCTCCTCCAAACTCACCTATTCCCCCACCCTCACCTACAAAGTTGATGGTCTCCATCCCTCCTAGTTTTTTTTAATAAATGCCATTCACTTGCAACCCCAGACCTAGCAACTAGGTGGGGCATCAAGGTCTCTTCCTCTCATTAATCTAGACATGATAGATGATGAATCTTCTAACATCAACATTGTCCAATGCTTGGATGATGATGCCATACTCACCTACATGGGTGTAGACAACTCCTTCATATAATGATCGCTTCCTTTGAAAACACAAGTTATGTTAAACGAATCAACTGTTGACATTAATCTCCTATCTTTTGATGTTCCTCACATTTTAAAGATTGGTCAATCTTTAGATGCCTAGGAACAAATAAACTATACCACATTCCTTATAGATCATAGCAAAGCCTTTGCTTGGTCTTATAGTGATATGCCTAGTATTGACCCTGACAATGTCATCCACAACATCGTCATGAACCATGAAGCGAAGCCTATCAGGTAAAAGCTTCACAGGATGCATCCTCACATCACACTCCTTGTCAAAGAAGAGCTTCAACGTCTTCTCTCTGTCTCATTTATCCAACCCATTGATTATGCACAATGGGTGTCAAACATTGTCCCTGTCACAAAAGCAATAGGGGGAATTTGAATTTGTACTAACTATCACGACCTCAACCTAGCTTGCCCAAAGGATGACTTTCCTTTGCCAAACATCGACCAACTTGTTGATCTTATGGCTGGTCATGAAATACTATCCCTCATGGATGGGTTTTTAGGATATAACCAGATCTTGATTACCCTAGAAGATCAACATAAAACCACCTTCATCACTCCATGGGGGACATTCTACTATAGGGTCATGCATTTTGGCCTCAAAAATATAGGTGCTACATACCAATGCACCATGACTTATATCTTTCATGATCTCCTCCACAAAATCATGGAGGACTATGTGGATGACCTGTTGGAGAAATCCAAACTTCACCGTGACCACCTAACCATTCTCAAAACAATATTCACTCACCTACTACAATATAGCATTCGACTCAACCCCAAGAAATGCATCTTTGGGGTTCTCTCAGGGAAGCTTTTGGGTTCATCATTTCTCTCCATGGCATTGAGGTAGATCCAGCTAAGATTCAAGCCATACTCGAGATGCCCCTACCAACTAACCTAAAATAACTTTATAGCCTACAAGGGAAGCTTCAATTTATTCATCACTTCATCTCATAGCTATCTGATCGATGCCAACCCTTCCATCACCTCCTCAAGAAGGACATCTCCTTTAATTGGAATAAGGATTGCCAAGAGGCTTTTGAGGATCTTAAATGCTATCTTATCTCTCCACCAATCCGTATTCCATCTAAAGATGACCAACCCTTCTATCTTTACATTTTAGCAATAGATCATTCCTTAGGTGCCATGATCACACATCAAGATGAACAACATCATGAGTAGGCAGTTTATTATATAAGCCAAACGCTCATTAACTATGAAACTTGGTATACTCATACTAAAAAACTTTGCTTGGCATTAGTCTTTACCACCACCAAACTCTGCCACTATCTCCTCAACCACAAGACTCACGTCATCACCCACACTGATCCTCTCAAATACATGCATTCCAAGCCATACCAAAACTAATGTATGGCTCATTGGCTCATGCTTCTCACTGAGTTTGATTTGGAATTCATTCAACAAAAGTCTATAAAGGGGAAAACAATCACTAACCAACTAGCAGATGCCCCTTTACTTGATAACCAACCCTCTAACTACAAACTTCCTAATGAATCTACCACCATGCTATCCACTGATGACATCCCTTATCAAATGATAATGTTCTTTGATGGATCTAAATGTCAACTTGATGGGAGTGTGGGGATCATTCTCGTCCCTCACAAGGGAGAGCCCATGCCTCTATCCTTCAAACTCAACTTCAAATGCACCAATAACATGGCTGAGTATGAAGTCTTAATTTTAGGGCTTCAAACTACCATTTTCTTGGGCATTAAGACAATCAATATCTTTGGTGACTCACAACTAGTTGTTAATCAGATTAACAGTTCATATCTTTGTAAAAACAAAGTTTTGCAATGATATAAACACCGTGTTGACACATTGTTAGGGTCTTTCAATAGTTATCTCTTGTAAACTGTTCCTCGCTCTATGAATAAGTTTGTCAACGCAATGGCCTCTCTCACCTCACACATCCCATCTTCATCTACTTCCTCAATAATCTATGTCACGATACACCATTTGGCATTGCCATCATATATCTCAACTAACATCAACTTTGTTGGCAATATTGACTCTAGTCCACATGACGTTTGGTATAAATAACTTGTTGACTACTTGACTTATTCTATCATTCCTCCTGACCTCTCTAGCAATGGACAATGGGCTTTTATCAAGAGTACTAATCGATACACCATGCTAGGGGGTCTTCTCTACAAATGAGGTTTTGACGGCCTCCTTCTTTGATGTCTAACCACCACTGAGACATCTCATGCCATCAAACAAGTCCATGATGGGATTTGTGGAGGACATTTTAGTGGTAACTTAGTTGGAAAGTGCATCCTTCACCTGGGCTATTATTGGCCCACTCTTAACCAAGACTGTAGTGACTATGTTCAACATTGTATCAAATGCCAGCAACATGCTAACCTACTTCACATCCCTAGCCACACTTTACAAGTTTCTAAGGATTTCTAGCCCTTTTCACAATGGGGCTTAGATCTAATTGGTGAGATTAACCCTCATTCATCTCTCTGACATCAGTCTATTATCACAGTGACTGAATATTTCACTAAATGGGTGGAGGTTGTTCCCCTCATCTCCACTAACGCTGACAAAATCATTGACTTCATTAACCACCACATCATCTATCATTTCAGTGTACCTCACAAGATAATCACCGATAATAGAAAATCTTTCAAAAATAAAACCATCCAAAAGCTTTGTGACACTTTTGGCATCAAACTCAACTTCTTCTCACCTTACTATCCACAAGCAAATAGACAAGCATAAGCTTATAACAAAATCCTAACTAAAATTCTAATGAAGGTGGTCAATGACATTGGAAGGGATTGGCACACTCACATTCCCTTTGCTTTATGGGCCTACCGCACTAGCATTCGAACCTCTATGGGTGCTACACCTTTCTCTTTAGTGTATGGTGTTTCTACCTCAAATTCGCTTTTCAGACTAAAAAGAAAGAAACTAAAAGAAAGTAATGGACAAGGCTTGGAAGTACCTAGACTAAAGATTGTGCACCGTAAATCCAGACGTTTGTGAGCACTCCTCTTTGGCTGTGGAGGAATGACACCTGCAAGAAAAAAGGAAACTAGGACAAGAAAAATGTTAGACAGATAGGCAGTGGGTTGCCAAGCAAAAGGCTTGTTCCCAGAAGTGTAAAAACTTCCTTAAGGGAGGTCAACCCACTGTTTTGATGAAATAAGTGACTGATAAAAGACAGAATGCCAGAATACAGAAATGACAAAGAAAGTAGAAAGGAAAGAAGAAAACAAAATGATTACCTGAAAGAGCTGTTGGGCTGAAGACAGTCGCCGAGGTCAGAAATGTCGCCGGCGTCGGTTATCTGATCTACCGACGTCGGCTATCCTGCCGACGTCAGTTGGGGAAGTGACCGGCGTCAGTCGGGGTTGTGGCCTGTAGTCGGGTCAGGGTTGCTTGCTGGACTGTGGACGGGTCTGAGACTGAACAGGGACAAGCTTGGATGGATTGGGGGGTGGTCTGGTTTGGGTTGGATACCTGGTCCAAGGTCTTGTTGGCAGAGGGGTGAGGAAGTTGAAAGAGACACAGAGGACAGGGAAGAGGAGGATTCACAGAGGATGGGGCCTGAGAAGGCTTTGCAGCCTCTCAGGGGGGAAGGACAGAGGGAGCAAAAGATAATAGAATATAGATGACTGAATAAAATGAAATAAAAAACTAGACTAGCTTACCTTTAGCTTGCTGAATAAAGAGAGAAGAAGATGTTGCTGGAGCCACAGAAGAGTTGCTGCAAGGAGAAGGTGCTGATCTAGGGCCTTTTCACCTATTGCTGCTATTGCACGAGGTCAAGACAGAGGAGAGATCAGAGCCAAAGCGTCAAGAGAATCCGTTTTCGAGCTCAAGAGTCCAGGGGGTGCAACGGATGCAGAAGGGGATAATGAAGGCTGCCGACGCTGGCAGTTTCACCGACGTCGGCCGAAGGGTCGCCGACATCGACGGTCGCAGGATGGGCACAGAGGCTAAAAATAGCCTCTGCCCACTCTTGCACGCCGCCGAGCGAGGGGTCATGGGCAGAACGGTCACGAGGATGCCAAAATGGACGAGGGGGGATATAATGGTGAGATTTGGCCTAATAAATGCTAGGGGGAAGGTGGAGGGATTTAAGGGAGGATCCAAGGTGGCAAGGGTAGGGTGGAAAGGGGGCCTTATTTAATTAAAAATAGATGTTAATTTCTAATTAATAAGACCGAGGTGGGTTAGGGACCAAGGAGGACTAGGAGGGAGAAAGGGCCAAGGGGGAGAACCAAGGTGCAGACACGTTTGCGGTGTCTACATTTGCCCCTTTTTGTCTTGTTGGTTGTTCTAGACAAACTGCAAGACAAAACAGGAGTTGGTTGCCCTAGAAAAAAGGATGAGGTGTTCCCCCCCTCAAAGCGATAGTCGAGAGAAGGGAACCGAAGATCGAGTGTCGATTTGACAGAGAAATGGATAGAAGAGAGTGAGTGAAAACGCTGCCATAGTCGAGATTGCATGTAGTCCACTTCACGAGAGGGTCAGGTCAAATTGTCGCATGGTCAAGGGTCAAGGAGTGCCAAAATTGAAGTAATCGGGCCCCAGCATTTAGTCGTCTGCTGATCGGGTCACTCAATCTAAGCTGAAGCTCCAAATGGTCATCGTGTTCCAGGTATCCAGGGCTCAGGAAGTGCTCCCAAAAACACGAAAAAGCCACAAGTAGTAGGGATCAACTGGCTTGCGATCCTATACTTGTTAAGGGTCAAAAAAAGTCTGCGGACAATTCTGCTAACCAGCCGTGGAATAGCATACACGCAAAAACAACCAAGGCAACATTGGCTTGGAAGTGGTCGAGGTCGAAGGAGATAGGCATGATCGCCAATGGTCATTGGTCAAGAGGATGGATAGACAAAAGGATGCGGCTGAGCTAACCCCAGAAGACCTCATGTCAACTGAGTGCTGCCTACATAGCCCTAGTGACAGGGCCTCAGGCCGATGTAGTTCTCCCTAAAAGGGAGGGAGGGTCGGAGGGATTGATTGGTCTTGGTCAAAGTCGATGATTGGTCTTGGTCAAAGGAAATGATTGGTCTTGGTCAAAGAGAATGATTGGTCTTGGTCAAAGTTGACGAAGTTGTGTGTGATAAGAGTCAAAGAAGAGAAGGTTTGTCCATCATAGAGACGAACAAACGAGGGTGGTCAAGCTAACCTCAGAAGATGTGTTATCTGAGTGCTACCTACATAGCCCTGGTTGTAGGGCCTCAGACCAATGTAGTTCGGACTGTGAGGGTCAAAATGGTCGATGATTGGATGTGGTCAAGCGTCGAAATGATGAGGATAAAAAGATGAGGATAAAAGGATACTATAGATGGTGTCTTCTGTAGAAGTGGTCGAGAGTCTTTCATTCCTAGTAAGTTTCCATAGTCGTGATGGATGTATGCTAGAAATGAATAGAAGGTCTATTTATGCTTCAGCAAGTATTGGTTTATGCTTAACATAAATTGGGTCTGGTCGGTAGTTTCCATGTGTATTGGTGTCCATAGAAACTATGTGAAGAGGACAAGGATGATGCCTGATGTCATGTTGAAAATGTCGAGGCTGGTTTGAAAAATGTTGAAGTTGGCTGGGTTTAAGGATGAGTCGACAAGTGACGTGGCCAAAGTGTGACCAAAGTGTAGAGAAAAGGTGAAAGGCAAATTGCTCTTTCATTGACAAGGACCAGAAAGGAAGCATAGATAGGGGTTATTAGAACAAAAGCCCCGTTCGTGCATTGCGTCATTGACCAGTGTTGAGTTAGAACGGTAATCGAATCACTTTGACATTAAAGTGAGCTCGAAGTCCCTTGAGCCGGTGATAGGAGGAGGATAGGGTAACCCAGTTTAAGAGCAGGAATAACCTTGCCCCTTTTATAGGAGACCCTGAGACAACTACAAGCCAATGTCCGTGACTCAATTTTTTTTTTTATTTTTTTTTGCGCAGACTGATCGATGCGAGAAGCCTGCATAGAGATGTCACTTGATGTAATGGTCATGTTGCGAAGCTGATCGATGCGGGAAGCTTCTAAGAAAAGTGCTGTTTATTGCCAGAGTAGTCATAGCCATCCTTCGAGGGAGTGGTCTATATTTTTGCTTAATAATGTTTGAAAAGTTGGCCTAGCTGTCCTTCAAGGGATCAGTCTAGTAATACAACAATGATAGTACAGCTGTCCTTCGAGGGAGCAGTCTGTCTTTTTGATTTGACTTGATTTAGTGACCATGGATATGTTTTGACATCTTGATTTGGATTTATTGATAGGAATGAGAGTCACGAACAAGACTGTAGAAGCTCAAGGACGCCCCTTTTTATTAGGACAAAGCATCACTGCATCCTAAAAGGGTTGTAGAGGACTTGTTAAAGGGGAACAGGGTTGAAAGGGATGAGGATTAAGAGGACGAGGATTGCTCAAGGGACGAGCTCAAGTTACGTGTCAAGTAGACGAGTACTCGACTAACAGAAGAAAGGTCGAAGATGCAACGCATTAAGAGGCTCAGGTTCTGGCCGTCCATCGAGGGAAGACAGACGATAAGTCCCTGACCCATACTTGTGCGTGATGATAAAAGGTCCAAGCCAATTGGGGGCGAATTTACCTCGTTTACTTCGCTCCATATTGGTCACGTGCTAATTCTCTTTGAGGACGAGGTCTCCGATGTTGAAATCTCGTTCTCGCAGATTTTTGTCGTAGGCCCGCTTTATGCGACTTTGGTAGACATGGAGATGATTAAGGGCAGCAAGATGACGCTCATCGAGTAACTCAAGTTGAGCTAAGCGATCTTGATGAAAGTCGTCGTTGGAGAGAATGTCATGCAGGGAGATGCGGAGAGACGGGATCTGTACCTCGAGAGGTAAGACAGCCTCTGTTCCGTACACGAGAGAAAAGGGGGTAGCACCTGTAGAGGTTTGGATGCTAGTGCGGTAGGCCCACAAAGTGAAGGGGATATGAACGTGCCAATCCCTTCCTGTATCGTCGACCACCTTCATGAGAATTTTGGTGAGAATTTTGTTGGAAGCCTCGGCCTGCCCATTTGCTTGTGGGTAGTAAGGCGAAGAAAAGCTGAGTTTGATGCCAAATGAGTCGCATAGTTTTTGGACAGTCTTGTTTTTGAAGGACTTGCCATTGTCGGTGATGATTTTGTGAGGGACACCAAAATGACAGATGATGTGGCTGCTGATGAAGTCGACAATTTTGTCGGCTTTTGTGGAGACGAGAGGAATGGCTTCCACTCACTTGGTGAAATACTCAGTGGCAGTGATGATGGACTGATGACGAAGAGACGAGTGAGGGTTGATCTCACTGATGAGATCCAAGCCCCACTGAGAGAAAGGCCAAAAATCCTGAGCGACTTGCAAGGCGTGACTGGGGAGATGAAGCAGGTTAGAGTGCTGCTGACACTTGATGCAACGCTGAACATAATCGCTACAGTCTTGATGAAGGGTGGGCCAATAATAACCCAAGCAAAGGAGGCGCTTGGCAACCGAGTTTCCACTGAAGTGTCCACCACAAATCCCGTCGTGGACTTGCTTTATGGCTTGAGGAGCTTCAGTGGAGGTTAGACAGTGAAGAAGGAGGCCGTCGAAGCCTCGTTTATAGAGAAGACCCCCTAGCATGGTATAGCGAGTTGTGCGCTTGATGAAAGCTCGTCACGCATTACTAGAGAGGTTGGGAGGAGTGACAGAAAGAGACAAGTAGTCCATAAGTTGCTTATACCAGTCATCTTGTGGGCTAGAATTGACAGTATTGATATGGTCGATGTGAGGAGAGATGTATGAAGGCAAGGGTATGCGACGCACTGTGACAAAAAGGCGGGGTGATGATGATGGAGACGGAATATGCAAAGCAAGAGAAGCCATGGTGTTGGCAAACTTGTTCGTAGAGCGTGGAACAGTCTGTAAGAGGTAATGGTCGAAAGATGCCAAAAGAGTGTCAACACGATTCTTATACCTCTGTAAAACTTCGTTTTTATAGAGATATGAACCGTTAACTTGATTAACGATGAGCTGCGAGTCGCCAAAGATGTTGATAGACTTGATGTGGAGAGAAAGAGCAGTCTGAAGTCCCAAAATTAAGGCCTCGTATTCAGCCATATTATTGGTACAATCGAAGTCAAGCTTGAAAGATAGAGGCAAGGGCTCCCCGTCGAGTGGGATGAGGATGACCCCCGCACCCCCATCGAGTTGACATTTGGAGCCATCAAAGAACATAGTCATCTGGTAGACGGTGTCATCAGTGGAAAGTGTGGCGATAGACTCGTCAGGGAACTCACAGTGTGAAGGTCAGTTGTCGGGAAGAGGGGCATCTGCCAGTTGGTCAGCAATGGTTTGCCCCTTGATAGATTTCTGTTGGATGAATTCAAAGTCAAACTCAGCAAGCAGCATGAGCCACCGAGCCATACGTTGATTCTGGTATGGCTTGGAGTGCATGTACTTGAGAGGGTCGGTGTGAGTGATGACAAAGGTTTTGTGGTTGAGAAGATAGTGGCAGAGCTTGGTAGCGGAAAAGACTAATGCCAAACAGAGTTTCTCGGTATGAGTATACCAAGTTTCATAGTCGACCAGTGTTCGGCTGATGTAGTAAACCGCTTGCTCGCGATGATGCTCGTCTCGGTGCACGATCATGGCACCTAATGAATGGTTGGTAGCAGAGATATAAAGGTAGAAGGGTTGGTCGTCCTTAGGTGGAATGAGGACTGGTGGAGAGACCAGATAGCCTTTGAGGGCCTCAAAAGCCTCTTGACAGTTCTCATCCCACTTAAAGGAGACGTCCTTCTTAAGGAGGTGATGAAAAGGTTGGCAGTGGTCTGAAAGTTGCGAGATGAAACGGCGAATAGACTGGAGCTTCCCTTGTAGACTGTGAAGCTGCTTGAGATTGGTCAGGGGCGGCATTTCGAGAATAGCGCGGATCTTGGTGGGATCTATCTCGATACCACGGAAAGAAATGATGAAGCCGAGAAGTTTGCCTGAGAGGACCCCAAAGACACACTTCTTGGGGTTGAGGCAGACATTGTATTGAAGGAGAGGAGAGAAGATGATTGTGAGAATGGTCAAGTGGTCGCGGCGGAGCTTGGACTTGCCGAGAAGGTCATCCACATAGTCCTCCATGATTTTGTGGAGGAGATCATGGAAAATGTAAGTCATGGCGCATTGATAAGTGGCACCAGCATTTTTTAGGCCGAAAGGCATGACTCGATAGCAGAAAGTCCCCCATGGGGTGATAAAGGTAGTCTTGTGCTGGTCTTCCAGTGCGATCAGGATTTGATTGTATCCTGAAAACCCGTCCATGAGAGATAGCATCTCATGGCCGGCCGTGAGATCAACAAGTTGGTCGATGTTGGGAAGGGGAAAGTCGTCTTTGGGACAGGCTAAGTTAAGGTCGCAATAGTCCGTGTAGATCCGAATCCCCCCAGTTGCTTTAGTAACTGGGACGATGTTAGAGACCCACTATGGATAATCGATGGGTTGGATGAAGGAGACAGAAAGAAGGCGCTGAAGCTCCTCTTTGACAAGAAGCGCAATGCGAGGATGCATCTTTCGAAGCTTCTACCTAACAGGCTTAGCCTCTGGTTTGGTGACAATGTTATGGGTAGCAATGGTGGGGTCGATGCCAGGCATGTCACTGTAAGTCCAGGCAAAGGCCTTGCTATGGTTGGAAAGGAACTGGGCATAGTCAAGCTGCTCCTGAGTGTCTAAAGATTGGCCAATCTTTAAGACGTGAGGAACATCGGAAGAAGAAGGGAGGTTGATGTCAATGGTGGATTCATTTAACATAACCTGGCTCTCAGAAGGGAGGAAACGCTGGACGAAAGAGTCATCGGCACCCATGTAGGAAAGGATGGCGTCATCGTCAACGCAGTGGACAGTGTGAATGGTTGCCGACTCATCCTCTACCATGCTAGGAAAGATGAGAGGGAGAGACCTGGGCACCCCATTGAGCTGATAGGTCAGGGGTTCCAGGCGGATGGTGTTTATGGAAAAAAAAACTAGGAGGGATGGAAACCACCGACTCCGTAGGCGACGAAGGAGAAATGGGCGAGTCTGAAAGAGATTGGTCAATGGTTGGTTTGGGACAAAGGTTGGAAGGAGCCTGAGTGGGGTCATGATATCCTAGGTCATACCGTTTCTTGGCATCGTGATCATTGAGCGGCTCGATGGGCTGATGGGAGCCCTACTCATAACGTCCAAAACCAAAACCCTTCCATGCACACCTGTGAAGGTAAGTGTGTGCAAAGGCGGGGTTGCCAAGAAATGAGAAATCAGATGTGAAAGGTTGGGGTGAAGAAAGAGAAGTGCCGTAGGTAGGGGCTTGATTAAGCCCCCCATAGACAAAGTTGGTTTGGAAGTGAGGAGGACCATAAGGTAAGACCGTCTCGATTCGAGGGTCGTAATTAGGACTGAGGTGAAGGCGTCCATACTCTTGTGGAGTTTGGAACATGTCGAGGGTCAACAAGCGGTATTCCTCAAGTGATAGTCGTTGGAAGATGTCTTCCATGGGGTCCTTGGTCGGCGCTTGAAGAGGAGGGGTGAGGGCAACCGCTGATTGCGAACTGGTCAAAGCTTCCACAGATGGAGGCGGTGCCAGAGTGGATGGCTTGATGGGAATGAGGACGTCGTTAGGATGATAGGTGGTGTTGCAAGTCTTGAAGGGTGAAGGGTCAGCGGGAATGGTGTGGACTTGCCCGTCATGCTCAAACTTCACACAACGGTGCAGGGTGGAGGGGATACAGGCCATGGCATGGATCCAAGGTCGGCCCAGTAAAAGGTTGTATTGAAACTCTCCTTCAATGATATAGAAGAGCTCCGGGACTATGCGTGGGCCTACGCGAATGTGGAGGATGACTGTGCCAATGGTCGTGGCGGTGGTGTCGTTGAAAGAGCGTAAGATCGCGTCAGTTTTGGAGACGCAGTTCTTGGGAAGAGCCAGCTGATCAAAGGCGTGGGTAGAGATTATGTTGATGCTAGCGTTGCCGTCGATCATAACGCGTTTGATGCGCATCCGATCGACATAGGCAGTGATGAAGAGGGCGGCATCTTGATCTTCCGTGTTAGATGTGGGAATCTCAAAATCGCTGAATGTGATGGAGTTGACAGGAGATAAGGAATGGACGAGGGCAGCGAGTGGTTGGGGGTCCTCGGGTTGGACCTCCGCTGCCTGCAAGGCTTGGATTAGGGCTTGACAGTGCTGAGGCGAAGTTTGGATAAGGTCGTAAAGAGACATCTTCACCGGTGTCTGGTAAAGCTGCTTCAGCATGGAGTCGTGAATTGTTCCAGAAGAGGAAGATGAAGAAGGTTGGGATGCGCCAAGGATAGAAATTTTAGGCTTGGGTGCAAGGGGTGGCTTGACGAAGGGATAGGTCCAAGGAATGGCAGCTTTTGCTTTGGCCTTGTCCTGCTGCGACCTAGTGGTTATACGGATGGCATTGATTTCGAAAATGGGAGGCGAAGAAGGGGTCATGTCTTGCTGGTGAGATGTTGACGTGTTTGAAGAAGTCGGACAGGAAGGAGTCGGGGTCTGGTCAAGAGTGTCCTCAAGGAGAAGAGTGTCCTTCTCCATATGGCGGCGGATGACGGCCTTGAGGGTACAGCAAGTCTCGGTGTCGTGTCCTGGTGTACGATGATATAAGCAAATTTTCGTATCATCGAACCAGGAGGGCTTGGACCTGAGAGGTTGGAAAGGCTTGATGGGCGGAAGGGTTATGTCAGAAGTCTGGAGAAGTCGGCGCAATATTGACGAGTATGAGCCTAATAGAGGGTCCGTGCTATTTGATATGCGCGAGGTTGGTGACTTTTGCTTAGGCGAGGTTAGAAGAGGTTTCCGTACCACCTTATGGGTTGATGGCGTGGTGACAGATGGAGATGGCTCTGGCCTGGTGATTGAGAACGCCTTTTTAGGAGAGGGACGACTGGAGGTAGGCAGAGGAAGCAAAGGAGGCAACGAGTTTTGGTTGAAGGTCAGAGTGGGAAGGATGCTAGCCAAGGTCGAAGGATGGGGGCCCAAAATGGATTGCAATGGTGACGGAGGAGGCGTTCGTTTCTGTGGTTTAGCAGTCTTTTTTGACTTGATTGGAAGACTACTGCTGGTCGAGGCCTGGCCTAGGTCCACCTTCACTTGCGGGTGAGTGAGGGTGGAGACAGGATGAACGCCAAATGACTTGATGGGTTTGGACGAGATAGACGCAGGCTTTGGTTTGGACGGGTTTGGTTGAGGTTTGAGAGTCTGGTCTTTGTCAAGAGTCTGACGAGATTCCACCTTGGGAGGATTAGCGGCATGTGATGAGAGGGCACGGGTATGTTGAAGGGCTTTAAGACGCTCCCACAACACCTGAGGCGTCACTTTCCGTGGAGGGAGAAGTTCAATCTTCTCCACTAACCGAGAAAATGGCTGAGAGGAAGATGTTGATGGTTGCGAGGTTGAAGACGAGATGGGTGTAGTGGTCTTAGACGCATGGTATGGTGAAGTCGTGACAGATTTAGATGAGGATGAAGGAGGGACAGGTTCTTCCCTGGGTGGAGAAGAAACCGGGGAGCGAGGCTCCTCCAGCGGGGAAAGGGCAGGGATGACGGTGCCCTCCACTTGCAGCTGAGGAGTAAGAAGGGTCGGGTCCTCCATAGGCGAGACCGGAGGTGCAGGTAAGGCCGAGGCGTCTTCCAAGATGAGAGAGGTCAATGGAGAACTAGCCAGGGAGAGAGGTTCGTCCACATGTGATGGACTGATTGATGGACTAACCTCAAGAGGTTGATTGGGGACGAAAGGAGAGACCGTATTGACTGTTCGAACGTTGTGCTCATGATTGTCGTCAATTAAGGTCTGGACGTTGTTCTGAGTTGGCGGATGATTGGGGAAAGGTTGTTTGAAGATGTCAATGGCCTGATTAGGGGGTGCATTTGGATTGTCTAAGATGAGATCCCCCTTTTCGAGCATGTCTTGTATTATGTTCTTAAAGGTTTTGCAGTTTTCCGTGTCATGGCCCTTAACACGGTGGAAGCTGCAGAAGTCATGCTCCCTATACCACGCGGGGATGGCGTGTGAGGGATCGAATTGCGGTGGAGGTCGGGCTTGAGGGAGATTGAGGGCCCCCTATTTAAGAAGCTTTTCCAGCACAGACGCATACGATTCTCCAAGGGGAGTATATCGTCGCTGCATGTATCTTTGCTGGAATTGCCGAGTAGCGCTCTGAGATGTAGAGGGCTCAGGCTGATTGGTCGAAGAAGATGAAGGTCTGAAAACCATGGCATTAGCTGAAGCCTTGGATTTAGAATTGGATGATGATGGCTTGGCAGAGGAAGAGTCATTGGCCTTAGAGCTGGGATTCTTACTCCGCAACTTGACTTTGTTCTCCTCGATGGCACGCAACTCTAGTTTGTGGGCCATTATGAAGGCCTCATCAAAAGTGTGGAAGGTTTGAACCCTCAGGGTGGAAGAGATATGTCGGGTACAGGCTTGAGAAAAGAGTTCAATAAGCTCAGCCTGGGGCAAGGAAAAGGAGAGTTGGTTGATAAGGCCTCTCCATCGAGCAACGAAGTCGGCTATGGACTCGTCCTTGAATTGCCGAATAGAATAGAGGTCCGTGATTGAGACTTTCTTGGTTATGTTGATGGAAAAGTGATCGAGGAATAGCTGAGCCAATTGTGTGAATGAGAAGAGAGAATGGCTAGGAAGGGAGCTGTACCAGTCAAGTGCAGCACCCGAGAGAGACATAGGAAAGGTGCGTAAGAGTAACGCATCATCATGGCCAATGAGGTAGCAGGCGTGTCTGAATGCCCGCAAGTGTTGTTGGGGGTCTTCCTTGTTTTGAAAGCGAGAAAACTTCAGAAGCTCCCACTGGCTAGGATATGGTCTGATTGGGATAGAAGGATGAATGGGCTCGTTACAGATCTGCTCGTATGAAAGAGTGTTGCACGAGCCGGAAACAGAGGTCTCAAGACTGGTCATCTTGTCCATCAGCATTTTGATGATGTCTACCGATGGATTGACGGGTTGCATGCCCCCTAAGTTGTAGGGCACTTGGAAGAGGTTAGAGGAGGCGAGCAACATAGTCGGTTGTAGAATGTACGAATGACTAATCGCAGGGGCAGAGGTGGATGCTAAAGGTGGTTGGTTAGAAGACATAACTGGGCCCGTTGTTGCCACGAGAGGCTGGACTGTGGTAATGGGGGCCAAGGGGTAAGAAGCCACCCTGGTGTTGATAGGGGCCAGGGTAGGTGGGATAGAGACAACAAGGTTTTGAAATGGAGTGGATAGCGGTTGAGCGGGTTGAGGTTGACAAGAGGCCGGAACCCCGGTGGAAGTGGGCCCAATGATAGAGGGAGAGGCCACACCTGGGGGATTGGTCAAAGTCTGGTCAGTGGTCAAAGCGATGGCTTGGGTGTCCGAAGGTTGAACTACGGATGCTGTCGATATAGCCGTAGTTGCGACAAGGGAGGTTGGCATTCCATAGATTGGATTGCCCAAGGAGTCTCGCGTTCGGCTATGCACGAGATAATGTTGCAAGGCCTTGACGTTGAGGTCCAAAAATCGTTCGAAGTCTTGGTCCCCTTCTTGGACAATGGGAGTCTGCGGCGGGGTTGGATGAATGGGAGTTCTTTCGGTCTCCAAGTTGAACTCCATTGTAGGCTTGGTCATGGATGGGGTGGACGGAAGTGGTTGACGGCTAGCATGGTTGACAAGAGCTTTGGCTTGGCTACGAGTCAAAACCATGCAAGGCAAAGAAGGTTCAGGTCTCAGGAACTATGTTGCTCAGTTCTAGAAAACCAGGATGGAGTCTTTGACAGAGAAAAGACAGGCTTCAGGTTGCTGGTTTTGAAAAAAAAAGGACAGTGACAGAGACCGACGTTGGTTGGAAAACCGATGTCGATAGAAAATGAGGCTGGCATCGGTCAGATAACCGATGCCGGTAACAGATGAAGCCGACGTCGGTATCAGAACCGATGCCGGTGACAGGGGAAGGCCGACGTCGGTGGCAGAACCGATGTCGGTCACTGTGTTTTCCAGAGAGCCAAAAGGTTCTTGGAAAAACAAAGAAGAAAGCGTCCTCACACACTCAAACAAACAGATGAGAAGAGGAAAACAGAGAAAGACAGACAAGCCTAAGCGATAAATCCTAGGAATTAACCTTAGAAACTTGTGGCTTATGCCTTAGATGAATGTTTGGGGAGATTGGCTGAAAAATGGGTCCTAGAAGAAGGCAGTCTAAAGATGGTTTCGGGTGTTGTTTTAGGTGCTCAAAGATCTGTGTTAGGGTCTGGTACGTGGCCTGGTGCTAAGGAGCAAGCTCCCCTCACTTCACGATTCCAGTGGTTAGCTGGTCTCGCTTAGCCAAGATATACCTCGCCTAGAGTTTATCCTCCGCCAGAGAACGGAGTGGGCTTCCCCCTTGGTGATGAAATCCAAGTAGGGTCACCGGGACGGGTAAGGTATCTGCTGGGGGATGAAATCCCAGTCGGGCCTTGTCTCAGGTATGTTTTATGTGTGTTTTAGTGCATGTGATTCGGTAGTGTAACATCAAGTGTCTACGATTCATTCAATATGCGCCTAAGTTACTAGATGTGGACTAATGCAAGCACAAGCAGAAATGAAAGTGCAATATGTTTTAATGCCCAAGTCGAAATGTGATGTTGTTATGAAGACAAGATGGAGAAAGGGACAAGAGTATGATAGACTAGTCTAGAATGCAAGGAAGAAAGGTTCGTTTTAGTCCTGCTTATAGTGTCATTTGGAATAGAAAAAAGAGACAAGAAGAAAGGAGCCTAAATGCACCTAAATGAATGAAAAAGAAAAAGGAACCCAGGAGGAACCTAGGGTCCCACCGGGCGTGCCAGAGATGTTTCTACCTCAAATTCGCTTTTCAGACTAAAAAGAAAGAAACTAAAAGAAAGTAATGGACAAGGCTTGGAAGTACCTGGACTAAAGATTGCGCACCATAAATCTAGACGTTTGTGAGCACTCCTCTTTGGCTGTGGAGGAATGACACCTGCAAGAAAAAAGGAAACTAGGACAAGAAAAATGTTAGACAGATAGGCAGTGGGTTGCCAAGCAAAAGGCTTGTTCCCAGAAGTGTAAAAACTTCCTTAAGGGAGGTCAACCCACTGTTTTGATGAAATAAGTGACTGATAAAAGACAGAATGCCAGAATATAGAAATGACAAAGAAAGTAGAAAGGAAAGAAGAAAACAAAATGATTACCTGAAAGAGCTGTTGGGCTGAAGACAGTCGCCGAGGTCGGAAATGTCGCCGGCGTCAGTTATCTGATCTGCCGGCGTCGGCTATCCTGCCGACGTCGGTTGGGGAAGTGACCGGCGTCGGTCGGGGTTGTGGCCTGTAGTCAGGTTAGGGTTGCTTGCTGGACTGTGGATGGGTCTGAGACTGAACGGGGACAAGCTTGGATGGATTGGGGGGTGGTCTGGTTTGGGTTGGATACCTGGTGCAAGGTCTTGTTAGCAGAGGGGTGAGGAAGTTGAAAGAGACACAGAGGACAGGGAAGAGGAGGATTCACAGAGGATGGGGCCTGAGAAGGCTTTGCAGCCTCTCAAGGGGGAAGGACAGAGGGAGCAAAAGACAATAGAATATAGATGACTGAATAAAATGAAATAAAAAAACTAGACTAGCTTACCTTTAGCTTGCTGAATGAAGAGAGAAGAAGATGTTGCTGGAGCCACAGAAGAGTTGCTACAAGGAGAAGGTGCTGATCCAGGGCCTTTTCACCTGTTGCTGCTATTGCACGAGGTCAAGACAGAGGAGAGATCAGAGCCAAAGCGTCAAGAGAATCCGTTTTCGAGCTCAAGAGTCCAGGGGGTGCAACGGATGCAGAAGGGGATAATGAAGGCTGCCGACGCCGGCAGTTTCACCGACGTCGGCTGAAGGGTCGCCGACGTCGGCGATCGCAGGATGGGCACAGAGGCTAAAAATAGCCTCTGCCCACTCTTGCATGCCGCCGAGCGAGGGGTCATGGGCAGAACGGTCACAAGGATGCCAAAATGGACGAGGGGGGATATAATGGTGAGATTTGGCCTAATAAATGCTAGGGGGAAGGTGGAGGGATTCAAGGGAGGATCCAAGGTGGCAAGGGTAGGGTGGAAAGGGGGCCTTATTTAATTAAAAATAGATGTTAATTTCTAATTAATAAGACCTAGGTGGGTTAGGGACCAAGGAGGACTAGGAGGGAGAAAGGGCCAAGGGGGAGAACCAAGGTGCAGACACGTTTGCGGTGTCTACATATGGAACCAAGGTCGTCTTGCCTCTTAAAGTACAAATACCTTCTCTTTACATCTCCTTACATGACATACTCTCTAATGATGGATTTCATCAAGATCAATTAATACAACTCAAGTTACTCGATGAACGTCGTCTTGCTACTCTTAATCATCTTCATATCTACCAAGATCACATCAAACATGCCTACAACAAAAATTTGAAATAATGAGATTTCAACATCAAAGATCTCATCCTTAAATAAAACCAACACATGACCAATATGGAAAGAAGTAAATCAGGCAAGTTTGCTCCTAATTGGCTCAGACCTTATATAATAATGCATAAGTATGGATCAAGCACTTATTGTCTGTCTTCTCTTGAAGGTTGGCCAGAACCTGAGCCCCTTAATGCCTTGCATCTATGACCATTCTACTGTTAACCAAGTAATCATTCACTTGATGTTTAACTTGAGCTCATCCATTGAGTAAACCCCGTCATCCTCATTCCTGTTCCTTTCAACCCTTTTTCCCTACAAAAATTAGTTAACCCTTTTTTTAAGCATTACTACTTTGTCCTCATAAAAGGGGAACCCCTAAACCCCTATAGTCTAGTCCATGACTAAAAGTTTAGTTAACAAAAAAAAACATAAAATTGGGATGCCTAACAAATTATTAAAAGGTCATAAACTATTAATGTTGACTACTCCCTCGAAGGACAGCTACATTATTGCTATAATTAATAGACTGCTCCCTTGAAGGACAACTATTCAAAGAAATCCAAACATACAAAGAAAAATATAGACCACTCCCTCGAAGGATGGCTATGCCCAAATTTTGCTACAAAAATATCACCCTCTCAGAAGCTTCCCACATCGATCAGCTTCACATGACCACAAAACAACATCCCCAAATAGACTTCCCACATTGATCAGTCTACCAAAAGAAAAATAAAAAACTGACTGATAAACTATTAAGTCATGGACTTGCCTATAGTCGTTCTCAGGGTCACCTATAAAAGAGGCAAAGTTATCCCTACTAAAAAAGGGTTACACTATCCTCACATATCACATAATCACACCTATTACCCCAAAATACCCAAGGGATTTTTAGCTCACTTAACGTCAAGTGATTAGGGTACTTCTCTAACAAAAACCAATGGTCAATGATGTAATGCATGAACGGGGCTTTTATTTGCAAAAACCCTATCTATGCTATCATTATGGCCCTTGTCAATGAAAGAGCAATGCACCTATCACTTCTTACACACCTTCATCACATGCCAATTTATCTTTTAGGGTGCAGTGTCTTACAATTATATGCTCGCATATTATCATCTCATAATTTTCACTATAAAGTTATGAACCTAACATTCAACTCCATTTTATCATAAATGACATCACATGTTTATGATAAAATACGACCAACACATTTTCTAACCACTAACATAACATCATGATTTATTTAATGCAAATACCAATTTGTGTTATATAAATTATCATATCCCATTCACATTAGTTTCTATGAAAAACAATACACATGGAAACTATCAACCAAACAAAATTTATGTCAAGCATATACCATCACCAATATGGAAAACTGCTAAAGCATAAATAAACTCATTTCATTTTTAGCATACACCATTACCAATATGGAAAATTGCTAAGGATGAAAAATCACATAACCTATGTTACAACATACACCATCACACAATATGGAAAAGGCTATAGCATCATCATACACTCATCATTTCAAGCATGTACCATCAAACATATGGGAAATGCTAAAAACACTAACATAACCAAAAAAACTAACACACAGTCACATCCATAACATGTCAATATCTCAAACATCTCATCTCATATATATATAAATGTCCAATGAAGGTATACATCAAAACTATCTGAAATAGTACAATATCTCTCTCTCTCTCTCTCTCTCTCTCTCTCTCTCTCTCTCTCTCTCTCTCTCTCTCTCTCAAAATGTATGTACATCTCACATCAATAGCATGTAGGCTGGTATATACATACACCTTAACTAACTACAAACACCTCAAGGCTGTGGTGGTGGTGGTGGTCGTGAAGACACCAAATCATCTCCACCCTCTGATAGTCATCATCTCTAAGAATTAGAGGCAATGGCACGTGACACAGATCTTTGTTGAGCTAGCATCTCATAGTATCATTGGATCTATGGAAATCTCTTGATGGCACCCTCATAATACATGATCTCATCTAACATAGTATTGTACCTAGATATAGGTACAGTCTATGGTGGACCCATAGATCTCAATGCCATGCCCTATAATGAACTCTATGGTTGTGGCTGTGGTGGTGGCTGAGCTAGCTACTACACTAGGTACTATGGTGGTAGCTGAATAGGGCCCTACCCTCCAAAACCCTACCCTACCAATACATGTGCCTGGGCTATGGCCAATTACCCCTGTAATGTAGTAACCTGCCCTATCAGGGAAACTACCTGTGCTGTCAAAACTATCACCTGTCCCTAAAGCACTACCACCTGTGATCATGCTGCATCTCTCTCTTAAATGGTGGCATCCCTCTCTCTACTAAACACCTATAGATTGAGAGGTGATCCCCTCTAAACCCCAACATAGTGACCTACCCACTAAGTCGAGTAGGCCATTGTACACCCCAAATCTACCACACCTGGACCTGCGAGTATCTCCTCAAAATCTAGCCACTCTGTCTCTTCTGGCAGTGGGAGGGGTGCCTCAATATCATCATGTCTATACTATGGGAGATTAGGTGGCACATCTTGTAATAGCCCATACTAGCACTGCACTCTCTCAATAGGGAATCTCTCAAGCTCACCAACTTGCCTGCCCCTCACCCATCATAGGCTCTAAACCCCCACTAGCTGCTCTGCTTGATCTCTGAATGTTGGATATAATAGGTATGGCTTCTAAATGATATCTACTAGGATTAAGGAATCTAATATCCCCTTATAATAATAAATATCCTAGATGATGGCATCCACACGTGTCTATGCCATGACCTCTCGCCACAACCTGAAACCAACTCTGAAGCTAGCCTAGATCACTACTGCGAGGCCAAGAGGTCATGTAACCATGATATGCTCATAATCCCAATACTGTAAGAGGTGGCCCACACACAAGTTGTACCATTTTCACCAGTTAATTCCCCATAGCTCCCTGTATACTTGAGCTAAAAATACTATAGCCCACATAAAAACTGTCTACTCCCCTACCATGTCTACCAAAACCCCGATCATCAAGATCAAGAATCTCCCTCCCTCTACATCAAGAAGGGTGTATATAGTGATGTTGATCATCATCAGGATGGCTAGTTGATGCTCATCCTCATCAGCAACATAAATTGGCTCATAGGTAAAACTCGTTGAATGGTAGGTCACCTCAACAACATGCTTCCCAAACAGTGTAACCATATGAATGTCATGCTCCTCTCTTGAGCATGCATACAAATTTGCCCCATGTATCAGCAACCACAAAATTTGGTACACATCCTCCACTATCATAGTCAACTCTTCGATTGGCAGGTGAAAGGTGTTGGTGGTATGATTTCACTGCTTGATCAATGCCACCATCAAATTGACATCTCTGGTAACTCAACAATATCGCTGCAACCCTCTGAGCCCTATGACAGCCATATTTTCCCACTCATCCCTTATGATGTCTTGATGCATCCGCATTAGTAATGGAGGGAGATGATCTCATAATGTCAATGTTTGCCTAGCTTGCATCAAACCAACACACATGCAACAATGCTAGCAAATGTTACTCAAACAACTAATCACCTCTTTAACTCTTCTTCCCTTTTAGGAGAACTACATTGGCTTGAGGCCCTTAAAATAGGGGATATGTAGGTATCACTCAGTTGACATGGGGTCTTCTAAGGTTAGCTTAGCCATTCATTCATTCATCTACCTAATGGACCAAATATTTAAACCCTAGGCTCACTACCTACCCTGAACCCTAGGCTCACTACCTATCCTAAACTACCACACTCTAGAAGTGCATCGGCATGACTTAGGCCCTCCATATTATCATTTTCCACCTTTTCAAGGCCTAAACAACCTTCAATAGGCAACTAACATTAGTTAGGGTATCGATGTCAGCACCTAACTTGCCAACATCAATGGTTAAATGTGACTGATGTCAGTCACCTTGACCGACATCGATCACCTTGTCGACTGACGTCAGCAGCACTACTAATGTTAGCTACTGGTTCAGCCCTAGGGCCGAATGGGGTGAGCTCTAAAATTTAAGGCTTCCCTATTTCACCCCCCAAAACCCCCCAAACACTCTTAAACCTACCTCAAGTACCCTACCTAACCTACCCACCCTTCTAATGCCCCTCCCCCCCATCTATCGCTAAAAATCTCAAAAAATTACCTAAATAACATAAAATTAAAAACCAATAAAAAATTTTAAAAAAAAACCCTACCTCATTGTATCATCACCACCGAGGTGGTATAATGGGTGCCAGTGGTGGTGGTCCTCCTATAGGGCCTCCTCTGATAATTTCCATCTCCATCTACCTCATCTCCTTAATCTAATAACTCACAAACCCTCCAATACTCACCAACACTCCTCACCACTCACACCCTAACACCTAGCACTGCTACCACAATCAAATAAAGGTCTCTATCACTCAACACATCAAAGCTCTCTTTTTCAACACTTCAACAGTCATAAATGACTTTTAGTGGGCTGCCAATCCCCTTTTGTCAAGTTTGTTAGGCCATCGATGTTGGCAAAATTATGCCCTAGGCCACTGACATCGGTTGATTACTACCGACGTCAACAAAATAATGCCTTTCTCCTACCGACATTAGTGGCCTAACTGACGTCAGTGATAAAAACATAGGTCTTCTCTAAAATTGCCTAAAATCATGACCAAACAACTAGCCCAAACACTGTAGAAGTCACCTTAGACTTCTCATGGGGCACATTGGAGATCACATACATCTCCCTAACCACAACAAACAACACTTAAGATCACTTATAACTTAGCTTGACTTGACAAATGACCTCAGAGATCATGACTATGTCCTCAAACCATGACCAATTTTGAGATAACTTTGCCTTGGTTGTTTTGATTATATATGCTACCTCACAAATAGTTAACAAATTGTATGCACCCCTCATACCTATTATCAGATTGCAACCAAGTTGATCACCAATATCTGTGACATTTTCATGTTTTCTAGGAGCACTTCCTATCCTGGATACTTGGAACATGATGCCCATTAGAGCTACAACTTTGATTGATCTAACCCAATCAACTACCACTAGTAAGCTGAGGATTGGTTACTTTGATTTTAGTCTTTCTCAACCATTGGAGCTACAACTTTGATCATTTTAACCCAATCAGCTACCACTAATAAGCTGGGGACTAGTTACTTTGATTTTAGTCCTCCTTGACCTTGCATATAACAATTTGACCTGCCTATCAAGTGAAGTGGTATATGTGTGATCTCAACTATTGCAGTGTTCACACTCCAACCTCATCCTACCCATCCATTGCCAATCAAATCAGCACTCGATTTTGGCTTACCTTCTCTTAATTTTCACTTTGAGGGGGAATACCTCATCCCATACCTGGGGTAACCTACATCTATTTTTGTCTTGCAGTTCATCAAGACAAACCACAAGACAAAAAGGGGAAAATGTAGACACCAATATCGTGTCAACCCCCCTTGGTCCCCTTCTAAATGTTAACACTCCTAACCCACACTTGCACACCTTATTAATTAAAAAACTACTTATTTTAAATTAATTACCTCACCTTAGACACCTCACCTAGACACCTCACCCTAAGACCATTTCTTAGTCTATGAGTCAGCCTGAGACTAAGTCCTCCAAATCCTAACTACCCATGACCTATTTTCACTCCATCTTAACTCCCTAACCAACTCCCATGCCTCATAAGCCCTTGTTTTGACTGTTCTCCAATGGAAAAGGCACTTGGCAGGTGGAGAAATAGGCAAAGAGCTAAAAATAGCCCTTTTACCTATTCTTTCTCCACTAATGTTGGTCAAACCTCGACCGATGCTGATAGGATCACCGACATTAGTTACTTAAGCCAAGCTCTAACATTGAGCTGCCCTCACCTTCTTGCATATTCACACACACACTCTAAGATTTCAAGCATAAAAACTTGACTATCATTTTCCTGGCTACTGAAGCTCTACATAAATCATTCTAGAGACTGAATTGAAAGATTGTATGAGGACCTCAAGCTACTGAATTGAACCAATCCATGTTTTCTTCATTGGCTCACAACATCGGTCACATCGGCCACAATGGGAATCACTATTCTGACACATCTGGTTCTTCACCCTATAAAGCTAAGTATTCTAGATTTCATTTCAATGTTTTAGAATACATTGTAAATTAGTTTTCATTGATATTTCTAAATACTGTCGAGAGACTCAACTTCTTCTATGGAGGGGCTGAAAGGCCTTGCCCTTGTTCTCACCCCCTTTGCATACTAACTCTCCACCTATACCCTTCCTCAGACCTCATTCACCTTCCCACAACCCTGCACCAACCTCTAAACTTCTAGAAACAACTCTGTCTATCCCAAAAATACTCTAAAATCCATCTAAGGCTAACAACCCCTACCGACATCGGCAACCCAACCGACGTCAGCACCATTTACCCCACTAACCTCAGCAAACCAACCAATGTTGGTGACTGTGTTCTGGACCAAAAAACTAGAAAGCCATCCAAACAGCCCATCTAGACTAGATAAAACATTCAGCCAACCTTCTGTAACACTCTAAGATACACAAACTGCAGGGAACAGGTACACACCATCTACTTTTCTATTTCTTTAGTCATTATCATTTCTTCCTTTATAATACTTTTATCTTTAAATAGTGGACTGTCATCCCTTAAGGAAGCTTCACACTTTCTAGACCGAGCGCGTAGCTTGGTAGTCCACCATATCCTCTTCTAACATCTTCCTTTTTTAAGTTTCATTCTTTCTATAGGTGTTTCCTCCATAGCCAAAGAGGAGCTCCCACAAAGCTTGGATACGGTGCGCACTAAATTTGGGTAACATCAAACCCATAACGTCTTAACCTTAGTTTCCTTTTTATTTGAATGCAATTAGTGAAAATTTAGAGAAACAATTCAATTACATTTATTTTATTTTATCATTTTCATTTTTTATTAGGGGAGTGGATTGATAGCCATCCAAAGAAACTTTAGCTTCTTGGATCGAGCATATGCTAGGCAGTCCACCCTGCATCTTTGTCTAACCAACAAGCTTGTGGTAGAATTATATTATTGCAAGTATTCCTTCCAAAGAAAAAAAGAGTTATATCTTCATCTAGTCATCAACAAGTGCATGTTTACTAGGTACACACCCTTCATTTTGCATTTCTATCTTTTCCCATAAAAAACTAAGAAAAAAAAAGAATTTTTTTATAAAAACATTTTGGCATGCCCAGTGAGACCTAACATCATCTAGGTGCCCTTTTCTTCCAATTTTTCATAGTTTGAATTTTCATGCTTTCCTCCTTTATTTTATGCTCATGAAATTTGAAATCCAAAATTTCTTTTAGCATAAAGTAAATCTTTACATTATTTTATGTTCATCAAATGAAATTTGAAATCTAAAATTTCTTTGGCATAAAATAAATCCTTGCATTCTTATATTCTCATCAATTTTAAATATAAAATTACTTTTGGGATAAAATAAATCCTTGCATTCTTATATTTTCATCAATTTAGAATTTGAAATTTCCTTTAGCATAAAATAAACCTTTGCATTATTTTATTCTTATTCAAAGACATCAAAATTTTCCTTTGGTTTAAAATCAAGTGCATTCATGGTTTGCTTACATAATTAGCTTATGTAGCCTTAATTAAACAATAAAATTAAGCATAGATTCACTTTTCTTCTTCACACACAAACTGAACCACTTTCATAATCAACACACCAAAACAATACTTGAGATAAGGAATGACTTGGATTTCATCACCAAGTGACAACCTTACCCCTACCCAGTTTTCATACTCAGATTTAATCACTGAGGGGTTAACCAACTCTATTCTTTGGTAGAGTATAAACACTAAACAAATGGTATATTTTGGCTAAGCATCCTGACTCAACTTCAAGTTTGTGAAGTGTGGGGAGAAAGCCCCCAATACTAAGCCACGTACCTAGTTCAATGCAGAATTGACTCTTGATTGCCTAAATTCCCTAAAACTAAACTTAGACAGCTTTATTTAGGACCTTTTTTAATCCAATTCCATTCATATTCATTTAAGGCTTAAGCCAACAAGAGATAATTAAAACTCTAGGGCTTAACTTTCTTTAGAGTGTGTTGATTTATTTTCTTTTTTCAATTGCTTCTTATTCAAGGTGTAAGGTTTGACTTCCTCTCTTTGGTTTCTCACATGGTCTTAACTTGACTATAGGTGAGAAACCAAACCAACCTACCCTCACCTCCTTCTTTATCTTTACCCATGGAGTACATCTCAAACATCAAGGTGATACCAAGTGATTCTCCTCATGTGCCTCATTCACTTAATAAACCCTTAGTGGTCCCCAAAGGGGATGCTGACTTCACCACCTATCTAGATAATAACCTGGTAACCTTGCATCATTACATTTCCACCTTGGCTCTTCAAGCCCCAAACTCTTCCATCCCTCTCTTGAATCCACCTTATGGCATGCCACACCACCTCATGGTGGGTGTCACCTCTACTCAAACTTTCATATCTCATGCTTCTTCCTCAACTCATGGCCCTCTAATAGATCAAACCCAATAAAATTTCCTAACCACCATTCAAGTACCCTTAACCACAATTGACTCATCTCACATGGAGGTGAGTGTGCCCCTTCCCAATGATACCCTACCAACCATGGGTCAAAATTCCACCATTTATTCCTCTTCCCCTCTTACCTCTATCTAACCAACCAACACCCCTCTTCAAAACTTAGTGATTTTGATACCCTAAACACTTCTTCCCATCCAATCTTAGGTAACCTCTCAAACTAAACCCTCTCATACATCCATTCCCCCAACTACAACTATTCCCTAACAAATAGCTTCCATCTCTTATCAATATGTGGCTAACCCATAAAGCCATATATCTCCCCCTACCTCTTCATTCATACCCACAAGTGCTTATGGGGTACCCCGTCAACAAGAATCAACCTCTTACCACCATATTCCCTCATCCCAACCATCCTATTAGTTTATCAATTATACCATTCCCCCAACCCAACCCCAAACTGACTTGTTCAAGATGTTAATAAACAAAGTTAACAATCTTGAATCTTCATTTTTAGGATCCAACAACCTCCTTTCCTATGACTAAATATGTAAAAAAAACCCATCCATCCATCCATCCCAATCCATGCCTACCCTCCCCAATGAGAACTCCCAAAATTTACTAAGTTACAAAATAAGGAGGACCCTAGTAGCATCTTAGGTCATTCCAGCACTCATGTTACCTAATTGCGCATGATGACTCCTTACTTCTTTGCACATTCCCCATGTCTCTATTGAGACCAGCCTTAGATTGGTATAGTGCCTTGCCTAATCATTATATCATCTCCTTCACTCAACTAGCCCAAACTTTTTTGGAACACTTTTCAATCAATATCTCCAAAAAACTCTCCATTACTGACCTCTACTCTATCTGGTAATATGAAGATGAGTTAATTGCCAACTTTGTCACTTGTTGGAGAAGCTTAATAAACCAACTTTCCTTCCCCTTACCTCAAAAGAACTCATAGAAATTTTTGATCAAGCATGTGAAACAAACATTTCCTCCACATTGCATGTCCAAAGTTTTTAGACATTTGATGAAGCCTTTACCATGGCTCATAAACTAGAAAATAGATCCATTGAAGAAAGGAAGTTGAAGTTGATAAATAAAAACTTAACTTACAAACCCAATGAGCTCTCTTCATCCAAACCCAAAAACCTAACCAATATAAATACCAAGGAAAAAGTGACTGCCAATGCTATTATCCTCAAAGGCACACCTCCACCATCTATCAACCAACAAAACTCAAGGAACCAAACATTTAATTCCCCAAATCCTTCAAACCAAAGAAACCAAATGTGGAATAATCAGAAGCAATTAACTCCACTTGGAAAATCATATGCTTCTATTTTGGAAAAATTGTGAAAAGCCAACATCATTCAACTTTCATCAATTAAACCACCTCAATAGTTTGATCCTTCTTGCCCCATGCTAGGATGGTATAATGAGAATAACCACTATGTCTTTTATCAGGTCGTAGGGCATGATATTAATATATGTAACACCTTTAATAATTTTATCCAATCCCTCATTGACAAGGGGGATCTTAGATTAGATAACCCCAATGCTCCACCAAATCAAGCTCTCAACATATTTAAACAACCTTTTCCAAACCATTCTCCCACCAAAAATGAAGCAATAATGTTGAATGTTATCCCAACACCCATACCATCAACATGGTTCATGACACACTTGATAACAAAGAACCTACTCATCAACCCACCAATTCCCCTCCACCTATGAAAATAGTAGAGTTACCTTCTACCCCTTTGAACACCCAACTAAAAGAAGTAACCATACCCAAACCTTCAATAGAAGATTCCACACCTATCTCCCCTATTATAGAACCATCTGTTCCCTCTTTAAAGGTTATCTCACAAGAAAATATAGCCTCACCTACCAAACCTATAATTATGAAACCTTATATCAGAAGCCAAGACAAGGGTAAGAAAACCAAACCAGAACCCCCAACCCCTTCTTTGGTGAACAAACCTAGCACTTCTAAAACCACCACCCAACCATATAAAACCTATGTTAAACTAACCAACCCTCCTCCACTTGAAACAAATAAAGTAGCTAAACCTCCTTCAAAACCAACAAAAACAAACAAGGTGGCAAAACAACAAAAGAACCCAAAATCTTGAATTTTCCCTCCATCTTGAGTCCTCATCCCTCTACCTTGAGCATGAAGCCCATTATTTATACCAAAACCCTACCACCTCTACTAGTTATACCATCACACTTCATTTCTAAAACATCTCTCCTACCAACATGGGAAATACCTAAGCTACCTACCTTACCATCCTCTCCTTCTAGCTCGTCAACCATATTATCTAAGCCAAAGCCATCAAACAAACATACCAACTTAAAAGCACCTATTGCCAAATAATCTTCTATCTCGACACCCAAACCAAAAACCACCAGAACCCTACCACCTTGAGTGGAGTCATACTCAACCATTCTTTGAAGGTTATTGAAAACCTCCTCCTTAACCTTACCACCTCTTAAACATTTCCAAACTTTCAAAACTTTTGACCTTTCACATCCTCAACCAAAATGGTTTAATACTAGCTTAGTTTGTGCATACCATATGACACCTAGACATGACAAAAAGCATTGAAAATCTATCCAAGAACTCATCCATTAATTATATGAGGATAATATGTTATCATATGAACCTCCCTTAACCAATCCAACCCAACCTAACTGAAAAACCAAAACTACCCCACCACCCATAACTTCTATAGTAAAAACTAATTTTAATAAGGCTCCTAAAACTAAAAACCTATCACCTCTAACACCTTTGCATGAATCCTATTCAAGAATTTTATTAAGGTTATTACAAACCTCTTCTTTAACCCTACTTCCTATCAAACCTTTTGACCCTATCAAAACTTTCAACCCCTTACACCCAAAACTATCATGGTACAATGACCACCATGTGTGCTCTTACCATAGGATACTTGGCCATGATATAAAACATCATAAGGCTCTTAAAACCATTATCCACCAGATTTACGGTAAGAATAATATGTTATCAAATGAACCTCCATTGAGCCCATTACCAACCCAACCATAAACTAAACCTACCCAACACTTACCTATTCCCCCATTCTCACCTAAGAGTAAGGAGGAACTGAAGAAACAAGCTAAACCAACACTTCCTTTTATCCACACCATATTTAGGGTTACCCACTCTTAGGTCCAACAAAAGGATAAGGGAAAGGTTAAAATATCCATTCCATAGACATACCCTTCAAAACCTCAACATTATAGCTGAACCCAACCACAAACACCTTCACTTTAGGATATTTTTCCCACCCATGTGAATATTAAACTGGGGGAAGTTTCCTTCCATAAAGATTTAACCATTTATTAACTTCAACCATACCTTAAACATTAACTGAACTAACCCTTAGATTCTTGCCTCAACCTATCAACCAAACCTATCTGTTAACCCAACTTAAACCAAGTGGTATATCAAATTGGGGGAACCCATTTGGACACCACCTGACCTATTTGGGATACAAATTTTCCCATCAAACCTAACCAACCTTACCTTAAACCTTGAGAGTTCAATATCAATGATCTCATCCTAAAGGAAAACCAACATGTGACCAACATGGAAAAGAGTAAACGAGGCAAGTTTGCTTTTAATTGGATTGGACCCTACATCATCACCCATAAGTATGGAGTAGGAGCTTATCATTTGTCCTCTCTCAAGGGAAAACTAGAACATGAGCCACTCAATGCTTCACGTCTGTGTTCATTTTTTTGTTAAAGAAGGATCAAGCTCATATGTTTTTCTAACTTAAGCTCATACTTTGATTATAATATTTTAACCTTCACCCACCTTCCTCCCATTTTGAGGACAATTGATTACAACATAGAACCGTGTGATTAAATATGATAATCATGGCCTAATCCTAAATATGGGTACCATGACTCTACCCATAGCATGGTTCTCATGGATACTTTTCATCTCTAACAAGATGGAATCCCATGGTCATTGTCTCTCAAAACCATACCCTTTCACATATCATTAACCTTCTTATGTAAATTTTATCCCTCATAAAGGTAAACCTTTGAACCTAATTAGACCGGTCCATGTATAAACACATTTCATCTTATAACAATTAATTAGTTCAATATCTTAAGAATTGTAGACTACTCCCTTGAAGGATAGCTACCCAAAAACAAAAAAAAAAAATTGACATATGTAAGGTAGTGTGCCTCCTTGAAGAACAACTATCAAGAACATTAAAATAAAGCTAATAAGATTAGACCAATCCCTTGAAGGATGGTTGAGTCAACTTTGTCAAAAGTATACCAATTTCATGAAAGCTTCTCGTATTGATCAGCTTCCCATATATATCAATAAAGTAAAAGGCCCAATTTCAAAACCAATTCTAAAGCTGCAATTGGCTCTCAAGCAACATAATAAGTTGAAATCCATAATTAGATTTCCCATATAGACTTCCCACATTGATTAGTCTACATCTAGAATATGACATGGACTTGTCTAATAACATTCTTAGGTCACCTATAGAAGGGGAAAACTAATTCACATGAGGTTATCATATAGATCACCCATTATCCTTCACATAACCTATCACCCATTTTCCCTTTTGACTATCTATAAATCAAGGGATTTAGAGCTTACTTGACACCCTGTGATCAAGAATTTTTTTTATCAACTAACTACTATCCATGTGTAATGTTTAAAGGGCTTATATTCATTAAGTTAATTCCACTTTGGGTCCATTTTTAGTCCTTGTCAAAAATGAAGCATTGTGCCCTATTCTCATCTTAATCTACTTGGTTGATGTTTTCATCATAAATTTTACCATCTAAGATTGCAACAACAATAGTCATTATTTTTACATTAAGTGATAATACAACAACCATCACCATACCATTCATAAGTATCCACCCAATCATAACCATAACCATAACATTCAACCAATAACATCCAACACATTTTATACATGTTTACATCAAACTATGCAATATTTTATTTAGGGTGCGAGGAATCACATGACACATGCACTATTTTATTAGATTACACATGAATTTACTAACACATAGGTATACATTATTTTCCTACCTATGCATTAGACTAATTATCTAGTGACTCTGGATTTGTGTATAGCCATCATTCTACTTAATCCATAACATTCCCTATCTCATTAACTGCTAAAGGGTATACTCTATTCTCTTCTCCCACATTCATCCCCATAGAGTGAGAATCATACTCTGATCTAGGTATTTTACAATGATACATTCACCTTCTTTCCCCTTTTTCCCTCTTATTCCTACCAACCCACTACCACATGCTTTGAGCATCAGACCCCAACCATTGGTAGTCTCTACTCGAACATGGTGGTATTTTATTTTGTGTTAGCTAAATGTTCATTCATAGTAAGGGAACCACCATCTTCTCCCAACCATGCAGCCTCTAGTTGGTTAGGCCTAAACTAGTGAAACCAATAAGCCATTAGTTCTATAGAGCTAGGACAAAGGATGCAGACATGGCCACCATTTGTCTAGCCTACCCATGTAGCCCTTGGGTCAGGTAAGGTCCATTCTCTATCACTCACCACACTGCTAAATTCATTACTTGTAAAATCTACTTGACTGTCAAATAAATTCTTTGTAGGTCATCATTTTTCTACTACCCTTAAAACTTAGCTCATAGCAGTGATGAACCTTGGCCATAGCAACTCTACAGATCTAGGTAGATCCCCATCTCCTAAAACTTGGCTCATAGTAGTAAACACTATCTCCAAACTCCTACCCTCATGTAATTTTAAAAGGTGTAACCTCTTAACAGATACACCTATTCTTTGGATTAGTTATATTGAAGGTCATTTGTGTTGTTAGGCCTGGTATTCCCTTCTTATTTACCCTACCTTACCCATCCACGCCTCTCATCCTACACCATATGGGATCATTGTGGTAACTATTTACCAACCTACCCCATTCAATTTCACCATTACCTTAACCATGACCTAATACCTCTATTATTTCACCAAAACCCTCTACCATTAGCCCAAACTAACCCATGTGGTTCATCTAATTGGGGTAACCCACTTGGACACCACTAAACCAACCCTTGTTTGGAACTACATTAGCTTGATATCCATAGACTATGTAGGCATCACTTATGAGCAGCTCAACCACTAAAATTTCCATTTCCTTCCCTTCACCCTCAACCATGAGCAAACCAAAACCAAACTTAACCAATTTTGACCTCTTTCCAATTTTGCATCCAACCAACCTCACCTAAACTTCATGGTCTTTCAAATCAGGGCATCCCATTTTCAAGCCACTGACCATCCTTTTAATTAAACTACATTGGCCTGATGTCCATGGATTATGTAGGCACCACTTACAATCCCCTTAGAATCTTTCTTATAATTCCATCAAAACTCAATGCTTACTTATTTTGGCACCCCACTAGCTCAAGCATCAACGGTTTGAATCTTCACCATGACCTATTTATCCACTCTACTCTTTTGTTTCCCCAAATAATTGAACCATACCCCTTTCATAGCATATTCACAACACTATTGTGGAGTATGCACAATGTCATCTTATTTGGATGGTGATGAAAGACCCCATCAAATCACCATGATAATTTTAGTAGTATCATATTTCCTATAGCTTGGTAACCTATTTCTCCCATTTTTTTGGTGGCAAAAATTTTAGAATTATTACCCCTTTATTTTACTATGAACTTTTTATCCTACCCATGTTTGGACTCTCTCATCCTTTTACACCATCATTTTTATCTGTGAACTCATCACCTTTTCATATTGACGTAACTATCTACCCAACACTCCCAACCTCAAAAGAACTACATTAGGCCTGAAGTTCATTTTGGACATTATGTCCATGGAGCTATGTAAGTATCATCCACTTACCCAGTGCATATGGCATCCACTCAACCACCCCATTCCAACCACCCAACCACATTTCCCACATCTACCCTGATGTTGGCTATTTTTGACCTGACCTATTTGTATGTTTTATGATGCCCTCATTGTAGTCTTTTTTACCATGCCAATTGATTTTGCCATGTTGAACATTTGAACATTTAATATTTTACACCACCTAGTACATGACTTGACCATTGGTGTTTTACATATGATCAATTCCAATTTAAGTTACCCACACATGGGATCACTCCTAAATTTGGATACCCACATAGACACCACCCCTTTTATTATGAAGGCTAACAAGTGTACCTAGCTGTCATAATAATGGTCACATGGTCTATTGGTCACCTATATTCTTAGAATTAAACTTATTTTACCAATGTTGGTACATTTCATCTTTATTAAATCTTGACTACCATACTTAGTCACATTTTATGCACCTATTGACATCTCACATGCCTCACTACCTTGTAGCACCATCTAGTGCTTCCCCACCAACTGCTTATCAAACCTACACCCAATTTGGCCTCTCTTCATTGACTCTTGGTTTGAGGGGGAACACATCCTCCCATACTAAATTCACCCTAACCTTTGACTAAACAATCTATTTTTATTTTTCCACTTGTTAATTCAAAGCTTCATATCAAAAAGGGGCAAAATGTAGACACTAGAAAATTGCACACTTGCAGCTATAGGTGTTTGAATGCCTCAGGACCACCTTAAATCCTCCTAAAACATTACTAACCCATTTTTCCACCCTCCTAACTTAACCAAAGTCCATATTCTACCCATTTCTATTCAAAAAGTAATATTTGAAAACACCATTCAAAAATAGTTTTTGAAATCACTATTCACAAAACACTATTCATGGTGGGACCCACTTTCACTATTCATGATGACATGGCATATGACATAAAAATTGACATATAAAATGACATGGCATGTGAAATATCATGTGATATTTCATATGACATGAAAAATGACATGGCAAAATGATGTGGCAAAGTGACATGGCTTGGTACCCCACCTTTAGCCCCTTTTTCCAAGATTCTTAATGACCTCATTTAATCATCACAAGAGTCTCAACTTGAAATGGGTCGAATTTATCCTCAAGGTTAAGTCATTTGACTTGGTTTTGTATTTTCACATGAAAATAGCCTTTAAAATTGACTTACCTGCCCCTTTAACACCTTGGGAGAGACAAAAAGCCCCCCTTTTGGACTTCTTAGCCCCAATAAATGAATTATCAGGCCAAATTAGAATATACACCCACCTCAAATTTACTCACCAATACCCCCTTGAAAAATGGCACCATATTTGGTGGGAGAACTCTTAAATTTCATAAATGAGGATAAATAAGAGTGTAACAAAGTCTTCGGTCCCATTTTCAAACCATGTGCACAATTACTTTTAAACTTGGACTTGAATGAAAGGTAGGGATAGTTTAAAAACCCCATAGGAATATTCCACCAAGCCCATCCTTGAACTTTCATAAAAATTCACCATACTTCCAAGATGCCCTCTTTCGGCTTGTTTCCTCACAAAAACAACTACAAATACCCCTGCTCTCCTTCACCCAAAGAAGAGGTTGAAAAGTTAGAGTATTTCTGCCAAAATTTTATTTCAGGTTTTCATCCATTTCAAGGAGGTCATTAATATTCCACATCTTGGAGGAAAATAATTCAAATTAAAAAATCTTTACTGAAATTGCCTCAAGACATCTTCATCAACAATCTTCAACAAACCATCTTCATCAATAAGCATCTACAAACATAGAGGTAATATTTTATTTTGTTATTTCAATTTATTTATTTATTTCATTTTGGAATCCATTAATTTAACCTTTTAATTTAATTCACCATTTTTATCTTCATCCCTTCCTCATCTTACCATTTACTCTTTTACCTCTTTACCCCATTTTGCATTTTTGCTATATTCCTCACTTGACCTCTTTCACCTCTTTTCCACATTCGACATATTATCTTCTTTGAATGATATATATATTTACCATTTTTTATATTTTTAGACTTTATAATTTACCAAACCCAAAAACATAATCTTTTTTACCCTTACCATTTTACCCAAACCCCAAAACTATGGCCTTGTCTTGACTAGTTTTAGCATGTGGTAGGTTTAGTCATTTTTATTTGAATAAGTATTTCATTTACTTTTGTAATTATCATTTAATTTATAATTAATTTAAATTAAATTACATTTATTTTATTTTATCATCTTCATTTTTTATTAGGGGAGTGGATTGACAACCATCTAAGGAAGTTTTAGTTGCTTAATTTAGCATATGTTAGGCGGTCTTCCCTGCATCTTTGTCTAACCAACAAGCTTGTGGTAGCATTGTCTTATTTAAGGTATTCCTTCTAAGAAAAAAAGGAGTTATCTATTAATATAGTCATCAATGAGTGTATGTTTACCAGGTACACACCCTTCATCTTGTGTTTATATCTTTTCTCATAAAAAACTAAGAAAAAAGCAAAAATTTACAGAATTAGTAACCAAAAGTATTCATGATATTATATCATCAATGGATAGTATATTAGATCATCCATATTATGTCCCAATTATTTGAGGAATGAACTTCCACAAGTTGTATCCCACTTGTTCGTATCAAATTAGAGATGGTGGAAATATACCCCATAAATATTAGCAATAATAGTCAACTCTTCATGCTTTGGTCATTTTGAAAGATAGTTTTCATTCAAAAGATATGAAGGATTTTTCCTTTTGGTAGGTTCTAAATATTATAGATAAGACTCCACATCATTCACATGGTATAATTTAATTTTAACTTTTTAAGCTTGGCTCAATGTTTTTAAACAAGAGGGGTAAATAGAGTAACATGATTTACATGCTCATCTAATTTGTTTGTATTCCCCTTATCTAGATTAAGTGTTATTTATTATATGAGTGGATTTATCCTATATATAATAGGATGTATGGGTTCAAATAAATTATTTGAAAGGTGATAATTAATATCATTATCACTATCATAGTAATCGAAAACATGCCCATTGTTCTACTCAGTATTTACCAATAAAAGAAGCTCAAGTGAAGGAGATTCTTGTGGTTTTAATGGATCTTTTGGTAATGGTTCTCAATCTAGATGTGTATCTATGTACACCTAAATATGTGTTAATATATTTCCATCTAGAGATGGAGGATCCATTATACTTAACTCACCAATTTCATAAGTGTGTATGTGCTCAATAAGAATGCATTACTTAGGTGGTACTACTATGGGAATGCCTTCAATTTTAGATTGTATTATTTTTTAAAATTTAAAGTATTCATTATCGATAAGAATTGTTTATAGAGTTACATCATGTATGAATTTTACACATATGTGAATTATAGATGGAACAAATTCCATTGAATGTATTCAAGGTCTACCCAAAAGTGCATTATAATGTAATGATTGAGACATTACCTAAAGAGTATTTGCAATAATTATTGGTCCTAATGTCACATCCAATGTAATTTTACCAATTAGAGGACTATGTGAATTATTGAACCCTTGGATATGAATATTTGATTTTTGAATTATATTGGTGCTAATGCCCATGGTTGTTAAAAAAATGATACTACAATGTTTAGGCCTAATCCATTATCAATGTGCACCCTTTCGATGCCCTTATTTTGTATCGTCACTTGTATGAACAAAGGTAACTCTTGATCAATAATATATTTGGATGGTAAGTTATTTGGATCAAAAGTAATAAGTTTATAATTATTCTTGAGATCTTTCATGATATCTTCAAAATAAGCATGCTCACTATTATTTGTAACTTGAGCTTTATGTAATGTCCCATATAGGATATCCTTGTAAACATTAGATTATTTTAGGATCTCAAGTATTGAAATTTTATCATGTGTATTTCTCAATTGGTCAATAAAGTCATATCCCTTAGATTTTATCATAAATTTAGGCTAAGGAGGCACCTTTTGCATATTAATAGGTGGTAGTGTATATGGATAAACCTTACCTCTTCGATTAGTAATAACATGGACCACATAATCTAATATAAGTTGTGGTTAAATAATGGGTGTAGGATGGTAATTATCATTTAAATAAGGATTAGGTATAAAAAAATTATAAGAGCATGCATTTTGGAATATATATCATCTTTATAGCATTGTAAGAGGAATTTTGAAGAGATGTCAAATGTTGTCTCTATTTTAACACTCTCTCATTATACACATGAACTTGCTTAATAGTTTCTACAAGTGTAGTAGCATAGAAAACCATAAAAACTATCAGGTATTAGACCATGAAATAATTTATAGAGATGTCCATGACAAACATGATTTCAATATTTATCAATTAAAGATTTGTAACATGAAAAGAAATTAGTAAACCCTAATTGGCCTAGGGTTTCATGTTTAAATACTAGGTTCACAAAAATTTCAATCCTAATGTTAGATAGTGGATATCCTACTTGGGTAGATATGGTTAAGGATATATAAATGATAGGGCATAAGGGTGAATATTAGATCTACAATAAGGTAATTAATGTGTTAAACTCAGATTTACCATATGTTGAATACACTAAACTAAGATAAGCTATAAATGGGAAGTGCAATTATGTTATATATAAACATGACTTAAAATGATGTACTTATTTGGTTTTAATGATAACACAGTGTTGGGTCTAGAATAAGTTGAAAGTAGGTAGGAAGATAATCTTGGATCGATTATTAGATTTCTATCTCTTTAAATAGTTACATCAACCCTAGATAGTTGCATCAACACTATTATTCATGTTTGATGCTAGTGTCCACTAAATAATATAATTTGAAATAATGTGTGGCCACTTAGATGCTTATGGGTTTGTCTTCAAATATTCTCTTGTACATTTAGATTTGGGTCATGGACTATCACTCTTGGTGAAATGGAAAAACCTTAGATTTTAATCTCCAATGTGACCTCCTAAAACATTGTTATGTGTCATAATATTGTAAGACTATGGGACCTATAAACTAATAAAAAAGGCCACTTTTCATTAATATATCAATTAGGGTGTCATAAAATTATATCCTAAGAGGTCTCAACCAATTAATATATGCCATGTATAACACACATACACCATGATTTATGTATTCATAAGACCACATCCCCATTACACTTTCACTATGGGGGACCTACTTGAAGTCCACCTCAACACCTGAATGACGCTTGAAATAATATGAAAGATCCCCAAGTGAAAATAAATCAAATATTTGAAACTTTCCCATCACATTCTAAAGCACTCAATAGGTCACCCTTGAAGGCTTTAGTAAATTCAAAACTCACCACCTAGGTAAGTCATATCATTGAGAATAAATTTAAATCTAACATTAATATTTAACACTAATTAAAAGAAAAAAAGTTAACTAATTTGAATAATGGCATCAGCTTGAGTAAGTACACATGCCATTAATTTCCATCACCATTATTGTGAACTTGAATCAAGGCTTGAGGGTCCCATCAAGAGATTGAGTAAATAACCATCATCTACTCAATTCATAACTAACATAACCTTGAGTATCTAGTGAACAAATTATAATCTGAGCCATTACTTATAGAGGCCATTATTCTTAAGGATAATTCATAGTTTTATCCCAACTTGAAATAGACAATAGAAACCTCATCCTAAAACTATAATCCCCTTTAATATTTCAAGGATACCACATTTTTAGGGAATCATCAAATTCAATAATTACAATGAGGCATTTAAAAAAATTGACAAAGTAAAAAAACCCATCTAGTAATGATAAATATAATGAGGATGAAATTGAATTATTTGATGATTCAACATCCATTCATCTCTTATTATTTAAAAAATATGTCACAAAATTATAAGTTTTTCCTTGCATTGATATCTTATATAATGTGCTCAAGTTATCTACATGTAGGAACAACTTGGTTCAAATAGAAAATGGTTAAATTGATATAGTTGATATCTCAATAAATAATTTTAAGGGATATTACCATCTCTTAGAGATTGACATTCCTTATGATAGATATGTCATGGATGAGTTGATGAATAATCATAATGTCATGGAAACGTTGAAGGATTAGGTCACAGACTCAGATTAATGGGTCAAAAAAGAAGAAATTGATGCACACACAATAAAAACTTTCAAATAGGGAGTCACAATTGGCATGTTACTCCTCATCTAGTTATTTAAATTAATTGATATAATTTATGTTTACAATTTTGGGTTCCCCTTATTAGCATAATTCTACCTATTAAAAAATATGGATAAATTTATTCAACTCTTAAGTTATTCCTCAAGTGTTTTCCTATTTTTTTTCAATTTTTATTTAATGAAAATGAATTTTTGTTGGGAGTGTAGACTTGTTTTTTTTAATTAAAGGTAAAGTGAAGGTTTTGACTAGGTACAATCACAATTATAAAAAATAGGCACAAGGCTGAAAGGAATAAAATATAAGAAACAAATCCATCTATTTATAAATAGTAGATAAACAACCACTAAACAACAAAAAATCTAAAAAACTAGAGATTACTAATTACATATCCAAATATTTTAGTATAAGATTCTATTATTTAATAATATTGTTTAGGACATCTTTAATTTCCCCCACCATGTTGATAGCCAGTTCCATAGTCTTCCCTTTGCCTGAGCCCTTGATTCTCTTACTTTCACAGATGCCACTTTGTTGATCATTCCCTATCTTAATCATTTCCTTAAAAATATATATTAGAAATACAATTATTGAGAGTCAACTTACTCATTTATACCAAATTATGAATCTTACCCTTCATATTGTTCCTCTTTACCTCCAATTTATCCATTATAGATTCCAACTTAAGAAATTTAGAAGTTACACCTTCACCTTCATCAAACCCATGCACACTAGACCTTCCCCCAGCAGAAATCCTAACATTTGTATCCTTAATTTTTTAGAGAAAGTAGACTCTTACATTTCATAAGATCAAAAATTTAACTTATTATTTAGGGTTTAGGCTAATGTTATCATATTTGGTTATTTTCATAGCTCTTATCTCACTTTTTCCCATAATATTACAACCACATAATTGTTGGATAAAGGGCCTTCCTATAACTACATAAATTATTTTAATTATGCTTCAAGGTAAGGTATATATAAAAACATCCCATATACCCTAACATAGTTATAATAATCATTCAATCTATTATGAACATGAATACCTCAATATATTAATATTTGTTCACTTCTTTGCATTTTAATCCCAATTGGTCCATAGAACTTGTCAAAACATAGGATGATAACTAAATTTTTATCTTTTTTAGTTCATATGGTTGTTCATAATGATGAAAATTTGGCACTCTATTCAAATCAATATAGATTAATGAATATTTATTTTAATAGAGATTTAATTGGACAAATATGTTTATCTTAAATAGAAATATTAGTTTTGTGTTAAGCATTTCAAAAATTGGAAAAAATGTTTTCATTCAAGAAATCTAGAATAAAATATGCCTTTGCACTTCCATGGCATCACTAAGAAGGCTCCAGTTACATTGTGCACACCCAAGTTCACAACCTTAGGATATCATGAATGAAAAAGAAATATATATTGTCTTCTTTATTAACCCTTATGATACATTCTTAAATAAATATATGAACAAGGGAATATAAAAAATATAATAGTACACTCAATATTTTTGTTGTAAATCCACAACATCCTTAGGGCTATTGTTGAAAATAAAATTTTGAGCTTACCCATTATCTTAGAGGCATCACCACTGCGTAAATTCATATCAAATTATTATTTTCTAATAATTATGTTTGATCGCATGCTTGTCTTCCTTTTAATGCTTATTTAAACTCCTTTATTTCTTCCTCTTCCTATTGAATTGACAACCTATAAATTTTAGATAAGAATCTAGTACAAATAATCTACAATCATGCTCGATACTAAATGTATAAATAAACAAGGCATATAAAAATATAATGCTACACTAAATATTTTTGTCTCAAATTCACATCGTACTTAGGGATGTTATTAAAAATAAATTTGACACATTGTGCCATAGGCATCACAACCATGCAAAATTCTTATCGAATTGATGTTTTGTATGAACTATGCTTGGTAGCATAGGGGCCATAGGAGATTTAGGAGATGGATGATAAGCATGGTGGTAGTTATGGGTTCCTTGAACAAATAGAGGTCCAGATAAAGTTAAACCCTAAATGTTTACTTTTAGGGTTTTTGGTGCTATATTTAAGTGAGTAAATAATATATTTAAGGTTTCATATGTTATAATAGGGTGAGTAGAGAATGTTAAAGGAACTTTTTAAATTATGAATACATTTAATACTTAAATATGAATGGGGTTCTTATGGTCAAATGTTTTTTCTCCAAGGCTCACAAATTGGTAGTCCAAAGGTTAATTTTTCATCATAGGTTAAAAAATTCATATAAATACCTCTTGTGATAAAATTGGCTATATTGTAAAAAGTATAATGACTTACATCTTCAAGCCTTATTTATAAATAGTTAATATTAAATATTAACTTGGGTAAAAATAAGTAAGGACTAATGTGATACCATAACAAATATTCATGGTTATGAAGCTAGGGTGATTTAATTCTAGGATATTTCCCATATAATATATATTTGTACCCATAAAATCCCATAACCTAGTTTAAAAGTTAGATATCATTTGAAATAAACTATATCTTCTAATTTATTTTATTCATAAAGTATATTTTTACCCTAATTATTTAATCCCACAAGTGTGCATCATAATTAATGGTGCCTTAAGTTTACTTATATGATAGTTGATTAGAGTGAGTTATCTATTTATAAAAATAGGTTAGATTATAAATTCGTGCACCATTATATAATTGCACATATGAAAGACATCAAATAAATCATAAATCATGATAATTATGTTCTCTTTCAACTTAGAGGGACTTAACACTGCTATGTAACCAATTGTTAAGAAATTTTAATAGTATATAAATGAGGTATTATAATTTTCTAGTTCTATTAACATTATTTATTTATTTTTCTTATAACTCTTAACACACAAACAATGGATTGTATAATTAATAATAACAAAATACTACTTTAAATATGAGAATATTATCATGAAATTACATTTGATAATGGAAACTTCCTCATATGATGTTTATATATATATATATATATATATATATATATATATATATATATATATGTATATATATATATATATAATTTTAATTAAAAGTATTGAAAGAATAAAAATATGGAAATGATTGAAAAAGGGAAAAAGAGAACACTGTAATGCCCACAATTTTTATAGGAAAAAATAAGTCAAATTTGGGTGTATGTGTATGCGTGTCTCTCTATATATTAAATGATCACAAGGTCATTTCAACACAATATTTTTTAATGCCTAAAATGTACAAGGTCTCATGTGAAATAGTGATAGTAAAGGTGATAAACACATCAATAAATCACTCTGATAAAAAAAATATATATTTTGCAAGGTATAAATTTATCATGGGTAATTTATCTAATATAGTTTTCATTTAAGTTCCATAAGGTTTAGTTAAATTTTATGAATAGGGATTAACTTATAAATTTCACCTCATTGGGATGTCACTTAAATGACACAACCCCTTTATAAAACCACTTTCATTAATTATTTAAATTATTATAAGATTAAATCCTAATAAATAATTTAATATTTACTTAATTTCATAATTTTAATTCCCTAAAAAAGGTAGAGGACCCAATCTCCACCATCCAAACTTATCAAATCATAACCTAACCCTAAACATATTTATGAGCCCCATAAAATACTTATTGGTCCTCATTTTTACATGAAAAAATGAGATGAAGAGGGAAAAAAGAAAGGAAGAAGGAAAAATCCATGGTATTATATCCAAACTCTCCCTTATAAACCCAAGGCTTTCTAAAATTCTATAATTATCTAATTTCAATTTATTTCAAAAAAAATCTTTCTATCCTCCTCTAGCCTTCAAGGTCCTTCAATAGGAATATTATTTATTTATTTTTGTTATGATATAGGTTTTTAAATGAATTGGTATTTACTTGGTGTGTTAATGGACTCAACCTATACAAATACATCCCCATGATCCATGTAGTAAGGGGTAAGGGGAGGCCATGTTCTAACTATCCCCATTCTACCCATCATTTCCCTAACCTAGTTGAGTCAAGATTCCAATAATCCTCAGGATCCTCGATCCCAATTATGTCCCTTTACATTATACTCTATCCAAATTGTCTTTTCTCTATATATCTAACACCTTGTCTATATAATCAATTCATCACCATACACACCCATATTAGTAACACCCAACTCATCAAGATTTCCTACTCATGCCATGAAGTAAAAATTCCTCAACTTGATGATACTCATTCTATAGATATTTATTCATAGGCATCTCAATCATATCTAAATTTTTCTCTATAAAGTATATATTGGGATTTTTTAATCCCAACTACCTACTTACTTGTTGTAACCTACTCAACACACCCTCCTTATTGACCTTATGTCAAATTTATACCTCCAAATTAGTGACACTCTATTTACTAAGCCCATTGACCTAATATGAATAGGATTCATAACCATGGGATATCCCATGATTTAATATATAAATATTTGAGCCCAACAAGATCCCTATAGGAAATTTATTTGAAAAATACCTTTTGAACCTCACCAATCCCAAGGTCACTAAAATCATTTACACTCCCACATAGACCTTCACATCTAGGTGACTCCCAAATATTCTAATATTTTAATACCCAATTTTCACTATAATAAATATATACCTCAAATCATATACATTATATATATATATATATACATATATATATATATATATATATATATATATATACATATATATATATATACATATATATATACATACATATATATATATGTGTGTGTGTGTGTGTGTATATATATATGTATGTATATATATATGTATGTGTGTGTGTGTGTGTGTATATATATATATATATATATATATATATATATACACTCTACTAAATAACACTAAAACTCGTTAGGCTTGACTTTGTTGACTTAACAAACATAACACTCAATCTGAGAACCCAACTCACTGTATTGGCCAATCTTCCATCATGAGTTTGTCTCATAATATATATAATATAAATAATATATATCTCCCTCTCTATATATATCTAATTTTTACAACATATTTTGACAAGAAACACACCTAACTAGTCCATCTAGGTTCCAAACTTGGGCTTACAAGATCAAAAAAATCTAAACTAGCAAAGTTATAAAAATAATCTAAAAGGTTAAAATTTTTGAAATGAATTTTATTGAATTATAAAATTTATTCCATACTTAGGAGAATTATAATAATAATAAATTGATCCAATCTAGTCTATTCTTGAAAACTACAATATAGTGCCTAATGAAAGAGGCAAAAGCCTACTTCCATTTGAACAACTACCAGCTCTTAACTAGAAAATTTATACTTATGCCCTTGGAAAGAGTGATCCAAATGATGAGATTATAAAATTAAATAAATGGAAACCTCCATATTTGGGCTAGTTAAATCTCAACTTTTATGGAGCATCCAAAGGAAACCCATGCCCAATTGGAGGAGGAGGTATATTAAGATACCATCAAGGAAATTTTTTGGTGGCTTATGATGGAGATATGGGTAATAATTCCAATCATTGGGATGAATAAATTTTTGATTTTTGGGTTCTAAAATTATCTCAAAAATTGGGATTTCAATTGATCATTATATAGGGAGATTCTCTAAATATTTTAAATTTTCTATCAAGGAAAAATGCTACTAGCTAGTTTATTAAGGAAGTGGTAAATGAAGCCATCGCTATTCTAGATTATAGTAAATATGTGCTCATCCAACATATATATTGTGAAGGAAAAATTATATCTAATTGGTTCACTAGTAGGGTCATGGCCTCTTTGGGTTTGACTAATTGTATGGACATTGAAGATATTCCTTGGGACATTGTCCAAAGGATTAAGGGTGAAGGTATTTGTAATGAACAAATTATTGAAGATATGTGGGTCTTCCCCAAGTTTAGTCATAGGAGATAAGTCTATTTTAAACTTTTTTCTATTATTATTCTTTTATATTTATTTTTCCCCCTTTTTGGTCTCTTTAAGAAGTTTATAGAATTGGGAAACATCCTTCATCTATTTGTATTTAATATCATAGGCAATAAGAAGATAGATTTGGGGATTTTCTATTATTCAATCTATTTGATTTGGGAAAGACTTATTCTCCCCTATTTTAGAGTTATTTTTGTTAAAATAGGTTTGTTGAGTAGGATAGATCCAAAAATGCCTAAAGAAGTAAAAAATAATGAGGTTATTAGGGAGTCTCTACAAGTTAAGGGATTCACAAGATTCATGGAGAAAATTAAAGGGAATGACAGAAACATTTTAACTCTCTTTTATAATGCTTGGGAAGATATAACCCTTAACATTAATGGGGTCATAATTTAAATCCTAGAGGAACTGATTACACATGTTACAGGGTTAGAGATAGAGGATACCAAAATCTTCAAAACTAGTAAAGATTATTAAAAAAAAGAAGTATATTTTTCTGGAGGAAGGAGAAACCCTGAAGACTCTTCATAATGGATTTGATCATGAATCACTACCAAGGCCTTCTGGAGAAGTTACTTTCCATATGATACAATACATCACACTTGAAGGTAGGTTCAATGTTGTTAGATGGTATATTTTAATTTTTTTAAATTATTTTAGGCATGTTATTCTTATGATATCCTTCCCTTATACATTCTACTATATTTAGAATCCTCTATTTTTCAATATAAATATGGAAATTACCTAGTCTCTAGACATGAAGGGGTTATTTTATTAATTCACAAGTACTTTAAGGGAGTGAATAAGATCAACCCTGAAATTTCTCATTCTTAGAAGAAAAAATTTGAGGATAAACCTATGGACATAAGGAAAATTAAGAAGGTATGGATTAAGTATCCTAGTAGTGACCCTAAGAGTACTATGGTTAAATCTTCCAAGATCTCAGAGATCAAAGTTCCAAAAGGTTCAGAGGTCAAACCTATTAAGTATTAAGATAATATCAAAAAGATCCTGAGTATTGTGGCCAAGGTAACCACTATGCTTGTCAATATTTTCGATAAGAATGGTAAAATAGGGCATATTTTAGGTGACTCAATCTTAGTTGAAGAAGATATGACTAGTCTGGAGGACATTGATAATCAAAAATATCTTGGTAGATCTAGTAAGACTGCTCAACCTAAATAAAGTATTTATGGAAAAAGGAAGTTTGGAGAAGACCCCAAGGATAAAGGAAAAATTTCTTCTGGTAAGTAGCCTCATGTTTTAGACAAAAATTTTAATAATTTAGTGAACTTTTTGAAAGGTAAGTGAAACTCAAATAATATTGTTGAAGAAATGGACCTCCAAAAGTCCATCATGTAATGGTTCATGAGGGAACTAATATAAATTAAAGGGAAAGTCAATTATCTACATCAAGAGAATGATAGAGTGGTTCAAATCAATTCTAATAAGGATGTAAACCAAAAAATGTAAATTCTCCAAACTAGGGTTGAAATGCTTGAAAATGAAAATAATAAGCATAAAAATAATATCAACTTCCTTGTGAATTGTAACAACTCTATTATGAATGAGAGGATTCAAAATGTTAAGAATATTAGAGCCCACCTAGGAGATCTATTTGACACTAATACCCATAGTAAAGGTAATGACAAATAGTTTAAGTGCAACAGATGCCATAAAGATGTCAACAAAGAAAATTTGTTACAAATTGACTCAAATCTCAAAATAATGAAGAGTTATTGGGAAGACATATCTATAAATGTTGAAATGGATTAGGCTTTTGCTTTTCCTTCTATTGTTTCTGATTTTGGTGGTTTTTTAGGTGTTCCTTTATTGTTTTTGGGTTGTGTTCTAGCTATCTTTTGCCCTATTTTGTTATTGTCCCTCTTGTGGACTTTGGTAGTCCATTGGATCCTTTTTTTGTAATACTCATAGGGTTTGGGGACCCTAGCCAAAAAATAACCCCTTTAACCTTAATAAAAATAAATTGAGGCAATCTCAACCATATTTAATTATAGAATTGATAAATACATAATGAAACATAAATTATATTTTTGGCACTATAACAACATCAGCTTTGACACACTTAGACATTGCAACTATATTTGACTCTTGAACATAATTTCCCTTTATATATTTACCCATATATTTTTTAGTCCACCTTTATTCATGAGATACATTTATTCAAAATCAATGCATTGTATACAATAACTTTCTATAATCTTAGATATAATATTTCCATATTTAATATTCTTATTTTACACTTCTAAGATAATACTAATAAAATGGGTCTATGCTAATTAATTGAAGTGCCTCTATCTCTTGGAAGTCTAAGATCCCTCAAAAACTATTTAAAAAAAATTAAGTATCCATTAAATTGGCTTACACATGTTTCATGGGTCGGTCATAGTGGGAAATAAAAAAGAGTCATCCATAAATACAAATTTCCCCTAAGTTTATTATTCACTTAGTATATTTGATAAGAATTTGGAAAAAACCTAGCATTCTCTTTTTAAATTATCAAAAAGGCATATACCGAAATCAAACCTTTCAAGAACACCTTAAGAGTATTTCATAAATGGAAATCAGAATACATGAATTCAAAATTTTATGGTGTCAAGTTCAAAGATAAAAATTTATTATAGCATTCTAGATTGTTTAAGATGTTGCATTCACGCATATAGGGAGAAATATACATGTGATTTTACCCTACATATATTATTTAAACATAATAAATTATAAAAATTATACAAGGAATGGTTAGGATCATTATAACCCAAAATACTAACCTCCTTTTAGTTGCATCTTATGGTAACAAATTATAATTAGGGTTTAGATGGAAGATACACATTATAAGTGTTTTAACATAAGATCATATAGGTGCACACACAAAATTACATTACATGTGCACAAATTTGGCTCTCATATATATCAAACCCACATTGTATGTGTATACATTCATGGTAAACACTTACAATTCAAACTTCCATAGGTGTCTAACTTTTCTCATAATGTCAAATTAATGGTTTGGGATCATATTTATTATATAATCAATTGATAAATTACATACAAAGCATTCCTAGATTCAATGATGACTTATGTGTGTAACAATAAATTAGAATTAAATAACTACATCATCCTCCTTTTTTTTCCTTTTTCAATCAAGTAAATGAAATATATGTTTATCCTTTTCAATTCAAATCAGTGTCTTTAATGTCATATTTTACATATTCTAAATTAGTCTATAATTTCCATAATTTTATCTCTTAGTTGTAAAATAATTAAATAACACCCTTTGTCTTAACCAAGTTCACACACAATACAAATAATTAATATAACATTTAACTAACACATTTTCACATAATATCATTTGAACTGAGCCTAAGCATAAATCCATGTTTAGATATTCATTTAGCAAAAAACTAGGTTATACACATGTTTTATTCTCAATATATGTTATTTGAAAAAAAATTACCTTCTAATCCATTTCTAGGATGGCCCTAACCCCACATTAGTCTCTATTTGGTTCACTAAGCCTAAAAGGAATCTGAATATTTATCTAAAATTTATATGGTAGTACATTTAAAATATTTATCACAATTTATCCAATGTTTCCTATAAAAATGATCCATAGTTTTCTTATGAACACACCCATAGTTTTATGTGTTTGTGTTAGACAATCCTATATCCCAATGGGATTTTCCCTTTTATATTTTTGGGCCTTTTTGCATGTTATCCTTTAACTTATGCCTATAACACACAAAATTCATCCTATATCATCCTATATATACAAGTTATTTCCAAGACATTAAAGGATTTGAAGAGGTAAAATAATATAAGATTCAAGAGGAAGAGAGAGAAAATCCATCACATTAAGGACCAAACCTAGAGCCAATCTTCTCCATTCATGTTTTGCTTCATATTAGTGGATAATTATGACATTTATCCATCTTGGTATCTCTATACATTCCCTTGTGCCAAAGGAGGTTATTTAGAATTAAGTATTTGAATTGATCAATTTTAGGTAAGAGGATCTTAGAACCCGTACTAAATCTATTACATCAACTATATATATTTGTGGAGATCTTATTCTGAGTGCGCATGATACATATTTTATAACATTATTTTGGGGGTTTCCTAACTCCATTATTTTTATTTTATTTTGGAAAGTGCAAGCTAGGTCAACTTGAATATTAATTAATATAATATATTTCTTTTTGCATATTTTTAAAGTGAAGGGTATAATCATAATCAAGAAGACACAAGACATAGGCACCAAAAAAACTAGAGTATAAAATCCTATAGAGATAAACCCAGCCACATAGAGACATAATCATCACCATAGGGATAAGATCAACACCAATTTTTTTGTGATTGAGTGTGTACATGATAGTCCCATACAACTATGGTATCATTTTAAATAATAGTACAAGTACATATATTCAATACTAGGCCAAACCAAGTCAAAATATAATCCCATATTTGTACAATAGTTGAGGCACATATCTTTCTTAACCTCATTTTAAATTCATTGCATTGTTTTAGTTTATTCTTATGACACATAATTTTTTCCATATTTATCCATATTAAGTAGGTTTAAATTATGTATTTCAGTTGAGTATATTTAGATATATTTAAGTGTAATTTTTTTAATTTCTATTTTGTGAAAAACCCATAATTAGGGTAAACATAAATGATGAAGACCAAAACTATTGTAAATTCACCCTATGGGGTTTTCAAATCCCTCTTTTCTTCTAATTTCATAGCTCACTTCATATTTTTTTAGATTTAAATTCTTTTAATACCTTCTCATCTTCAAAACCCTAATTTATATTTAGGTGCTTACATTATTCCAATCTCACATATGGTTTTATAAACCCTCTTCCTCTTAAGGATTTGTTCCATTATTTGAAATATGATTTTCATATTTTTAATCTAATATTTTCTCATCCATTTTATCCATAAAAATCACATACCTTTGTAGATGCATTGTTTTCTTGTTAATTCAACTTCCATTAACAATATGGATCACACCATACTTATTTATTACATTACCGAGGATTTAAATATAATTATTATTTTAAACCTTAATCACATTTATGAGATTATACACTAAATCAAATAAATAATCAATGCAACACCTTCTCACCTAAAATTTCCTATGGTATATTCTTATGAATTTCTTATGCTTTATAACACATGTTTTAATCCTATGCCTATGTAAAATAGCAAAGATATATCCATTATTAATGATGAGATCCAACCTTTGACTAAACCTATAAAAATTAAAACTATTTCTACCCATGACCTAACAACTATAATTCCTTTCATTAATTAAAAAATAAAATACAAAACCTATCTCTAAAGATATCATAACTTGACACTGACATTACACAATTACATATAAATGTTTCAAAACCCACATAGTTTATCACTAGTAATCACTTTTGTCATGATTATTTAGCTTTTTATGAATAATTTGGAGGGTTTACATATGACCTTACCCACATAGATAAATCCCTTATGGGGAATGGATGGCTTATACACATACATCTTAAAAAACCCTTTTGTACTAAATTATTCTTTCTTATTCTATTACACACTTTGTGTGGTGTTTAAATTATATTATAAGAATACAAAAACATTTATAGAATATAAAAAAATCTTTGGTAATCATGATCATTAAATATTTACTAAACCATACCTTTCACATAATTTTTCTTCTTCTATTTATTGTGCCTTGCATATGTTTTCTTCTTAATGTTTCCTTTTTATAAAATTGTAAAATACCAAAACATGCATAAAATAAAGAAAATGTATTTGTGTTTATATTGGTCATATGGTTTACATAATAGCTATTTTACAATACATTATAAAAATTACACAATATGTTTTCACACTCACTTTCTAAATGATATACCTTGATCTCGGTAGGGTGTAGGGTAATGTAGCTAAATATTCTTATCAATACTATTTAAAGATATCCAAGGGATGGAGACATTGATTAATATGATAATAAACAAAATTAATATATATATAGATATAGATATACCTTTATAAATATAGTTTATTTTTGTTGGATAATTGTTAGTTATGTCTTGGTAATGTCATGAAGGTGTCCAGGTGAGTGGATGAAGTAATTTGATAGCCCAAGTAATAATGACAAAGTGTGTAATGTGCTTGTTTTAGTGTGGTTTATGTTGGCTTGGTTGATATTCAATTTTGGCATGATTAAAGATGTTTGGGTATGAGTATGGTGGTTAGATCATGTATAAGAGGTCCTTAAGATGTTAACTATGCTTTAAGATCTTATGTGCATAAGTATAATTCATTTAGTAGTCCATCATTTTCATCTAGATAGTTTGGTTTTAGTGGTAGAAAATTTAAGTAGGCATTTTGATGATGTCACCATTTCCATGTAGGAATTATTCAAGGGGATTTGGTCATATGGTTGTGATCACATTAGTCCGTAGTTGTTATGCACCAGATCTCAAGTCATGTGTCAAATCATGGTTAAAGATATGAGGGTACAATGTTTGTTTCTTAGTCAGAATTCATTGTTTTTCCATTCTTAGCCAAATTTTCAATGTGGTCAAAAAGAGCTGAGTAATCATGTTGATGAGGTCATAATTAAAATTCATGTAGGTGTCAGGATAAAATGATCATATGGATATATTCATTTTTTTCCTAGTTTATTTGTGCTAATTTTTAGATCATGTGATGTTGCGCATCAAAAGATATGCATATGTAAAGTTAGGATTTTAGGTAGTTTGATTGTGTTTTCCCATACTTAGCCAATTTTTAAATATTGAAAAAATATTCAAGTGAGAATTTTGATGGTGTTATATCTTGCACATGTGAAGGTGCCAAGAGAATATGATCAAATAGATTTTTTAATTTTTGAGCATAGTTGATTTGCAATAAATTTGATATCATGCACTAAAGTATGACAATAGTTATGTGGGAGAAAATTTGGTCTTCAAAACATATTTTGAAATAGTTTGCTCTGTGACAAAAGTTTTTGAGAAAGGACTTTAATAGTGTTATATCTCACACACACAAGGTTTTCAAGAGCAGTGTGTCACATGATTGGATTATACTATGTGAGGAGATCATCCAGTCTAAATTTGAGATCATGAATTGAAGTGTAAAATAGGTTATTAAGGTTCAAAAATGGCTATTCAAATATATTGAAAGTGTCCCCATACTTAGTCATTTTTGAAAGAGTTGAAGCTTGATCAAGATTGATGGAGCGTGTTTCTTCTAAAAGTAAGAAAGTAGAAAAAATGAGGATAGTTGTATGATGTTTAATGAATAATCAAAGGTATAGGATAAATATCAAATAATGAGTAAGAATTCATATATATTTATTGAATTATGAGCATTGATCGTTAAAGACCTGATTGATCCACAAAGATCAATGGAGCATGTTAATTCAATGTTTCTAAATTACATGAGATGAAGTCAATGTGAATGAGGTTAAAATCTGAGCATTGGTGCCTATGTGTTAAAGATCAATCAAGATGAATGGAAAATATTTGATTGGAGCTGAGAGTACATGATATGTGAGTACAATGTTCAAATTTTAACTATGACCATTTGCATTTGAATATTTGAATTTGCAAAGGAAAGACCAATGTCTAGTTTTTAGACCATAACTTTTGATAGAATTCAAATTTTATATTATATTAAAAATAAAAGTGGTAGAGGACTCCAAGTTACATCTATAAATATATATTATAATATATAAAAGTATGTACATACAAAGATATTAAGATCCAAATTTGGTTATGTTTTTGTAAATGCTCTACAAGTGACCCGAGAAGGATATTCAATCGTATGTGGATGTTGTTTTGATGTTTCATGGTTAATTATCTATTAGGGAGTGTTTTAGACTCCATGAGGATGCTCTATAAATATTTTAGATGTGTGATCAATCTATCTTTAGTATGAACAACTCTTAAGAAGTTGACTATATGTTTGGGAATAGTGTTCCTGTGTATAAGGTCTTTATTTGAGTTGTTTGAACATATGCATAGGTGAGCTAATATGAATGTGATAATTTGAGGATGTCTTAGGGGACATAAGGAGTGGTACTATGTTCTTAATTTTCCTAGATATGTATTAAATAGGTGAATGGCTCTCTATAGGACCTAGAATTGACTTAGGCCTATTTTGAAAGGGGATTGTGCTTAAGTGTGACCCATATGAGATGCATTAAGGGTGACAGTATGTTTTATGGACGACAAGGAAATATTGTGATATTGATTAATTCATGACTACTATATATATAGTGAAACTAAATTTGTTAGTTTATAGATTTGTATGTTGAATATTTGAGAGAGTTAGAGAACAAAAGAAAGCATAGGAGAGGGAGAGTGCCCAATAGTTGGGTTGATAAGTAGGAAAGATTATTGACTATGTGTATGACTTATATGTCATGATCCTTATGTGATAATAGTGATATTATAATTTGAGGATGTGTGAAGAGGTATAAAAGTGCATATGAGGATAGTTTATTTGAGGAAAGAGATAGATTATGGCATGTCTAGGTGAGAGGCCTATTTCAAATAGAGAGAGAGTTTATATAGAGGTGAGATAATCAAGAGGTCCATCATCATATGTTAAATACATCAAATCTAAGGTGGAAGTTTTCATATCAAGGAGGGTCTAAATGACTTGATCTTCTTTAGGGTCTATTTCTCCTTATGAAATAGGGTTTCACTACAGACCCTTAGTCAGAAGGACTTGATCAAGGATGTAGGTCAGAAGAACTTGACCGAAAGTTCCTAATCAGAAGGACTTGATCAGTCTCTTTTTTTTTATCATATTATAGGATAGTATTCCATGTGTTTTTAGGCTTGAAAGTGGATTTTATTCCCCAAGAGGGTTTCACACATAGATCTTATGTTGTGTATGTGATCTTGTTTTATGTTCATTATTCACTGCTATGAATGATCTGTACACTTCATGAATGTTTATGTTGAATGCTTAAGTATTTTCAAGTGTTTATAAATTGAATTATATCATTTGTCACCACTAGTTCACCCCCCCCCCTCTCACTAGATTTTACCTCTAATAATTGGTATCAAAGCTTGGTCCTTCATGTAAAATTTAACCACTTGAAAGTAACCAAAGGTAAAATGGTTGACAAAGAGGTTATGGCTTATATTCAAGATAATATATTTTGTGATTTATCATAAATTAATGGTGTGAAGACACAACTACAAGATCTATAGGCAATAATCAATAATCTACAGATCATGATGAATAAAGAATAATTGGGAAGTAAAAACATGACTTAATTAGATGTGTTATTATCTAAGGATAAAAGGGATTCAAACTCCACCAAAAGGGTAAAGAATGAAAATTCATTGATCATTAATGGTCAAGAAAAAGGAAGGTTAAATATGAAATATGTCTTCAATGGGTATTTCTTCTCCTACAATCAATTCAGTCATAAATATAGGAATTGATCTCTCTCTAAAGATCAAAAGGGATCTCATATGCTACAATTATAACCAACAAGGTCATATAGCTAAAAAATGTAGAAGATCTTTTTGTAAAAATGATATACAAGTCATTAACACCATCAATTAGTTCAAGGAGACTAAGCCTAAAGAAGAAAATAAGTAAAATTCAAGTAGACCACCAAAGGAAGAGTCATTGTTTGTTTAAGTAGCCTTGCATACTAAAGAAGATGATAATAAGAGATGATTCATAGATAGTGGATGCTCAAATCATATGACAAGAGACAAGAATGAGTTTTTCTCTCTAAAGAATACCAACCTACATGCAGTGAGATTTGGTGATAATAGATCTAATAACATTATTGGTAAAATTACAATGAGTTTAGACAATGGTCATATAAATAATGAGAATGTATTATATGTAGAACGTTTGAAACATAATCTTTTAAGTGTAAGCCAAATGTGTAAACAAGGAAATGTTGTATTTTTTCATGATGATGTATGCGAAGTAAGAAAGGTAAAATCTAATAGATTAGTTTCAAAGGGTCATAAAATAGATAAAAACATGTTTTTATTCCATGAATCCCAGAAGGATAAGGGTTTAATTAGTCATTTGGAAGAAAGTTGGCTTTGGCATAGAAGGTTTGGACATATAAATTTTGATAATATGGTATAGATTAGTTCAAAGGGGTTGGTAAGGCATATACCCAAGATTTATAAGATTCCTCATTCTCTTTGCAAGGCATGTATTCATGGGAATCAAACCAAGAGAAGATATAAAAACAAGGAATTCTCCACTACAAAACCATTGGAGTTAATCCACACTCATATATATGGACCTATGAGAACTCAAAGTATTCAAGGTAATAGTTACTTCAAGATTCTTATTTATGATTTTACTATGATGACTTGGATATTATTTCTTAAATAAAAATCATAAGCTTTTGAAAAATTTGTGGCATTAAAAGCTTTTGTGGAAAATTATAAAGGTTCAAAGATCAAGTGTGTGAGATCAGATAGAGTAGGTGAGTTTTGGTCTCATAAGTTTGATTATTTTTGTGATGAACATGGGATAAGAAGACAATATTTTACTACTATAACACCACAATAGAATGGTGTGGTTGAAAGGAAGAATATGATTATTATTGAGATGGATAAAACCATGATTCAAGATGGAAAAATATTATATGGCTATTGGGAAGAGGAAACCAAGACTTTTGTGTATATCCTAAACAAATGTCAAATAAGAGTAAATGGTAATAAGATTCCTTATGAGTTATGAAAGAATAGAGTGGCTAATGTCAAACATTTTAGAGTGTTTGGGAGTAGGTGCTTCATCAAAATATATGAATATACTATTGGTAAATTTGGTTTAATATCTAATGAGGGCATCTTCTTAGGTTATTCTTCTATCAGTACTATCTATAGATGCTTCAATAAGAGACTTCAAAAGATTATTGAAATTTAAAATGTAAGGGTAAATGGGACAAGTAGAGTCAGGAAGACAAAATTATAGGTAATTGACTCAATTTAGAATGTTGTTACAAATAATGATGATTTATATGTTCAAATAGATGATGAAGATTAAGAGGAGGAAGAAAGACAAAAATCTCCATCTAGAATAATTTAGAAAGATCATCCAATCTCTCAAATTATTAGAAATGTCGGTGCAAGGTTGAAAACTAGGAGAATGCTGATCAATCAAAATCAACAAGACTCAGCTCTGTTATCCATGATTGAACCCAAAATATTTATTGAAGATAGAAAAGATGAAATTTGGAATGATGTAATGGATGAATAAATTTATCAAATATAAATTAATGAAACATGGGACTTAGTCCCTAGACCAAAAGATAAAAATGTGATAGGTACCAAATGGGTTTTCAAAAATAAGATGAATGAAAAAGGGGAAGTCACAAAAAAGGCTACATTGGTGTGTAAAGGATATGCTTCGGTTAAAGTAATATATTTTCTTTAGACTTTTGCTCCTATGGCAAGGATGGAATTAATTAGGCTCTTTTTGGCATATGCATGTTTCAAAGGTTTTAAGGTATATCAAATGGATGTGAAATCTACATTCTTAAATGGAAACTTAGAATAAAAAGTATACATTGAGTTACCTAAAGGATAATTCATGTCAAGGAATCAACATTCTATATGTAAATTGAAGAAGGATTTGTATGGTCTTAAACAAGCTCTTAGAGCTTGGTACAATAGGCTAGATAAGTATCTTTTAAGTCAAGGTTTTAAAAGGGGGATAGATGATAGTAATTTATACATTAAGACAAAAGGTAATCATCAATTGATAGTTGTTGTATATGTTGATGACATAATTTTTGGATCTGACAATGATAAATTTAGTAGATAATTTGTAGATACTATGAAGACTGAGTTTGAAATGTCAATGTTGGGAAAAAATCTTACTTATTAGGATTATAGATTAATCAACTTGATGCCGAGATTTTCATTTATCAAGATAAATACATCAAGGATATTCTAAGGAAGTTTAACATGATGGATTGTAAGCCAATAGATAATCCAATGATCATAGGATGCAAGTTAAGTAAACTAGATGACTCACCAAAAGTTGATCAAACTTTGTATGGATCCATGACTGGAAGTATTTTATACTCTACTTCATCTAGTCCTAACATCATGTAAGTATTAGGTTTTTTAATAAGGTTTCAAGTTGATATTAGAGAATCTCACTTGAAAGCAATTGAAAAGATCTTGATATATTTCAAAGGCACCATAGAGTATGGTTTATGGTATCCTAGGAGTAAATAATTATCTTTTAAATCATATACTAATGTGATTAGGCAAGATATGTGGATGATAGGAGTATTACCAATGGTGGGGTATTATTCATAGGGGAGGCTTGGTGTCTTGGATAAGCAAGAAACAAGCCTTAGTGTCTCTATCAACTATAGAAGCTGAGTATATCATAGTTGTCTCTTGTTGTGCTCAAGTCATGTGGATGAAATAAACTTTAGAGGCTTATAAGGTAAGATAAAACGGACCTTGTCCTATTTATTATAATAATAATAGTATAATTAGTATCTCAAAGAATCCTATTATGCACTCAAAAACTAAGCACATTCCTATTAGATATCATTTCTTGAGAGAACAAGTTATTAATCAATGTGTTAATTTGGAGCATGTACCTACAAAATAATAGATTGTAGATATTATGACCAAACCATTGTCAAAAGCTACATTTGAGTATCTAAGACAAAGCTTGGGTATCATTTATTTTCTATGAACTAATAGAAGGTATATGGTTAAGGGGGAGTAACAAGTTTATAAACTTGCTTTAGATGTTCATAAAGAAGCTATATTGTAGATGCAGAGTTGGTGGTCATGGAAGTGTCTTGAGAAAGAAGGCTAATAAGCTTGCATGGTGGTTCCTAATGGTGTGTGGAGATCTAAATATGCTCAAGTGATGAAATTGCTGAATTTTTTTAGTGGGATTCCATCACAAATATTTTTTGGTGAGTTCCATGAATTTCTAGTGGTTTTTATGTGTTTTGTCTTCATTAGTTGTTGTGATTGTGAAGAAGAGTGTTGACATAAAGCAAGAAGAAGTTTTTCAAGGAAAGATAAGGTAGACTCAAATTAAGAGGGAGTTTATATCATCTTTATAAGATGGAAATTTTCTATTTTTTGATGGTATTTTTAGGTCCTCTAGATTAATTGGTGCCCACTTTATCATTGTGTCAAAGGGGGAGAAAGTTCCTATTGTGGGAGTTCTTGAAGAGAGAGAAGGTGAGTTGTATATATGATGTTTATTGACATCAATGAAAAAGGGAGAGATTATTGGATAATTATTAGTGATGTCATGGTGATTTAATGAAGTTATTATAGTGAGTGGATTAAGTACTTTGATAGCCCAAGTAATAATGACAAAGTGTGTAATGTGTTTGTTCTAGTGTGTTTTATGTTAGCTCGGTTGATCTTCAGTTTTGGCATGATTAGAGATGTTCAAGGATGAGTATGGTTGTTAGATCATGTGAAAGAGGTCCCTAATATGTTATCTCTACTTTAAGAGCTTATGTGCATAAATGTAATTCATCTGGTAGTCCATACTTTTCATCTAAATAGTTTGGGCCTAGTGGTAGAAAATTTGAATAGGCAATTTGATGATGTCAACACTACCACATGGGAATGAGTCAAGGGAGTTGGTCATATGGTTTTGATCACATTTATCCCTAGTTGTTATTCACCATATGTCAAGTCATGAATTGAAGTTTGGTTAAATATATGAGGGTGAAAAGTTGTCTTCTTAGTCAAAATTCATTATTTTCCCATACTTAGCCAAATTTACAACATGGTCAGAAAAAGTTGAGTAAGCATGTTGATGAGGTTAGAATTTGTACACATGGAGGTGTTAGGATAAAATGATCTTATAATTTTTTTTATTTTTGTTCCTAATTTTTGATAATTTTTAGATTATGTGATGTAGCATGTCAAAAGATATGCATATGCAAAGTTGGGCTTTTAGGCAATTTGACAGTGTTTACTCATACTTAGCCATTTTTGCAATATGGCAGAAAGAGTCAAGTGATAATTTTGATGGAGTTATATCTTACACATGTGAAGGTGTCAAGAGAATTTGATAATATGGGTTTGTTTAGTTTTGAGCATAGTTTATTTGCATTAAATTTGAGATCATACACTGAATTGCAAAAAAAGTTATGCAAGAGAAAAGTTGGTCTCCTAGACATATTTTGACATAGTTGTCTCTGTAATAGAAGTTTTTGAGAAAACATTTTAATGATGTTATATCTTGCATGCACAAAGTTTTCAAGAGTAGTGTGTCATATTTTTAGATTCTCCTATGTAAGGAGATTATTTGGTCTAAATTTGATATCATGAGTAGAAGTGTAGAAGTAATTAATGTCCAAAAATGGCTACTTAGGCATATTGAAATGGTCCCCATAGTCATTTTTGAAAGAGTTAAAGCCTGAGAAAGATTGATGAAGCATGTTTCTAAAATAATTTAGGAAGTATCAAGATGAGGATAGTTGCATGATGTTTAATGACTAAGCCAAGGTATAAGATAAGGGTCCAAGAGTGAGCAGATATTCATATAGTTTGATTGAATGGTGATTGTTGATCGTTAAAGACCTGGAGGATCTATAAAAATTGATGGAGTGTGTTGAGTCAACATTTCTAGATTACATGAGATGAGGTCAACATGACTAAGGTTTAATACCTAATCATTAGTGTTTATGTGTTAAAGATCAATCAAGATCAACAGAGCATATTTGATCTGAGCTAAGAGAACATAAGATGTGAGCATAGTGTTTGAAGTTTAACTATGACCATTTGCATTTGAATATTTGAATTTATGAAGGAAAGACCAGTGTATGGTTTTTAGGCCATAATTTTTTATAGAAGTTTAAATTTTTATTATATTAAAAATCAAAATGGTAGAGGAATCCAAGGCACATCTAGAAATATGGATTAGAATATCTAAAATTATATACAGATAAAGATATTGAGCTCTAAAGTTGATTGTGTTTTTGTATATTCTATGTAAGTGACCTAAGAAGTATATTTGAGCTTATGTAGATGTTATTTCAATGTTTCATGGTTAATTGGATATTGGGGAGTGTTCTAAACTCCATGAGGATGCTCTATGAGGATTTTGGAGATGTGATCAATCTATATTGAGTATGAAAAATGCTTAATAAGTTGATTGTATGTTCAGTAATAGTGTTCTTATGTATAAGGTCTCTATTTGAGTTATTTGAGCATACATAGAGGTGAGCTAAGATGACTATGATCATTTTAGGATGTCCTAGGGGATATAAGGAGTGGACCTATGTATTTGTAAGTGGTTTTATGTTCTTGATTTGAGGATGTGAGAATAGTGCTCTTTCAATTTGAGTATGTATGAAGAGGTCTGAAAGTGCATATGAGGATAATTTGTGTGAGGAAGGAGAGAGATTGTGGAATGCCTATGTGAGAGGCCTATTTGAGATAGAGAAAATTTATGTATAGGTGAGATAATCAAGTGGTCCATCATCATGTGTTGAATAAATCAGATCTAAGGTGGAAGTGTTTATATCAAGGCAGATTAAATGACTTGATATTCTTTAGGGGAAGTTGTTCCTTGTGAAGTAGGATTTCACTAAAGACCTTTGTTCAGAAGGACTTCATCAACATTGTAGGTCATAAGGACTTGACCAAAGGTTCTTGATCAGAAGGACTTGATTAGTCTCTTGTTTATGATCATATTATAGGATAGTATTCCATTTGTTCGTAGGCTTGAGAGTGGGATTTATTCTTGAAGAGAGTTTTCCATGTAGATTTTGTGTTGTGTATGTGATCTTATTTTATGTTCATTGTTCACTACTATGAATGATTTGTATGCTTCATGAATGATTGTGTTGAATTCTTAAGAATTTTCAAGGGTTTGAAAATTGAATTGGATTGTTTGTCATCATTGATTCACCCCCCTCTTAGTGGATTGTACCTCTAATAATTTTACTCATTTACATGAGGTGCACATATGTTGCATGTGTAAAAAGATTTATTTATTATATTTTTAACATATCATTACATTAGAGGAGTTAATTCTATACTTCATTTTTTGTGACTTTGATTTAACTCTTTTGTTGAGCTTAATTGCATTCTTCTATTTTCTAGATTTCACGTGGAACTGGACTTCTATTTTCTATATATCATATGGTACTTTCCTTCTAGTTTACATTGACATTCTTATTTATCTAGGGACCAAGGGTAGACCTGGTGGAAAACCTACTTAAATGGATTTAAGGTGGTTGTAGTCAGAAGTGAATTCAAATAGAGATGTAGAATTATACAATAGGTAATGTAATCTATGACAAATGTAAAAACAACCATTACACAATTAACAAAAGATATTGGTATAATGGTGTTACTTATATTAAATATAAATAATAGGTAAAATTACATATGTGTAAAATACATGATAAGACAAGTAATTTTAGTTCCTATGATCATAATTGGATAAACATCCTAACTAATTTGTCTAGGCTATGATATCAAATAAATTGGGGAAAGAAGTTTTTGTGATAAGAGAGGGATAAAAATCTTAAATTATTTACCTATTCTAGGAAGGATTCAACTGACATGATATGTTCAATGTATACAAGTATTCATGACATTGTAAACATGTTCTTCATATATATATATATATATATATATATATATATATATATATATATATATAGAGAGAGAGAGAGAGAGAGAGAGAGAAATGGCTACTCAATCAATTTTGTGTGAGTTTTATGTTCATATATTTTTCTATCACCATGTTTGTTATACATAATATATATCATTAAATAAATAAGTTACAACAAGAGGTTAAAAAAATTATAAAGTTAAAAGAATGGTTCATCTTCTTCCCATGTGATGGTTTACATTCCTTTTATATTTGACAATTAAATTTCCCATTGGTGTTGTATTACTAATAGGGTCCTTGACATGGTGTAGACATGGATAATGTCACCTATCAAGACACATGGTATAAGAGTTATGGGATATGTATGTTAATCCATGTGTTAAACTAGATTGATGTGTAGTATGATACAATGTGATGAATAATCTCATATGGATGCAATGTGTCTATGTGAATTAGTGTGACATGTTGTAAAGGCACTGAGTCATGCATAGATCTAGAGTGTTACATGGTGTTCATCATGACACTACATGAGTTAAAAAGGATACTATATGGAATGTATAAGTGTCACACATTACCAAAATTATTCATATTAATGTTACAAAATCATTAAATAGTACCATAGGTATTGTATAATTTTTGCACATTACCATGGTGATTCATCTTAGTGTTATGGAAGCATGTAAGGTTGAAAAGAATATCTACGAGTGTCATAGAGATATATAGGATTTATTGCATGCATAAAATTATGTGAAATTATTAAATATGTATAATGTATCCTTAATTTCATGTATCAATATGTGATGAGTTATAAAATTTGAATAAGGCATAAGGATATACCACAGGTTACAGAGTAAGCGAGTTCACTTAGCACAATCTAAATTTGTTAGGTGGGCTCTAATAATGGACCATAATACCTTTACAAAAATACCATCTCAAAATATATAGGTTATCATATATAAGTCTATATTGGGATTCATATTGATCCCCTAAAATCACCTTGAAGGCCTCCAAAATTGACTTGGAAGGTTTGTAGTGTTGAAATGTGAGAGCCATGTAATAACATAGAGGATTGATTAGATTTTTTACTTTGGTACTTGTGTGTTAAAATTGATGCAAAATATAATGTTATAATAAGGATAGATGAGCAATGATCTATAAAATTGATAAGATATTGTGTCTTAGATCCTCCTAGATCACTTCTAGGCCAATTGTTTCATGTTACTTGTTACGTTTCATTGGCCTTGACTGCTTGATTTTTAATCCAATTCTTAGAATTTATCTTGATCTTCTTAATTATGATAACATATTTATCATAATATTTTTTCTTAGCATGATTCAAATTCTAAGTGTCTCCTATAGATGATTTTAGTTTATAATCCTTGATCTTTTTTTTCCTATGGAGCTTGTGCTTCCTTGTGCTAGTTTATATTTCTTCCAAATATATAACTAATAAATCAAAAAAATGGTTTATAGATAATCATATCTATATTTTCCTATATGGCATCATACTCAAGCATAATATTTATTGGCCTATCTATATACATAATTTCTCCTATGTATGGGAATTATTCACTCATGTGTTTGTCATTTCCATATTATGCATTTATCTTTAGGCTTAAATTTAGAATAATTTTCCTATGAGGTGTGACACTAGTATATTGATTTTATATATTATACTTATTATACATGTATCCTGTTAATATTCCATAATACTTGCATGCCTTATTACATATTGGCATTGTTTTATTATCAATACACTATTTACTTAACTTCGTATTCTAATATCAGGGACACATTTATTTATGGTGGAGATTGTACCCATGCATGTTATATATATAACATGCATGGGTACAATCTCCACCATAAATAAATGTGTCCCTGATATTAGAATACGAAGTTAAGTAAATAGTGTATTGATAATAAAACAATGCCAATATGTAATAAGGCATGCAAGTATTATGGAATATTAACAGGATACATGTATAATAAGTATAATATATAAAATCAATATACTAGTGTCACACCTCATAGGATATATATATATATATATATATATATATATATATATATATATATATATATATATATATTTGGAATTGCATATTTTTAACTTCAAACTTTATAGATTTCACACTAATATACACATATGATGGATATCATTATTATTTATAACTTTATTTGAGCATTTTTGATATTTAGGAGACAAAAAGTCTTCCCCAAAAAACATAAATATACTTAAATAGTGGTTCAAATTCTCCTTGGCCCTATCATATAGTTTTATTTATAATATTTCATGATATATCTAAATTAAATTGTAATTTCTAACCTATTTGACATAATTTTCTTCAACTATTGTAGAGATCATGATACTCAATAAAATATTTATACACTTTATCATGTTAAGTGTATCATTTTTAATGACTACATAACTCCTTAATTTCCATCGAGGGATGGAAATTTTTCAAACATTCAAAAACATTTGATTTAAAATAAAAAAAATAAGTATTGGAAAATTTTAAAAATTAAAAAATATTGCTTTATACATGCTACATATTTACCTAATCTAGAGGCTTTCATTATTAATGATTTATGCAGAGTATTTTAATAATATTTTCATGGAATGCATGTTATATAGGTTTATAATTTACATAATTTCACATTGTGCACTGCCATCTTGGATGGGACAATTTCATAGACAACATGTCCAAGCTTGGGAGCATTATCATTTAAAAGGATTCTTGCACAATTATATCTATCATTTCTTTTACTTTATCATTTAGATATAGATTATTAAATTTTCCTCTAGTATGTTATATATATTTTATGGCATGGATATTTTACATTTTGATATATATACTACTATATGGATAATTTGTATGTGAATGTATGCTTGTGTGTGCATGTATTTACTTGATTGTGTGTCCTTGATGATACTATTTTTTTCTTTTGTTTTGAGTCATGTCATGATTTAAGTCACTAATATTTATATCACTAAATTGGGTGTATTCACTAACATTATGTGCTATTTTTTTGGTGTTTACCTAGTCATGGTGGTTACCATGCATTTATGGGGGCATTTTACTTGATTATTTTCTCATTATTTTAATTGTGCCCACCTTTAGGGTGTATTTTTTGTATGGATATACTATTTTATCCCATTGGAAAACTAAACAATTTCATGATATATTGTAGCATGACTAGATACTAATGCAAAAAATTAAAAAAAAAACTAAAAATCTAAAAATCTAAAATCTAAATTTAGAATTAAGGATTTTATATATATATATATATATATATATATATATATATAATAACATGCTATTTTTTTTTAATAACATATGAGGCATATTTTTCAAATTACATGTGTTTTGGGTAGTATCACGTGATGAATAAATTATTTTTTCTTGTATATGGTTTTTTTAATGTGTTCTTTTGAGATGAGTAATTGTAACAATATTATCTTCATCATTCACCTCAAAATTGGTGCATTATAAAGGAACATTTCAAATTCAATATGTGTCTATTATGATTGAAGATAAACTAATTATATATCTAATTGATCACAAATTGGATGGGTTTTGGTTATTCCCTAAAAATTATGCTATCATTATTTCATGCAATTTTTGAAAATCTAGGATGTTTGTGTCAAGGTTTGGTGACTATTTTTTAACCATTTATCAAAATTATAGTGATGGATAAATTATGGTGGCATTTTGGTAAAATAGCAAACATGTGTATTCTTTCTTATTTTTTCTTTCTATTTAAATTTCAATATCTAATTTTCAAATATCAAGTTACAAAATTTTAAAAAAATCACATGTATACCATAAGCAAATTAACTACCTATATTGATTTCCACTTGTTTCAATTAAATCATCTAATCAAGTGTGGATACAAACTTAATGAGAGAAAGGTCAATGCTTCACTCTTACCAAGGTAATAAAATTTATGTTCTTCAAATTATTTACACGTACACTTTCACACACATACTAATTTTCCTAACATACCCATGTAAAATTGGGGGCATTATGTAGACACCCTTTTTAGCACAAACCCCTTATTCCTACATTTTATTCCCAAGTTAGATTATTTGAAAAAAATTGTAAATTTTAACACATTTTTATGATGTCCCCAACCCTAAATGAGTCTCTATTTGGTTAATTAATCCTTAGAAACTCAATACTTATCTATAAGGAATTCATTTTACATTTGAACTATGCATGTCTTGTTATCCATCCCTACCTCAAGAATTGATCCCTATTTATCTCCTAAACATAGTTGTATGGGCATATTGTGGAAAATTATGTATCCCTATGAGATTTTAATTTTTTTAATTTTTGGGTCTTTTGATCCATTTTCCCTTAACATATGTGTTAGGCCTTACCATTTTCCTTTTTAAAAGTTAGCTAGTACATGTGAGTCATCTTAGATCATCTTATAAATTCAAGGTCTTTCTAATCCAATAAGGGGTTTAAAGAGGTGGAAGAATATAATAATCAAGAAGAAAAGAGAGAAAATACATCTCACCAAGGGCTAAGCATAGATCTAAGCTTATACATTCAAGTTATGTTTCCTAATAATACATAATTATGATTGATATCCATCTTTGTCTCTCTACACATTCCTTTCTTCCAAAGGAGGGTAATCAAAATTCAAAATTTGTATTGATCACTTCTATGGAATAGGAGGTTAAGAACCTTATTTGATCAATTTAATATAAAACCATATATTTATGGGAAATTTTTATTTTGAGCATGCAGGATATCTAGTTTACAACACTTCTTTGGTGGTTACCCTATTCCATTATTACTATTTTTTGGAATGTACAGGCTAGGTCAAAGATAAAATTTAGTCATATATAATATTATGCCTTAGACATATACAAAGTGAAATTACATCATAATTATGAATACACAAGACATAAACACCAAAAATATCATTCTATAAAACCCTACAGAGACAATCCAATGTCATAAAGATAGAATCAATACCATAGGTACAAGATAATCTCATTGGGATTGATACATTGAGGCATATATAGGAAATTCAGATACAACTATAGGTCTATATCAGAATACATTTCAAGTCCATAATTTTATGAGTAGGTCAAACACAATCAAAATACAATTCCATATTTGAAAAAAATCTATGTGCATATGTTTTTAACCTCTCTTTCAATTTATTTCATTTCTTTAGATTATGCTTATGACACTTGGAATTGATTTGATATTTAGATATCTTAAATAGTTGTAAATTTTATCTTTTAATTATGTATATTTATATACAATTAAGTGTATTTTATTTAATCTTATTTTGTATAACATTTAAAATTAGGGTAAACACCATGTGATTTAACTAAACCCCTTGAAAAATCCACATAATTTTTATAATCCATATTTACCCAAACAAGCTTTACAAATCCAATTACACAATGGAAAATTATATTTTCAATCCACTTCAAAAACACATATATACCCTTAAAAAAATATAAGTAATCACAGTTGGCTTGGCAACATCAAATAAAACACAATATACATCACTTTCTAATAAGGTTAAATAATGAATAATGTCGAAGAAGATGACATAGGCTTCCACATGTCTAACTCTACCAAATAATGAGCACTACCAAGTTTAACAAGATCTAAAAGATAATAAAAACTAGCCAAGAGATAGGGTTCTCTCCTCCCATTCAATATGTCATCATTAGGTAAGAGAATATATTGAATCCCCAAGCCCAATTGGTCCAAACAGTATCAATCTACCACAAGGATAATGAATATTAACACATATGATATTAAATTTGTAAATTTTAAGGTGTTTTTATATAAACATTCACTATACCTAACCATATACATAGTGTTGAAATTGAACTTTATACATATAATGGTAATATAAAACTAAAAATTGGACCTAATTGCAGTCAAAGGATTCTTATAGACTAATTCAAATTATGAAAATCTAGGTTTATAATAATAATATTAAATTTTCAAAAAAAATGAAGGCTATAATCTCTTGGAAATGGGTTAATGAATCAAGGCAAACATACCCCATAAATTTCAAAGTACTAATAAACTTGAAATTTTAACCACAAATGGATTGTTATGCTTTTGACTAGACTAGAAGCATAATTCTATGCTCTTGATCATTGTGTCCTTTCAATAAATAAATGTGATAGATAAAATCCTATAATCTTGGGGTCCAAAAACCTTGATCTATTTTTCACAATTCATTGTGCATTAATGTAAAATTGTTCTACTCTCATGAAACCATGATCAATGCAAAATACCTTGCAAAACCTTAAAAATGGTGAAGTCATTGAGGGGATTATTTCAGTCAAACACTTGTTCTTTGAAAATTTGGAAACAAATACTCTATCATTTAATAAGTAATTATAGTGATACAAGCCCTATTCCTTATATAAAATTTCACTAGCATGATCAAATTGGCAATGATGCAATATGAAGGCTCTAGATGAAATTATCCCTAAGCACTTGAAGTTTGTCCTTACACTTATAATTATAATTATTGACATTTTTTGGAACTTGTTCTTTCATCTCACTTTTAATTTAATTCCTTATCCTACATGCATTAATGTACCTATGTATATGTATACTTATCTAATTCAAATTAGGACCCTATTGGCATGCAAGATGACAAATAAAGGGCATGAAATGCCTAAAACCCTAGGGGAAAAAGATAATACTCAAAGTTACACATATAAAAGAGGGACTAGGAGTATAGTACAATAACCTAAATTTAGTCATGAATAGTTTATCATGCCTATTTTATTTTATTTTTATCATTAATTTATATACATGCTTAATTGACATATTTTTATGATTTGACTTATCCTAAGCATAAAAGGAGAACTATTTTCATCACAATAAAATATATTGACACCTATATAAATGATATTTATACTATAAACACGTCTATTCATATGTATGCCCTAAAATAGACATAAAATTTAGCACCTTTATTGAAGGGACAAGAAATTCTAACATGATAATAACACCTAGTGTTCTTGTCCCTATCTAAATTTTTTGTACTTCCATAAAAATATATTGAAGTTCATGTGCATTTTATTTTAGAGAAAGTCCTCAATGGTGATATTGATCTGTATTTCTATCCTATAGATGAACAAGTGGCATAAATCTTCAAAAAACCACTTGGTGCTACCAAGTTTTGTTAGTTTCTTACAATGTTGGGCCTCTCGAAGTTGCCATTGAGGGGGAGTGTCCCTGATAATGCCACTTTATAACATCTATATGTTTCTTATTCTTATCTATACTTTTTCTCATTATAACTCATTGTAAACTTTATGTAGAAGTTATGTGATTTGAGTAAAATTCATGTGGAATTTTTACTTTGGTACCCCAATATATCTAAAAACATAATTTGTAATGGAGGTCCTTATGTTATAAAAGGCCCCAAATATGCTTAGTGATTATTCATCAAAAATAGTGAGATGTAAGATCATAATCATGTTATCCTAAAATTACATTTGAGTAATGTTGTCACTTGGATTTGTACCTTTTAGGATATTTCTCAACTTTCCTCGTCCAAGTGGCACAATTGAAACACCTCTAGGCTTGTGGGTAGCCTAACGATGAGGTGAATCTATAGATAAGGATATCTCACTTGATGTACCAATTTAGATCACTAATACACCTAAAAAAAAATTGGTGGGGAGAGAGAGAAAACTAAAATCAAACTATCCTAAGGGAGGTGATACACCAAATAAGTTGATGACTTCCAACCAGCAACATGTTACGCATGAAACAAAGAGACTAACCAAACATACACTTTTATAATCTACATCTTCTCACATAAATGTTTCATTATGAGGTTATGGTGAATGTGAAAATATATAAATAATATATAAGAGGCCTTGAATATAACTAGTGAATATAATAACTCACTCAATCCTTGACATTTCCTAGAACACTTCACATGACCTGCAAGAAGAAGCTTTCCAACTATAAATAGGGTGAAAGAATGAGAGAACATGCTAAGGAATCCATATTATTCACTAAGAAATATCCATCATATAAGTAAAAAACACTATAAAATTCATGAAGAGATAAAAATAAGTAGTCTTATTGATCAAATGGTATGACAATTAGCATGTCTTCACCATACTCAAGTGAAGTATAAGTTACAATGGCCAAAATGGCTATTTCTTATAAAACTTGAGAGAAAGAAAAGAGGAGAGAAGTAAAAGGGTCATAAGGAAACTTTTAAATATTATAAAAGGATTTAATTTTTCATGAGAAGATTATATGGGATGAAACATGCAAGGTTAGGAAGTACAAGTTTCCATACAAGGCATGAAACTCTTGCAAAGTGGCATAAAAGTCCTCATTCTGGCTCAAAAAATTGCCTTAATGATTCACCTTTGTTAGAGCATTCCAAAACTGATTAGGGATAGTTATTATGTTTTTAATTAAGGGGGAGTATTTAATACATGCATCTTCATGCATTTTTTAAGGCTTAATAATTTATAATCATCCTAAAATGAGCTATCATCATCAACTATCAAGAAAACTCCTCTTTCATTCACCTTGCACATTTGGCCTCAAATTTGGCTTAATTTTTACATGAAAATAAATGGGATGGAGTGTATTATTCATTTAAATACCCTCCATATCATTATAATAATTATGGACACCTTAAAATCAGCTCACTTGAAGTTTTCCACCCTTTTCACTAGCTTGTCCACTATGTCAGTTTTGACTAGCTAAGATGAAGTTGTTTGTTTGAAAACTTAGGATTTGTTATAAAGAATTAAATATAAATGAGGGGTTATAAAAATTCCTAATATTTATCTCAAAGTTGGTTTCATCTTCAGACTCCTCTTGGAACCTATAAATCACACAAAATAGTCAAAAGTACCATGTTTTGTACCCTGTCTATATAATTATGTATAGTCTAAAAGCATCGGGAGGATCTTGAGAGATTACTCTAAAATTTAAAAACACTATTAATATAAAATATTCCATTTTATTAGCTTCCATCATAATTTTTTCCATTAGGTCTTGACTGAGGGTTTGTAAGGGTTTTAGGTAGTTTTGGTCTTTAAGGTTTGTTCATAAAGTTATGACATTAGAATTGAAAAAAATTCCAAAAACTTGTTCCTAAATACCCCTAATAACCTCCCTAAACTCCATTGTCTTCCATTAAAATCCTCATAAAATATGTGAGCATTTGAAGTTACCTATTTGAGCCATTCCTTTCCTTTGCACAGGCCTAATGTTGATTTTGTGCCAAAATATGACTTATTTATGACTTCCCTACATCCTAATAGATTTTATAGATACAAATTCATCATATAAAAATTATTAAATATGTTATAATTTTCATCTCAAGGTGGAAGTGAAGTTGAACCCCTAATTGGGCACTAAGCTTAACCATGCCTCATAGACCTGACTATAACCGTTGCCATCCAAACCATCCTATTTGACTTATCTTCGTTCCATAAGATTTAAAACATCTTAAATTACACAAAAAACATTATTTAACAAGTTATAATTCTCACATCATTTTATAAGTGGAAATGCCTTATCATTTGGACTTCTAGACCTAACCATGCCTAATATGCCTATCTACAAATTTGAGGTCCAGATCACCTTGTTGGCATTACTCCCTATGTTCTTGGTTCCTATGTTTTTTTAGGTGTTATACATTGTCATGTCCCCTTTTTAGGTGACATGTTTAGAATTGATGGTTAGCCTATAATGCGACCCTTGTAGGCTGATAGGATGGATAGGGGGTCTTGATGGAGCTTGGCTTCGCTTCGATTGGCAGAATTTCTATAGTTGGCTTTCATTCAGGCTCTTTCAGACACATTTGCCTGAGCTCTTATTATTTAGGGATATTTGACATGTAGTGGAGCACCCATATTTTGGTACGGTCATGTGCAAAATCACTCCCTGGTTCACTAGCTTCAGATGGTTTGAGGATCTGACATGTATTAAGGGACATATTAATATTTGATTGATTTAATCAAATATTAATTATTTGGCCTAATTTTAATTAAGGAACCCTAATTCTAATTTAGGAAACCCTAATTCTAATTTAAGAAACCCTAATTAGGGTAAGCACATCTTTTGAGGGTATAAGGGTTTCTCATGGGGAGAGAGTTTGAATTATGAATGAATGAATTGATTATTGAGTTTTGCTAAGAATTCTTCTATGAAGACTGAGCCAAGGGTTCCAGTATTCCATCTGCATTGAAGAATGTCCACTCTTCATTGTGTGTGATTCAGAGGTTGTGAAAGATCAATCGATCTATTGCCAATTTGAGAGATAGCTTCATACAAAAGTTATCATAGAGGTTTACAAGTTTGAGAGATAACTTCACACAGAAGTTATCATAGGTATTTCAAGTATTTATTTCATTAGGCCTTGATTCAATAAATTATCTAGATAGAGATCTTGAGATCAAGCATCCATAAGTAGAGGCTACAACATATTATCTTGCTTCTGTATGGAATCTGTACTAATCTGTGCAATTCTGTACCGTTCCACCGTAGGCCAGACAGAGCCACAAGGGACACAAGAACTGACATCGGCATCCCAGTGACTGACATCAGCCAACTGAAGACCAACGTCGGCAGAGAAGCTAACCGATAGTGACCGACATCGATAGTATATCGACCGACGATGGTGACTGTGTTTTTGACATAGCGACCTGAGAGCTATTCTAGATCTAAATGTTATTCCCAGATTGTAGAATACTCAAGTTATTAAGACCATACTTTAATATTCTTAATGTGCATGATAGAGGACATCTATTATAACTATCTGAGTGAATAAATAAGAGATTATATTATCGTTTATTTATCTATTTAAAGATATTTTTTAGAGATTTTTGTCTTTCTATAGTCCCTATTGGTTGGGGATATTACAGTGGTATCAAATCTAAATCCTACCATCCTGAGGGTTTAATAATCTTATGCAGCCACAAGAATTGGGACCACATAGGTATTTCACACATAGTAGAGCTTTGCTTAAAGGCGATTAGGGTTTAGAACAATAGTAGATCACCATGAGTGACAAGCATAATGATGATCAGGATACCAAAGAATTCTTCTAAGTTATGGTTACAGGCTAGCAACAGATGAATCAGACAATACAGGCACTCACTACTATGGTAGAGAGGATGAACCCACCTGTTAGATAGAATGGGGAACAAGTAGATAACAAAAGTGCTACTGTTAATCAAAGACCCCAGCTGACCCATTCTAGGATAGCTGATAGGCCTACATGGCTTACTTTTGTTTAGGAGGAACCAGAAGCTCCAACAGAGGAGGTGGTAGGAGATCCCCTATTTGCTGACACACTTATGGCAGTGAATGAGGAGTGGGAGTTATTATCACTTGAGGTTAGAGAGAGGATTAGTTTTGACCGGTTCATCACATAGAGGCGAGAGCATAACTGAGGGCGACAAGGTTGGAGACCTAGACATCAAAATAATGATCTAAAGCATGCTACGAGCAGGCTCACACTAGCGATGTTTGATGGTATTGGTAAGGTTATAGCACAGGTCTGGATTAGTAAGCTAGACACATTTCTCACATTGCATCTGATGGCTAAGGGAGATGCTATCATATATGTGACATTGCATCTTGAGGGAGTAACTCACGATTGGTGGCACCATGGGATGGTGACACTCCACCATGATTGGATCATATCTTACTAGGAGTTTGTGGATAGGCTGGTGGAGCATTTTGATAGGAGGGATCTAGAATCCTATTTCCAAGAGTTGGCACAGTTACACCAGAGTGGCAGTCTAGAGTCTTACATTGGTGACTTTTAAAAGTTATCAGTTACGGTTCCTGACATTTTAGAGAGGTGACTTGTAGTACTCTTCATGGAGGGATTGACAGAACCATTGAGAGGTTGGATCAAAGGCTTTGATCCTATTTCATTATAGGTAGCTATGAAGAAGGCACATAGTATGGAGATGGCAGCCCCATCCATTAAATTTAACTCCAGGGGTACTTCTTCATCCAGGGACCATAAGTGCTCCAATAGAGATAGAGAGGGATTGGATTTCAATAAAGATAAATCAGGTGTTAAGAATGATTCCAAGGCTAACCCAGCAACACCACATTTGGATCGAGAGGCACTTAATAATCTACGCAGGAAAAAGCTTTGCTTCTACTGCAAAGGTCCATATGATGCCAATCACGATTGTCCTTTGAGGCCTAAGGGCAAGGCAAATCGTGTGATATGGGCATATTATGAGGATTCAAAATTAGAAGATTCCAAACACCAGGATAGTTCTAAGGAGTCAGAGGTAGAGGCTTTAAATCCTAAGGTAGAGGCAGATTTAGAGCTTCACATATAGGAGGTATGCCTATCCAGCATTCAATCAGATGATTCATTCAGACTCTGTGGAGTTTTTGTAGGGCAGAAGGTCACCACCCTTCTTGATACAAGAGCCACACATAATTTTATAGATGCTAGATTTGTGGAGAAGTGTGGACTCACTACCAAAGATTTTGAGGGCATTAGAGTTAAGGTGGCCAATGGTCACACTCTTAGGTGTGAGTGGATGATTAGAGACCTCCCATTGCACTTGAACAACTATGAGTTCAACGCTGATTATTATGTGGTGAACATGGGGGATATAGACTTAGTCTTGGGTATGAAGTGGCTTCATTCCCTTGAGGAAGTCACTCTTCATCTTAAGGACATGGAGGTTCATTTTGATGTTGGTGGGAAGACACATATTCTTAAGGCAATACGGGGCAGCAACATCAAAAATATGTTTTTTCATCGGATGGAGAGACTCATACCACACGATATGGGAGAGGGCATTGCCGAGTACACATTGGCACCAACACAGGAAAGACATGTGGATGAGATTTGTCTTGAGGTGAGTTTAGTTCAGGAGTTAACACATGTGGTAGAGACTCAACTTTCTGTTACAGTTGGGTCACATATTGATGATGATAGGAGTATGTCTAGCATTCACATTCTAGATTCAGATATTATTTAGGTGAGGAGTTTACTTGAGTTGCTAGTTGATTTCCATTCATGGATTGGATGTTGGGATCCTTATCTTGGTACTAGGGATGATGTGACGCCATTGGATGAGAGTTGTGATGGACATGGCCTGGAGTTTGTGTTGATTGATAGCAGTGGAGATCATGACTACATTTGGGATCCAGGTGGATTGATTGACGATGGCTTGAGGGCAAGCAATTTTAGGAGGGGTGGATTGTCATGTCCCCTTTTTAAGTGACATGTTTAGAATTGATGGTTAGCCTATAATATGACCCTCGTAGGCTGATAGGATGGATAGGGGGTCTTGATGGAGCTTGGCTTGGCTTCGATTAGCAAAATTTCTATAGTTGGCTTTCATTTGGGCTCTTTCAGACACGTTTGCCTAAGCTCCTATTATTTAGGGATATTTGACATGTAGTAGAGCACCCATATTTTGGTACAGTCATGTGTAAAATCACTCCCTAGTTCACCAGCTTTAGACGGTTCGAGGATTCGACATGTATTAAGGGAGATATTAATATTTGATTGATTTAATCAAATATTAATTATTTGGCCTAATTTTAATTAAGGAACACTAATTCTAATTTAGGAAACCCTAATTATAATTTAAGAAACCCTAATTAGGGCAAGCACATCTTTTGAGGGTATAAGGGTTTCTCATGGGGAGAGAGTTTGAATTATGAATGAATGAATTGATTATTGAGTTTTGCTAAGAATTCTTCTGTGAAGACTGAGCCAGGGGTTCTAGTATTCCATCTGCATTGAAGAATGTCCACTCTTCATTGTGTGCGATTCAGAGGTTGTGAAAGATCAACTGATCTATTGCCAATTTGAGAGATAGCTTCATACAGAAGTTATCATAGAGGTTTACAAGTTTGAGAGATAACTTCACACAGAATTTATCATAGGTATTTCAAGTATTTATTTCATTAGGTTATGATTCAATAAATTATCCAGATAGAGATCTTGAGATCAAGCATCTAGAAATAGAGGCCACAGCATATTATCTTGCTTCTATATGGAATCCATACCGATCTGTGCAATTTTGTACCATTCCGCTATAGGCCGGATAGAGCCACAAGGGACACAGGAACTGACATCGGCATCCCAGTGACTGACATCGGCCGACTGAAGACTGACTTCGGTAGAGAGGCTAATTGACAGTGACTGACATTGGCAGTATATCGACTGACAATGGTGATTGTGTTTTCAACACAATGACCTGAGAGCTATTCCAGATCCAAGTGTTATTCCCAGATTGTGGAATACTCAGGTTATTAAGACCGTATTTTAATATTCTTTAATGTGCATGACAGAGGACATCTATTGTAACTATTTGAGTGAATAAATAAGAGATTATATTATGGTTTATTTATCTATTTGAAGATATTTTTTAGAGATTTTTGTCTTTCTATAGTACCTATTGGTTGGGGATATTACATACATATTTTTACACCTTCTTTAAAATTCTATAGAACTCCTTGGTCATCCTTTTATCATCTCTTGTCAAGAATGTGAGTTTTGCTCATAAGGGAAGTACCCTCTATTTGAGACAAAATAGAGTGTACTCACCCTATTTCATCATTAAAAATGAGTGTTTTAGGGTTTAATCCAATTTGAAATTATTATCCATACCAAAATATAACCCTTGGTCATATAATTTGACCCCTCAAACTTTCAAAATCCAAGACAAGTTCCTAAGAAAGCAAACTGATTGTATGAACTTTTAGTGTGAACTATGTATGCCTAATCTTAGATCCTTCTCTAAATTTTTTTTATATATAAATGGAATATAAATAATACCATGGTATTTATTTATATTTCCCAATATCCATTCATCATTTTAACCTTTCATATACCCTACATACACCTTGCTTAGCTTAGATTGAGTTTCTTTTTTGACTGTGTTCTGCTCTCAGACTTGTACCTGTAGGTGGAAATGCATGTTTGAGGCTTAGATATAGTGTTTAAAACATATAAATATTCTATTATTACCATTTTATACTTTATTTTATCAATTTGTCTCATTTTTGGCTACATCCTCATCAATAACCATCACCTTTTGTTCATTATCTCTCATAATCACCTATAGTGACTGTAGGTGCATATTTTTAGATAAAGGGATATATGTAGGTGGTGTTTGATAGTGTCATGGTTCCTATTATAACCTTATAATATCATTTTATATTAATTTTAAATTTTTCACTCACCCTACTTGGATATATCATCACTTTGGAGGTTGAAATACTCTCAAGACCAGTCATAGGTAATTGATTGTGTTAAAGCCATTTAGGCCCTTCCTATAGGTGAAAATAGCCTTTTTGGAGATGAATAACTTGATATGGGGTCATATGAAACCTATAATACCACATAATATTTATTTTAGTGATGTATAAAATGTATTTTACATGGTAAAACTTAGACAAGTAACCAACTAAATCACTATTAGTTGTACGTGGGTGTTTAGGCAATTTGTACAGACTGTATGTGTCTAGGAAGCAAAAAATTGGTCATCATATCTTTATGATGATATTTTGGGTCATATATATTAATAGAAACATTTTAAACCTTTCCCATATGTTTATATTGTTTATAACTACAACTTTTGGATGAAGAGGTTTCATATCTCTTACCTATAAATGTCCTTGCCTGGTTTTAGTGCATAAAAGCATAACTTTGGGCTTCCTAAAAACTATTCTCCCATAATCATCTACCCATAAAAATATAAAAATTAATTTTTATAGATAAATTATATAATATATGGTTATAAATATGCATAAAATTTCTTTACAACCTTGCCATGATATATCATCAAAACACTAAGGATCTTTGTTTTGTTCTTTTTTGGACTTATTACATGAATGTACAGTCATTCACTTTGCTCAAACTATAAATAATACATTATTTCATAATGATTAAAAATGATTTAAATGGAATTTTAATATATAATAAATTAAAATAATGTTTCAAACATGTTTTAGCCTCCCTAGAATGATTCCTCAGCTCTCTGTTCAGATCACTTGTAGGTGCATATTCTAGTGTGCAGGCAGCAAAATGTGAATTTAGGTACTAAGCATGCCTTTGATATTATATGAGTTATAAAATCATATTAATAAATTTAAATACATTATTAACATTTTATAACACCTGAAATAAGTGTCAAAACCTTCTCTTCAATGTGAATTCTTCCTTCATGGCCCCTGTAGGCAAGCATGTTCATGGCTGCCTAACTGAAAATGTTACATATGATTGTAATTACATGAAGATTTTCCTTTGTAAAATATATTTATATGTTAAGGTTATAAATATAAAATTTTAAACATGTAAACCAAAATATATTCACCCTCTACTACTACCATCAAAACAAAAAAATCTTACAGATGGTGAAAAAGCTGCCTATTGCACAAAAAAATTCTCCCTCCTAAAACTTAAGATGATTATCATATAAAATCACCTTTAAATGATTAAAAAAAAATATTTATAATTATATAATGAATACAAAACTATATTGAATAAACCTCATCAAATAATTTGTATGGACTTGCCAAAAATGAATCAAAACCTATAAGGTGCGTGAAATAACAAGCATAAAAACATGGTCAACTTAATGAGGATGGTTCATAAAGAAAAAGCCACCATTATTCAAAAAAATATTATATAAATAAATATATCTGAGTGTACTACAACCTACCAAAATCATTTGACTTAAACCTCTTTAGCTATCCATACTAAGCACAAACATGTTGGTCACTTCTGTATGTATAGAAAGGCAAAAAAGGAGAAAACTGGTTTTGCCTTAAAAATGGAACATAAACAGAATTTAAATAATTTATATTAGTTTTATGAAGATTAAAAATTCATTACATGACCTTATCCCACATGGCACACTTCCCCATGGGCCATACAAGTGCCAAACTCCTCTTTTTCTCAAGAAAATTGCCCTTTCTTCTTAAAAAACTACCACTTTTCTACTATGATAGTTGATTAATACCTATTATGACACATGGAATGTGACATCACCATTTTAAATATTCACATTTCCCAAGGAGGCTATACAACCTATTAAATGCTCTATTTATGACCCCAAAAATAACTCAAAATGATAAATGGACTAAAAGACTAATTGACCAAGGTTAATATAACATGAAATCACACTAAATGACCTATAATACACCTTATGACCAAATTTTAGACCCCATAAAAAATTTAAATACCAATTTTTACCCATAGGGGCCCCAATTTGACCTGCAGGATTAAATTTGGTCAACAAGTAGTTTATGGATTATAATTCCTTTTGTGTCAAAAGGTGATTTTTTGCATGAAGGTTTTTCAATCCTTCATATTTTGCACTTAGTATAATTCCTTTATGGTTAATATGGATTTTATTCCCACTTAGTATTAAGGGGTAGTGTTAGAATAATTAATGTCTAAGTGGTTATTATTAACCCTTGGTTTACATTGGTAAGTAATTAAATAAATAATAATATATTATTTATTTACTTGAGGTGTAAACTTGTGAAAATAAATAATCTAATTATAGTTATTTAATATTTACCAAATTTTTATTAATTGTATTTATATGGGTGGATTGATCTATTATTTTCAAAATGGTCACATCCCTTTGTGAATAATTATAAATAGGGTTTTACCCTTATTATAAAAAATATCAAACAAAAAAATATTCAAGTATTCCTGCATGTGGTAAATACTTGTCTAAGAAAAACTTGTGAATAATTTATGTGATAATGAGTGAGATAAAGAAGATTTTATGTATTGAGGTTAATATTATTTCTCAATATTTAATATCACTTTGTTGGGTTTTTACCTATTTGAGGTTTTCCCAGGATAAATACATGTGTTATGCTTTATTGATCTAGGCTCATTATGTTATGCTTTGCTCATTAACTCTCTTTAACAAAAATACAAAAAATTAAACACCCATATGGTAATCATTTGTATTTATAAACTCTCTAATGTGTATTTTTCCCTCTCAATCCAATATGAAAGAACTTTCAATTCATTTATTTCACATCATCTTAGAAAGCTTAAAAATTCCAATACAAGGCTTATTACATAGGTTCACATTGAGCTAAAGTTTCATTTTCTTCCCAAATCACTTTCCAATCATTTCAAGTAATCATGAGCCAAGTATAAATTTAATTTTACTTAGTCCTAGCCCAACATGATCAAGTATTCAATCAAAATATGGATCCACTTGTATAGTCAAAAGAGAACAAATTATAAAAATCATTTAGGTGGGAGAACTACATGAAATTGATCAACATAGTTGGGTTTTGATGTATAACACAACATCAATTTGTAACCTAATTTTACTCTTTCATATGATTTATCTCCTTGTGGCACAAAACTAGGGTTTTAAATTTCAATTAGGTACATATATGTATCTACACACTTCTCAAAGATCAAATCATTACAAACAGTCCTAGTTTTCATTGTCACTCCTAACTATTATGAAAGGTATAATTTTATGTAAAAAATATGACATTGAATAATAAGGATAATAAAAATAGCTGCTACTATACCCTATTGGGAATTTTTGTCTTTGAGGGCACACAAGATCAAATTCTATAAGGTTTTTCTGTTTTATGCATTCTATTTGTAACTACATTTTGTTTTCCTATCTAGTCAGTTGATGACTCAAAAATCTAAGTTTATATCTCTTTTTCATATTTTATCTTTGTTCATTTATATTTTGATTTGTTTATTTAGTCATTTATCTTTAATTTGTTATTTAAAACTATATATACAACACTGTGTTTCATTTTATTCCATTTATATAATTAATGATTAATCACCATATTAATTAAATTTTAGATAAAAATTTGGTGAACCAACATATTTATCAAACCTTTTTAAACACTAAGTTTTCCATAGGGTTCTAAAAGTATAGTTTTTCAAAAAAAAATACCAAGGTTTCAAAGTTTTCTCTTTGTTTTTATGCATCCTATTTTTGTCTTTGTTGAAATATATTTTTCATATCTTTTACATTGGATGGTATAGATTTTTTTAGGATTATGATAAGATAATTTTCCAAAATTTTACACAATATTCATTAATCTAACCTTTTTTCAATTTAAGTATAACATGGGAACAAGAGAAAACCTTAATTCAATATTCTATAAGGTCTCTTCCTAACTCTCAATATATTGATAGCTATCATCCCTCTGACCAAGACCATGTTGTCGTTATCCAAAGAGGTAAGTTGTGGAACCATATAGTGTCAAATGAATGTAATCAACATGTTCTTCCTCAATCCCCTCCACCTCTCACACATCCTATTAATGGTTCTTTTATATATGTTCGATTACAATTACCTATGGTTTGTACTTATAAATCCATTAAAGATCAAATCATCACTATGAGAAGGTTAGTAGAAGAGTTACAAAAGCAAAATCAGTATTTGGTTTCAAAGATCACATCAGGGGAAAAATAGATCATATTCACATAGAATCCAAAGTATGCTAGTTTGAATCACATGTTAGTATCTTCACCTAGAAATGTTTTCTTAATAAGACTTCAATTCAATATTGGAAGTAAAAAAAATATATATCCAACTAGTGATGCCAAAAGTGCACAAAATGTTACTAAAGGATCAAATGAAATTTCAAGAGAAATTATTTAAAATAAATAGATTAAATTACCTCATTTACATCTTCTTATGAGATTGAAATATTATTTTGCATATCATATAATGCAAGGGAATCATACAAATTGTTAGTTTGCTTTGAATAAAAAATATAAAGTACCATTGATAGTGGTGATCCTATAATAGATAAATCAATCAATAAATCCACTCACAATGCATCTCCTAAGGAATGAGTACCAAAAAAAAAACATATGTATACAAGTGTATAAATAAAACATTCCAATGGTAAAATCATAACAATAGAGAAACTTAAAAAATAAAAAGATGGAAAATCAAGAATATCAAAAGAACTATTCTTCTAAATAAAAATAAATCACATTTGTTAAAATATTTCTCACAAAATGAAAATTTTCATACAAAGTATAATGATGTAAGCATTATTTTGAAGGAATAAAACATCTTATCTATTTCATGTATAGAGGTGTTTTAATTCTTTAAATTCATAAAATAAATATCAAACAATAAATAAATTTAAATGCTAACCAAGTATTGTTTAGATTTTAATAATTTAATACAATATTTTGACAATGTAACTCATGTAAGCATGTGTAATAAATACAGTACGTACTAAACTACCAAGGGTTGCAAAGAGTATCTTATTTTTTTATTATATTCTAGATTATGGTAATGATAAACAATCATCATAGGGATGTGATACAGGAGCATATAGAAAATAACAAGAGATAGTTTAGATAAGACTTCAATAGGCATTGGCATAAAACATTTGAATAAGTTTTCCCTCTAAAAAGCTGCATTTGAAATGTTCAACAGGTGTATTTTCCATGTGGAGGATAAGTAAGGTCTTAAATATATTTTATATGGATTATTAGTTGTCAAAGTATTTCAATTATCCTATTATTGTTGTAATCATCTAAGGATGGCATGGAGTCAATCATAGTTGAATAATTCCTTATTAGATGAGTATTTGAGCATTTATAAGATAGTGAAAGATTCAAGGAGATAAGGTCAACACTATTTTGAGATTGAATACCTTGATTTAAGCATAAAGGAAAAAGGAATAATTCAAGTAAGAGAATAGCTTTGAGAGAAGTTAGGATAAGGATATTGGACTTAGAGTAGAGGATGGAAGTGATACAAAGAATAATAGGAGAGAGATGGAGGACATGAAGACTATCCTTCAAGAAAGAAATTTTTAAGAAACATGAGTGTATGTTTGCATAGTTTGTCATATTGATATAAATTTGTAATGAGAATGTATGGTGAATGTTTAAATTTATTCTATTATTATGTATGGTGAATTATTAAGATCAAATTTTAGGAATATTCAATGATTAAATTTTGGCCTTTATTCTATCTTATGACTATGTTAATATATAGGAAAAGTTTTTCATGTGAAATCTAAAGAGAAAACTATATTTATCATGGGAGAAAGAGAACATTTGAAAATCTACAAACTATTTTTATATAGGTGCTTAGATCTATATGATATAAATTATATGTCAATACTATGTTCTAAGTGTTAATTGGATTGAAAAGTCCATGAGAAGTTATGAACCATCAAATTGAAGTTTTTGGTTTCTCCTAGGACTGTGTAAATTGAGGATAGGAAAAAGCTTTATATCTTAAATTTTGTCTACCAAAATTCCTTGAAATATAGGATAACATTACTTAATGTGGTTTGTGATCTCTCACAAATAATTTTGTGTCAAAATATCCCTATAGGGCAACTCTTTTATATTGAGTAAGATCCTATAAGGAGTGAAATCCTTTATATTATCATCGATCACATTTATGAGGATATTAAAATATATTTCTTAATTCCTTCTATAGATGAGTGCATTATACCTTGCCTATAGATGTCTATAGAGGGTGTTAAAAGGTGAAAATTAGTTGTATTGATTTTAATATTTGATAGAAGTGTCATGTAAAGGTATGATTGCCTATGGGTTTATATAATTATATCCTTTCAAGTGTATAAGCATTAAAATTGGAAGACATCTTACTCTCATCCCCAAGGTTAATCAAAATTCATCTATGAAAGGATTATTAGTGTTCTTAGAAATTGACTATAGTCCTATATTAGTCAATTTAGAATTGGAAAATTATCTTTGAAGTCATTAAGAGAAGAATAAGGTAGAGAATTGCAAGTTTTCTCATTTATATATGTTGATTACACTAGTCAAGAAGGGGAAAAACTATGAATCAAGGATGCTGGTTTTACTTGAAAATGGAAAGAAAATCATCTATGTTGGTAAAGTCAATAATTGGCATTATTATTTCTTGAAATGGGACTATTAAACCATGAACCATAATTTGAATAATTGTAACTTAATATTCAAAAGAGGTTTGCTAGTTCTTGATAATAATAGTGGTTAGTTTATTAGATCATTTATAGAGAAGGAAATGTTAAGGAATATAAATTTGCTTTTAAAGTCTAGATATATTCATTTTTCTCCATAATACCAATCTATGAATAGATTTGAACATTGATAGATAAAGACATTTGTCAAAGACCTAATGGAAATCCCTTAAGAAGTTTCAATAGTTTGATTTGGGATCTTGGGATGTAAATGAAAGTATAAGATTGCACCATTTTTGGTATCATAGCTTGAAGCTCTTGGGAATTTGATAATTTGTTGAAGAAAAATTGCTAATGAGTTGTTACAGTGTTTGTTAAAGTGATCAAAATTAAAGAGAAGTAATCAAGGCAACCTTAAATCCAAGTGAAGGCTTGAAGTGAAGGTAAAGAGCTAGTGTAGCTCAAAGAGGAATAGCACAAGGGATGCTCAAAGGGTAAATCTAGGGAGAAGTCTTTGATAGTTTATCAAAAGGCTTAGGTGAAGAATAAGAAGATCAATAGACCAAGGTGGAAAAGACTTGGGTGAAGATCTCAAAGATGGAGATGTTGCTAAGAAAGTTTTAGAGCAGCAAGGTATGTGAGAAGATAAAGAAGAAAATAAGAACCCTAAAATAGAAGGGTATGACTAATGTTGACTTTTATAGAGAAATTTTTAGTTTTTGGAAAGATTTGGCTAAAATTGAAAGTGGGTTTGAGTTTGGGGTGCAGTCAAATGAGCAAGTGTGGGTATGGCCAATGAAGAAAAGGTTGAAATGTCTAATTGATCTCCTAGTGAAGAGGAGAGAGAGGCAAAAGAATATTTCCATGAAGAGTAAAGTCAAAAGAGATAAGAATTCAAACAGGTTACCAAGTAGACAACAAGATGAGGAATTTTTTAAGAAGGTTCTCATTGTGGAGAACAAGAGAAAATAATAAATAGAAAGTAAAGTGCCAATAGGAGCACTTGAAAAGATGATAATGTCCATTTAGGAGGCATTCATGGAGATCTTTTGGTCCCTTTTTTTTACATCTAATATTATCTTGAAATGGGTAAATGTAGGTATGAGCAACCTTGTGAAGAAGGTCAAGAGGAAGGCATTAAAAAGAAAAGAGATTGTTATTGTCTAACAAGAAGAAATGATGCATTATCAAATGAATAAGAGAGGTGTTGGAGACCTTATGCAAGCAAATGTTGAGATAGGAGAATAAATTGTATTCCATGATGCCATGTAGTACCTTGAAGAACCAAACAAATAATCATACACAAAAGAGAAGATTCCAAGAAATCAAGAAGCCATACAAACCAAAAAACCCATAGAGTAGCCTATCAAGGAGGTAAATGTGCATTCTAGTATTGATTTTTCTCATCCACTTAAGTATGGAATAACTATTGAATAGGTTGAAAATTTCCATAAGGAATTAGTGGAAGTCCTTCATCATGCCAATGAAACAGAGAGTACAGAATTTTATTATGACTTGAAAAACATTCTAATAGAAAAAAGGAAGAAAACATGCCTAAATAAGGTGAATTCAAGCAATGAAACTATGAGGAAAAGTATCTCTAAACATCAATCCATTGAAAAGGTAAAAATAAGTTTAAATTTTGATTTTACTCATGCATATAAGAGTAAGACTATTGATGTATAGATGGAGATGAAGAAGATCAATAACAAGCCTTCAAAAATAGTAATAGACCATGGTTATGTGGTAACAAAATGGCTCAAGGGATCAAAAAATGTAAATAAGGACATAAATCTCAATCAAGATGAAGACTCAAGCAAGAAGCAAATACAAAGCATGAAGGAAGAGGTAGAATGAAAAGTGAGTAAGGTAAGTTATCAAGCAAGACAACATGAAGATGTCAAAGAGCATAAATTGGTTGGTGAATTGAATAAGTGTCACCCTAAATCTATGAAGAAGGTATTGGTGGTTAAAGGTAAGAAAGATAACTTCTCAAAGAAGAATGATGAAGAGCATGACAACACAAGGATGAAAGGTAAACAAATTGCTTGTAATGAACTAGATAATGATTTTTTTGAGTCTTTGAATGATTGTTTTGAATTGGTCATTCCAAATGAAAGTAATGCTTTCATAGTAGACACTAAGTTTTAGTTGAGAGAAGAAACTTCATTGGTGGAAGAGGATGAGGTTCATTATACACCTCATATAGAGAAACTGAGGACATTGGATGCACCAATAGCAAAGAGAGATGGTCATGAAGACCAAGAAGCATAAGTAAGAGTGATTGAGAGGAAAGAGGATAAGCCTCTTAAAGTTGTAGTGAATGGTTATGAAAATAAATAAGATAAGCCATATGATGAAGGGTTAGAACATATAACTCCCAAGTTTGATGTGGGACAAGATGAGATGGATGAACTCTCATTGATAGAAGATATGTTGATGATTGAGGAGTTACTCAATACTCCCAAGATCATGAAATAACCTATGAAGAGAGGATAACACAAGGGCAATACAAATTGAAGAGGGAAAATTTGAACAATGTCATTGAAGAAGCAAATAAATATGAAGAAAACTAGTAGTATGAAGATACTCAAAGGGATTTATGGCCTCACATTTGTACTTCTAAAGTTGTTTTTGATGTTTTGAATGCAGGTCTTGAAGTTGTGGAGATGAATAAGTCCATATCTCAATGGAAAAAATCTTGAACCAAGAAGATCAAGAAGATTTTGACAACATGTATGAGGGTGAATCATGGATATGGGAGATTACAGCTAAAAAGGAGATGAGAAGAAAGACATAAAAAAAGGAGAGAAACAAGAGGAAGAAGAGAGATAAAGATTACATCAAATAATCTCAAGTAGTGAATAAGAAACCATGGGATATATGTATATAAAAGAGAGTGAGTGGAGAAAAGCAAATACATTTGAAATGGAGTTCAAATATTTTTCTACCTTGGAAGACTGATGCATGAGAATCTAGAAAAGAACAAGAGATAGTTTAGATAAACCTTCAATAGCCATTGGAATAAAACATTTTAATCAATTTTCCCTCCAAAAAGTTGTATTTGAGATGTTTAATAGGTGTATTTGTCATGTGGAGGATAAGTAAGGTCTTAAATATATTTTATATGGATTATTAGTTGTCAAAGGGTTTAAATATCCTATTATTTTTTTAATCATCCAAATATGGCATGGAGTCAAGCATATTGAATAATTCCTTACAATATGAGTAGTTGAGTATTTATAAGATAGTGTAAGATTCAAGGAGATAAGGTCAACACTATTTTGATATTGAAGACCTTGATTTAAGCATAAAGGAATAATCTAAGTAAGAGAATAGCTTTGAGAGAAGTCAAGCTAAGGATATTAGACTTAGAATAGAGAATGGAAATGATATAGAGAAGAATAGGAGAGAGATGGAGGAAATGAAGACTATCCTTTAAGAAAGAAATTTATAATAAACATGAGTATATGTTTGCATAGTTTGTCATATTGACATAAATTTGTAATGAGAATGTATGGTGAATATTTAAATTACTTCTATGATTCTGTATGGTGAATTATTAAGATCAAATTGTAGGAATCTTAAATGATTGAATTTTGGCCTTTATTTTGTCTTATGAATGTGTTAATATACAAGTAGAGTTTTTCATGTGAAATCTAAATATAAAACTATATTTATCATGGGTGAAAGAGAACATTTGAAAATATATTAACTATTTTTATATAGGTGCATAGATCTGTATGATATAAATTATATGTCAATACTATGTTCTAAGTGTTAATTGGATTGAAAAGTCCATGAGAAGTTATGAGCCGTCAAATTAAAGTTTTTGGTTTCTCCTAGGACTGTGTAAATTGAGGATAGGAAAAATCTTTATATATTCAAGTTTGCCTATCGAAATTCCTTGAAATCTAGGATACCATTGCTTAAATTGGTTTGTGATCTCTCCCAAATAATTTTGTGTAAAAATATGCCTATAGGTTCATTCCTTTATATTGAGTAATATCCTGTAAGGAGTGAAATCCTTTATATTTTCATCAATCACATATATGAGGATATTTGAATCTAGTTCTCAATTCCTTCTATAGATGATTTCATTCTACCTTACTTATAGATGTCTATTGAGGATGTCAAAAGGCGAAAATTGGTTGTATTGATCTTAATATTTGATCAAAGTGTCATGTAAAGGTATGATTTCCTATAGGTTTATAAAAATTTGTCCTTTCAAGTGTATAAGCAAAAAAATTGGAAGACATCTTAATCTCACCCCCAAGGTCAATCGGCCTTCATTTATGAAAGGAATGTTAGTGTTCTCAGAAACTGACTATAATTTTGTAGTAGTTAATTTAGAATTGGAAAATTATCTTTGAAGTCATTAAGAGAAGAAGAATGCTAAGAATTGCAAGTTTTTTTAAGTTTTATTGGTTATATATGCTGACTATGCTAGTCAAAGAGGGGGAAAACAATGAGTAGAGGATGGTGGTTTTATTTGAAAATGGAAATAAAATAATCTATGTTGGTAAAGTCAATAATTGGCATTATTATTTCTTGAAATGGGATTGTTAAATTGTGAACCATAATTTGAATAATTGTAACTTAATAGATCAAAAGAGTTTTGTCAGTTCTTGAGAATAATAGTGGTTATTTTATTAGATCATTGAGAGAGAAGTAAATGTTAAGGAATATAAATTTGCTTTTGAAATCTAGATAAGTTCATTGGTCTCCATAAGACAAATCTATGAATAGATTTGAACATCGATAGATAAAGACATTTGTCAAAGACCTAATGGAAATCCCTAATGAAGTTTTAATAGTTTGAGTTGGGATCTTAAGATGTAAATGAAATCTTAAGATTGCACCAGGATGTATTAGGTATCTATATTTATTCATTATTTATTTTGACCATTTTTGACCTTCTAATAGTTATGTCGATTAGGGATAGTAACATCGATACATATGTTGTATCTAACATAAGTGTCCAATGAGAGATATACATATGAGTGAATTAAAATTTGGACTAAGCCTACGTTCGCCCCTATGTAATTGTTTTGTGACTCAAATTATGTTTTCCTGTATGCCAGATCCATATAATAAGTAACCCTAGTTCCTTTACATTGTGACTCTTGAAACCTAGTAAAAAGGGGATAGTAATGTGAGTCAAGTTAGCCATAATAACCCTATTTATTAATAATTTTTACCTACATATCTAATACTCCTAAGAGGGCCTCAGACTCACATGTAGTTATCCCTCTTATGCATGTATGTGGAATTGTAATAGTGTGACTATATGATGTTTCTCTTAGTAACCCTTGGTATATTTATGTAATATTATATTTTACCTTATGAATGCTTCAAATATCTGATTTAGTTTTGTAATGAAATTTGATAGTTTTAAATAAATAGTAATTTCTTATTATAGAGTTGCCTTATCAAATTTTTATGTGTGTTAGTTAAACCATAGCCTTTATATATGTAAGAATATTTTAATTTTGAATTAGAACCTAGAGACACAAAACTTTGACCATAGGATGGGAAAATATGGCTAATGAAACATTAATAAAAGTGAAAGATATGGAGGGAGCGTGATGGATGAAAGCAAGTAGGAGGGCGTGACAGGGTAGGGTGTGATAGGGCAAAAAGTAGGGCACAGCTACAGGGAAGTGCTTAGACTGCAGCAGGCATCCCAAGGAGCATGCAACAGTGGGAAGGCTCCACTCTTACAAGGTTTAGGTTCTTATGCTGCTCTTGAGCAACCAAGTGTGCACATCCCCAAAGTCAATGGCTGTCTAGAAAGATGCAAGGAGAGGCCCAAGCTGGTTATACAAATGGAAATGATTGTTGAAGACATTAAATACTATTCCAATCACTCCTTATACTAAAAGTTTTTGGGGCTTAGGACATCACTATTATTCTTGGAAGCATGGGCTCAGAGGATGTGGGCACCAAAAGGAGATATGGATATTACATTACTGGCCAATAGCTATTTCATGGTCACTTTTACCTATATAATAGATTGTCAACAAGTTTTTGTTGGAGGTCCTTACTTCCATAATCAAGTGGGACTATTTGTCAAGCCCTGGCATGCTAGTTTCATACCTTCAGAGGAACTACCAAACTATGTCCCGGTGTGGGTGCATCTACCCCACTTTTTAGAGGAATGCTATCGAGAAGACATGCTCCAATTGCTTGCATCCTTGCTGGGAAGGCTAGTAGGTTCCTCAATGTCACTCCTGGGGAAAAAGGTAATGACTTATGCCCGTATTTGTGTTGAAATTGATCTTAGTAAGCCATTACTAGATGCTATTGAAATGATTGTGGGCCCTTTTTCATGGGTACAATAGCTAGATTATGAAACCCTCCCTTTTTGCTATCATATATGTCATGCTTATGGGCATTTGCAGTGATGGTGTCCCACCTTGAAATCCACTACACCTCAACCAACTCAATCTACTTGCACTCCTTCTGGTACTGACAAGGAAAGGGGTCCAATTCTAGGTGAGATGCTTGAAACTGATGGTTTTATGCCAATTAAAGGCTGATATAGAAATAGAGGCCAAAAATGGTCCTTCAAGGAAAGACAATTAGATGACTCGCTCAATAGATTTGAAATATTGGATGACCTTAGTAGGAGGTGAATCTCAGGTGATGATTTTGGACCAGGGGATTGAGGGACCAGCTCAGGAGACCAATGCTTCAGGGGCTTTAATTGAAACACAAGATGCTAGAGATTATCATATGGATATGGACTAGCAGCTGATAATTTTGGAAGGAATGACTTCCTTAGTTGCTCCACTTAAAGAAGATAGAAATATACCCCTTATCAGGAAAACTGGGGACCCAGGGGTAGCAAGAAGTAGTAAATCTTCTCCTCATCTCAGACTTTTGCAAAAAGACCTTAAGAAAGGAGGGGGAGAGAAATCTAGCAAGCCTAGCAAAAAAAGGACCAGGAAAAGATCAAGCTAATGGGAGAGACTTTGGTGGAGTCGGGGTCAGTAAAGACTCTGGATGCACACTTTTTGAGCCCTCTAAAATGATTATAATATCTTGGAATGTAAGGGGTTTAAACAACAGCCCCAAACAAAATGATGTTCACAACCTGATTAAAAGTCATAGGCTAGATGTCCTTTTCTTGTAGGAGACTAAGCTTTTACTTGAAGACATGTCCAGACTTGCACCCAAGTTGTGGTGGCAAGGAGAATGTCAATGCATTAGCACTATCGAATACTCAGGAGGACTAGCTTGTCTATGGAACCCACAAAAGATTGGCCTCATAGGCTGACTAACTTCTAAGTACTCCATGACTATGATTGCTTCTATCTTTGAGATGGGAGAAGTCATTCTCTTCTCCAATATCTATGCTTCCAATGATTGGCAAGGTAAAAACTACTTATGAGGCCACATAAGTTTTGTCCATAGCTTGGCCCCCTTTCACACTTGGATTGGCAGGTGATTTTAATGTTATTCTTGATTTAACTGAAAAGAGTGGTGGCACATCAAGGTTGGACCCATCTACTTTGCTAATGCGCAACTACATTGAAAATTTGAATTTAGTTGATGTTAGGCCCAATAATGGACAGTTTACCTAAAACAACCACAGGAGTGGGAAACATTGCATTGCTAAGAGACTTGACCATTTTTTGGTCTTAGCTTTTTGGGTTGGAGATATGTGGTCAATGAGGTCTAAAATTTTGGATTGGAGAGGATCAAACCATTGGCCCATCAAGCTTAATAGTGTCTCACAGTATCACCCATACTCTCCTTCCTTTAGATTTCAACTCATGTGGCTGTGAGATTAATCTCTACATGAGTGTGTTGCTAATTGGTGGCATTGGGGTAGGCTTACTCATGGTACGACAATGTACATTTTTGCCAAAACATTGCAATATGTGAAGTACAAGATCAAGCAGTGGAATCACCAAAGTTTTGGGAACATTTTCCATGGTAAGGCTATTGCACAAACCAAGCTTGATGGTATCACGAGAATAATAAGGGAAGAAGGAATGACTGAAGACTTACTACAAGAAAAAACATAGGCTGTGAAAGACCTGGAGGAATGCGAGCTATGGGAGGAAATTTTTTGGAAGCAAAAAGCTTGAGTTGAATGGATCTAGGAGGGGGACATAAATACATCCTTTGTATTCAATTCATCCAAAGCTAGGAGACATGGCAATTCTATTTCAACCCTGGTCAATGAAAGGGGTGAGTGCCTTAACTTCTTTCCAACAATTTTAGAGGAGGTAGTGCAGTACTTCTCTACTCTCTTTAGGGAAGATGCTAACAGGGAATCACTAAAAGAAGCTCAGGTTCTCTTCTGCATACCATCATTGTTGATGCATGAAATGAATGAAAATTTAATGAAACCAATCACACTTGGAGAGCTTGAGGAAACTATCATTCAGATGAAAAAAGGGAAAGCGGCTAGACTTGATAGCTTCCCAGCTGAATTCTACCAAGAATTTTGGGATATCATCAAACTTGACCTTTTAGCTATTGTCCAAGAATCTTAGTAGAATAAACAAATGCTTAAGGCTACAAATGTGACCGACCTATCTTTCTCTCATACCCAAATGTGAAGGTGCTAATAGGCTAAGTCAATTCTGCCCTATATCCCTTTGCAATGTTGTTTACAAAATTATATCTAAAATCATTGTAGATAGGTTAAAAAGAGGGCTGAGTGCTATGATCTCAAAAGAGCAAAGTGGTTTTGTGGAAGGCAGGCAAATCTTGGATGGTATTGTTATTACTATTGAGTCCATTCACTCCATGGCTAGCTCAAAAGATAAGGTGATGTTCATTAAATTAGACATGGCCAAATCCTTTGATAGGGTCAGATGGTCATTCTTGTAGAAGGTTCTTAGTGCTTTTGGATTTGCAGATGAATGGAGTCAATGGGTCTTGAGCTACATTTCCTCAGCTTCCTTCTCAGTGCTTATCAATGAACACACAAAGCTTTTTGGTGCTACAAGAGGGCTATGACAAGGTGATCCTCTGTCTCTGTACCTTTTTCTTCTCATTGCTAAAGGTTTGGGGAGGTTGATCAGCAAGAATAGAGAGGAAGGACATATCCAAGGATGGTGATGGGGAGGGGAATTGCCAATGTAATCACACCTATAATTTGTTGATGACACTACCCTTATGGGCATGGCCATAATGACTGAAGCTGCTAATTTACTCAGGGTGTTAAATGTTTATCTAATGGCCTCGGGACAAAAGGTCAATGAAGATAAGTCATCCATCTTCTTCTTCAATACTTTGGGCCCTATTTAGTAGAGGATCATGAGGACTCTACATTTTTAGATTTGGACTCCCCCCTTGATTTACTTAGGTATCCCTATCTCGACTGGTCGTACATCCAAAGATTCTTGGTAGACTATTTTAGAGAAATTTTGGGTGAAAGTGAATCATTGGACACAAAAGTGGTTATCCTTTATGGGCCAGGTTCAACTTATCCAATATATGGTGCAGGCTTTACCCATTTATAGGTGTATGCTCCAGGTTTCCTCGATGGGATTTGTTAAGGAGTTTGATTTGGTTACCAGACAATTCTTATGGGCTAGCAGTCTAAACTCCACTAAATGGAGCCTTATTAGATGGGAGATTGTCTACCACCCCAAATAATATGGTGGGCTTAGTCTGAGGTAGATAGACTTAAATGGTATTACTTTGGCAGCCAAACTTTATTAGCGATGGTGCACCAAACAAGACAAAGATTGGGATAGAATTCTCTCATAGAAGTACTACTTTGGAACCATTCAGAGGGGCATCCCTCACTATCTGCTTATTGGGAAAGGTTCAACAATATGGGGTACTCTAAAAAAAGGGGCTGCTCTCATCAAGAATGGCTTATTCTGGTTTTGTAAATAGGGATCCAAGGCTCTCTTTTGGTCTAACTCTTGGGATGGTTATCCTCCCATCATTTCTCAATTTCCAAATTTATTGAACCTTTGTCAGAGATTCCTTGATGATGGTTGGTCTTGGGTGAGTGACTTCAAAGTTTACATTACATAAGGATAGGTGGAGGTAGCTCATTGGAAATCTCCCAAAACTTGGATTGTTAATGGGACATAGGAAGAGAATGAGCTGTTGAGCATCCTTTCCAGGTGTCACTGTAGTCCTCTTCAGGAGGAGGATGAACTAGCTTGGTCTCCCAATCCCAAGGGACCTTACACATTTTCATCTAGATATCAGGGTTTACTTCTTCAGAGATTGGGTAGGGGGAAGTGCATTGGTGGAGACAGGTCTAAAATAAAATCACATGGCCTAAATGCAACTATTTTTCTTGGATGTTGGCTTGGAATAGGTGCTTGACTTGGGACAATCTCTGGAAGAGAGGTTTCCAAGGCCCATCTATATGTGTTATGTGCAGAGCAGCTGAGGAGGATTCAACACACCATTTTTTTGTGTTATCCCTTTGCCTTGCAACTCTAGCATTATTGGTGGGATGTTTAGTAGTGACCATGTTTTCCTGCTCAATTCATGGTCAATTTTTGGAATGGAATGGGAGAACCCCCCTCAAGGATGCCCTTCTTGTAGGACATATGGCTGGGTGGCCCCATTTTTCTATTCTGGCAGATCTAGCTTGAGAGAAATAGGCAAATTTTCTAGGGGGTGAGGGTCATGGTGCAGCAAGTATGGCAGAAAGTGGGGGGGGATGATCGAGGAAACCATCTAAGCAAAGAGCAAGATCTTCCTTCCTTTGACCAAACAGGATGCTCATGTGGTGGCATGACTTGGATTCTAGCAGTTAATTGGTAAGTCAGTGTGTGTCAGGAGGAGCAAGCACGTCAAGGATCAGATTATTAGGACTGGTCAATGGTAATGCCCCCCTAGTGGGATTCTTAAGATCAATACAGATGGTTCCTCTAGAAGTAATTTAGGCCCCATAGGTACTGGAGGGATAGGAAGGGATTTCGAAGGTATGGTAATTTTTCTTTTTGCAATTCTTGAGGGGCTACAAACCATTAACGTGATGGAAGGTTAGGCCATTCTTTATGCCCTTGAGAAGGCCCAAGTGTTAGGATGGCATAGGATTATCTGTGAATCAAAGTCTCAAGTCTTGATTAACTTGCTCATTAAGAGGAAAATGGTGGACGTCAATTGGTAACTATCTCTAATTGTGTAATAGATTTTGTGGATTTGCTCACTTATGGATAGCATTACTTTTGCTCACATTCCATGAGAATGGAACAGGGCAATGGATTTTTTGGCTAAATGGGTGTTTGACCATTTGGATGGTGGAAACATTGAGGATTGGGGGTCTCTCTCCCCCACGTTGTGTTCTAATTTGGAAAGAATTTTGGAGGCTGATAGGGAGGTTCATAATATTGTCTAGTTGGGTGTGTGCCTATTTTTTTAGTTTTTTCTACTTTCTTCTGGGGGTTTTTGCCCCCTGTTCTTCTTGTAATGCTTTTCTTTACTTATTAATATTATTTTTACCCTTTTTTTATTAAAAAAAGTGAAAGATATGGAAAAATATAAAAGTATAATCTTGGATAGTTTCATCAAATTTGGATACTAACATTGATGTTATTATCTATGATAGATGTAAGTGTCTAGGGGAAAAAACATATAAAAATTAGGTGTAATAGGTAGGTATCCCTAAAATACATGTATAAATACAAATAAACACAACATAGGCCCAAGGGGCAGGTAAATCAAGTGAAACAAGATGGAACCGAAGAGGTCTATGAGAGATCATGTCACTAGATATCTAATTATCATTGAAAATGTATATACTTACAATAAGGATATAAATGTGTACCTATACCAAAATTAGTGTCTATATTTTACTCCTTTTAATCTAGTAATGCAATAAAAAAGGGAATTACTAGTTTAAATAAAAAGAAAATGTATACCATGGTGTGGACAATACACCTTGCCTATGCTTGAGTTTTTTTTGAATATTTCATTTTGAGCATCACCTACAACTAATCATATGAAAAAAAATTTGTCATATATAATTTATATGCAATCAATAATAAAAATTATCTTAAATAGAGAGCATGGACATGTAGTAAATGGTTTTAGAGTGCTAGAAACTAGAGAAGTAGACAAGGGGCTTGAAATTTCATCCATTTTCTAGTTAGGAAGATGAGTGAGTATACAATTGGTAAAGTGTGTTACACCATAGTGGCGATGTACTTGGAGTAGGGATATTTGGGAGGTGATCATGTCCCCAACCCATAATAGTAAGAGTGATGCTTCAACCATTGAGAGTATCGTATCCCGATGAATACAATATGAGTGAAACATATATGTATATCTTAGTATAGGGTGAGTGATGTAATTAAGTTCACCCAAAAAATTGGTGATACCAGATAATTTCATCCCTAAAATCACAAAAAAAAACCAATAATTATAGATGGGTAAGGCAAAATAAAATTTGTGAATGCTTGATCAAGGTATCAGTACATAAATGTTTTATGCTATGGTAATAGTTTATAAAAGAGTTTTGGAATTTGAAATTGATATGGATTTTTCAATTTTTGGCACGTGTTGAATATCATATGCACCTTAGATATGTCTCACATTGAAACTATGTATAGAAAATGATGCCAATGTATAAATGTTTTCCACAACTACAAATTTTAATTATATATTGTGTATGTTTTTGATGATTATAAAATTTGTAAGTGTTAAGAACATGATTTCAAATCATGCCCCCATTAAATAAGGATAAATTTGAAAATTGATATAAGTGCCAATGTGGAGGGAATGTTTTCCAAAACATGCTGCTAATGTAAATTGTGAATGTTGAATACTAAATAGGTATGGAAGACATGCTTCCAAGGCATGCCCCAATTAAATCTAGAGAATTTGAAACTATATTTTATTATTTATAATATGTTTATAAACATGCCCCTACTAAATTCCCCACTTTTTGGAAGAGAAGAGATAGTGTCTACTATTTGTCTCCTTACAAAATAAATTGGATGATGTGCTTGATATAATTTACTTGATATTTTTCTTAAACTATTATGGATAATAACTGTAAAATTATTTTTGATAGTATTTAGAATCTAACATAATATATGTGTAGTAAAAAAATAGTGATTTTTGGCACTATTTTAAAATTTTCAAATTTGGAATAATATGGAAAGGCTCATTATCTAGATCCCAATGTAACTTGTGGTTTCAAATTTGGATACCTAGGGTTCAACATATATAGATACAAGTTGATGCAAAAGTGGTATATTAGGTGGGTTATAATAAAATTTTGAAATCATTTGCATTTTGAAATTTTATGAAATTTGAACTCTAAGTCTAGAGAAGAAAAATCAATTTTAGAAGATCCCCTCACCTGATGTGATTTGATGTGCTTTGGATTGCCTTAGCCAACTAGGATTTTTCTAAGCTGGTAAGTAGGATTTATTACAATTTATTGGTAATTTTGATTTTTCAAAAAAAATCATTTTGAGTGTATTTTTAGGGTTTTTTTCATAGGAATTCAGATGATTGAATTATCATCTTGGATGATTTCATTTTCACTTCAATGCAAGGGCCCATTTTCGGATGCTAGTGTTTGACATTTTCATCCAACATGGATATTAGCATCCAATGCTTTTATCCCACATGGATGCTAGCATTTGAAGTTAATGTATTTTTATTTTGTGTATGGTTAATTGATATTTTTGTAATTTTGAATTAAAATATAATCACTAATGAGTTATTATTATTATTATTTTATTTATTTTAGAAGGATATTCATATTCAAGATTTTTAGTATAGGTGACATCATTTAACATTGACAGAGTTGGGTCTAGATGTAGTTGACTAGGCTATTATTGATTAGGTGGGATTGGGTCATGTGGCCCATTTGGGATATATCCCATATAATAACCATCTCCTCACAACCTTAGTTAAGAGGTAGAATCTAGATACATGTATATTTTGGTTTCCCACTATGAGATGATCATCACCTTAAATGACATGTATAGAATTTTTTGGCTGTTAATTAGGGGTGAGAGAGTTTAGGGTGTTTGATATGGTATCTAATTCTATATTAATCATTACCATGTATATATTATTATCCAAAGGGATACTATGTAGATTTGATCAATATGATTTGATTTGTTGACATGATTAGAGGTGATGTTTTGTGGCATCATTTATATCTATGGAGGGTGGGACTATTAATATTTCTTATTAGATGTATTAGATAGTGCATCACATTAATCTTAATAGGACTAGGTATTCATGGGTCTATACTATAATATCTAACTTATATAGGTATATCTATATGTTTACATTGGAGAGTCATGGTGGGCTGTTGGAGTCATGAATCTATTGCATGTCTAGGCTTATGAGCATATCTAGTGGTACATCTAGTTGGTAGTCCCCTCCATGGATGGGCCCATATATATGTTTTTATGGTGATGTGGGTATTCCCACATGGTATAATTCATACCATGATGGAGTAATGGATTAACTTAGATAATTTATCTCTAGATCAGATTTTTTGGTGTCCTTATAAGAATTTTACTAGGTGTCCCAAAGATGGTCATAAATTATAGAGGGCCTACATAAATATGTGGTTGATTGATTAATTTTTTAGTGTATATGAGTTATTTCAATATGACCAAGTTTTATGATATTTTGATATTGATAATGGATTTACCTCAACATCATATATATGGCATTAAAAGGTATGGAGTGATCATAGGCCTCATTATAGGCTAACATCTACTATGGTAGATCTATCCCTATGCCCAAGTTATGAATAAGATCCCATGATTCCCCTAGTAGTAGGAGACAATGTAGGGTATACTGATAGGTTTGTGTATTGGTGGGATGGAGCTTGATGGAATTTTTTCTCCTATGGTAGCTATGGCTCTAGGTGTCATTCCTATAACAAAAGGTAGTGAAGGAAAGATAGGTGGTGAGGTAGGAGACCATGCTCCTACAAAACCATCACCGCTAGATGAGGTAGCCATTAAATCCACATGTAAGTACCATAGTTTTAAGTTTTTCATTTTAATTTGTTTATAAAATTATTTAGTTTTTATATGTCACTAACTAGTGTCATATCTCAAATGTGTGTAGGTATCCAAGACTGGTCAACCATGGTGGATCAATTGATATAGTCCCTCACTCATAGTGCGACTATGGACATAGCCAAAAATGGATTTATTCAAAGATTTGTTGACATTAATAGTTCACATGCACTATTTTTTTATTTTTTTATGATAGTTGTGGCAACATACTATACTGTAACTACAGAGCGTGAGGAGTTACATGCAGAGATAGATAGATAGGACATCCCACAATGGAGTTACATTGAGATTATGTAATTTTCATTGATCACTATGATACTTTGATATAATATCACAAGGAGACAATGCAACATCTAAGTGATTTAAAGGAGAGAGAGAAACTATAGATGTTATCACATGCATGGGGACCATAATTTTATCATGATGCATCTACCTATAGAGGTGTTGGATTTGTAGATGTTGATAGTGATGAGGATCATACCCCTAAGGATATTCCCCCGACTCATGATTGATATGATTATTTATATAAACATTGTATCATATTATGTATATGACATTATTCACATGGTTTTTATTTTGTATCAAATAGATTTTCACTATTAAATTCTCTATTGCTATTATATAGTTTTTTATTACATTAATTTCTTTGGTGTATGTTATGATTTGGTAAATTTATGTAATGTGTGTTTTTGATATGCATGTATTATATTTAATAATAAGTAAATCATTGTATGTAGTGAAATTTGTATGGATATAAGAAAGCTTGACTATAATGATCATATGGAAATGGGATCATAGATGGTAATTATGTAGTCATCTCTAAATTATCTATAGAAATATCATGTGAATATGTATGTATCTATTTAGGTACCCATATCTAGTGTATTTTACCTTCTTCCTATGTCTCTGTATGAAGGACCAAATAGACCAATGGTTCCTTGGTAGGATTAGTGTGTAAGATATTCATCTTGGGTGAAAGTACACTAAGAGGACTTATACTAGAATTCATCTTCTATGAAGGCCAATGGACCATGTGTTCCTTGTAGGGCTCAACATGGGATATCTTGACCTTCTTGGATGAGCCTCTAGGAGAAGCATATGGAATAGGTCTAGATATGTCTTTGTAATATGAAATTAATCCATGATCATATAACTATATAAGATTTTGATAGAGAGAAAAACACTCATTATCTCAATGATCATTAATGCCATGATAAGTGCAAAAGTGTTTTCCTTTTGCCTTCTCAAATATTTGAGGTGGGTAATGTGAATTAGGATGGATTATGATTAATCATTTATCCAAAATCATTCATAATATGTCATGTAGTATATATCAGTACTAATAAAACTAAAGAGGCTACCATTTGGTAGTGGTATATGGTCTAATTATTGGAGATAATCTATAAGCATGCTCTTTTCCTTTATTCATCACCTTTATTATTTCTTTTGTGACATACAGGGTTGGTCCTATAAAAGGCTATTGAAGTGGTTCAATAGGTTTTGTAATTTTTTTATCTACCTTGGAAATAATATTTTTACCATGTGTGGGTTTGAATGGAGAAATAGGTAACTTGGTTTGTGTAGTGATTAGAGTGCACACATATTTATGCACATACCAATATAAGATCTTGAATGAAGCAAAGGTATTATGTAATGATATTTATCTTAGTAGATAAATAAGATCCATGCTAAATATAAATTTTATTTCCAAATTAGAGGGTGTGTAATGTAAGGAATATATAAGATCCTTAAATTGAATAATATAATGTTGTATAGGCTCATTTTCTATTTGTTTCAATGTTTTCAAATACTTTAATGTTAATTCAAGTAAGGTATAATGATGAAAATGTGATTGAAATACATCTTTAAGTTTTTTAAAATTTTATAATCAACCATTTATCAAATTATAAAACCAATCAAAAGCCCCTTTGGTTAATCTATGATAAAAATCCTTTAAGAGCGAGCTTACATTTTGGGCCCAATGTTCAAAAGAGTGTGTATATTATTTTAAATGAATAGTAGGATCCCTTTTACCGTAAAAGGAGGAAAACTTATGAATAATTAAGTTTAAAGGATAAGGATACTCAAACACATCCTTAATAAGAGTTTTCTTTGTTAATGTATTCTCCTTAAGAATATATTCATGAGAATAAACTTGTAATTTAAGAGTATTGACTTGTTGCTGCAAATCTCTAATGGTAGCCATAATAGATAACATATCATAATAAAAAGATGAGGATTTTTCTATTGGTTTTAAACTACCATGTGTATAGAAAAAAGGAATCCTAGACTCTTTATTTTTCTCTAAAATAGGCTCCTTGCATGATTTTTCAATGTTTGGTAAAGGAACATCTATGTCTGAAAAAGTAGGTATATCTTGTGGAATAGAAAAAAGTATAACATTATTATCATTGGAAGGTGCTAAATTGCTTGCAAATTCAGCACATATTATATGAGTAGGGGTAATAATTTAATTTTGATTCATAGTCTCATTTTGAGAATAAAATTCAAAGGGAGAAAGGGAATAAATGTTTGCTATGTCATGTACCGCATTAAGAGATGTAAGGTTGTCACTTTCACTTTGATTTTTAGTGTCACATCCTATATAAAGAGGATTAAGTAGTGTGATATGACTTTATACTTTAGGTCATTATCATTATGTGAGAAAGTAATATTGAAATAACTATCATTTTCACCCTTGCTATTTTTATTAGGAAATTATTTCATTAGGAAACCTTTAGGAAACATGTTTTTTTATTTCTTGAATTTTTGTGGTGTGACATTTGAAAAAGATACATCAAATAGATTGGGTCAAAATAATGCATGTTTTTTTATTATTTGCTTAGGATTTAATTTTTCAATCTTATTTTTTTCTTTAATGATCACAATGGGAGATAGATGGCATGCATTTTTCTCATCACATACTAGAGTGGATGAACAAATTGGACTAGTTTCACTTAAATCATGCAAATAGCACATAGGATATTCAACATTAGTATTACTTGGAGAAAAAGGCACACACTTGATTTTAGAAAAAAATTCATCATGATAAATAGGGGAGAAACATTCATCTTCTTTGACACTTGCATCATTAGAAAGTGGAGAATCACACTCCCTTGTTAAAAAAAACTAAAAAGGGTATGGATGAAATAGTTTAATTTTCAATATTAGGAATGTTATCATCTTGGACATTGGTTAGTTCTTTAGTATCATAAAAAAAAGGAATGTGAGAGGTGTCATAACCAAAGGTAATTTTTTCGCATTCTTAACCAAGATTAGAAACATCATGATCACTACTTTGATCAGTTATATTTGCATTTGCATCATTAGTTCTTTCATTATCATAGTTATAAGCAAAAGTGGATCTATCTAGTTTTTGGTTTTCTTATAGGTCTTCATATGAAATACTTTAATCATTATATGGATTAAATAAATGATAATACTTTATCTTCTATGCATAACCTTTAATTAATAAGTCCATAAAAGTTAAAAAGTACTTTAAGATGACAAACAAGAACACATCTAGGGGGACTAATGCAAAAAAATCTATGCCCATATAAGTGAAGGAGAAATCATATTTGAAAATTAAATACATAAATCTAAGATAAATTTTCAAATAAGGAGATAAACCTAATATTCAAAGTAAGGTTTTGGTTCAACAAACATAGGACAACTTTACCAAAATGTTTTAATGCTTTTAGATTCATAAGAGAAACATCAAGCAATAAATTGGTTTGAATGCTAACCAAGTACTATTCAAATTTTAATAATGTAATATATAATTTTGAAAATATATCTCATTTAAGAATGTGAAATAGATATAATAAGTACTAAGCAACAAAGGGATAAATATAGAATATCTTATTTTTTATTCTCTTCTAGACTATTATTAGGATGTATTAGAGATCTGGACTTATTTTTCTGTATTCTAGTTTTCTACCTATATATAGTTATGTTGATTAGGGATAATAATATCAATGCATATGTATATATCTAATGCAGTGGTCCAGTGAGTGATATATAAAGGAATGAATTCAAATTTGGACCAAGCCTACACTACCCTTTGTGTACTTATTATGTGACCTGAACTATGTTCACATGAATACTAGATCTAGATAATAAGAAACCCTATTTCATTTTAATTATTCCTTTTAAAAACTGGTAAAAAAGGGATAGTAATGTGAGTTGATCTAGCCCTAGCAACCTTGTTTGTTGCTAAGTGTTGCCTATATAACCAATACTCCTAAGAGAATCTTAGACTCACATGTAGTTCACCCTCATGTTCATGTGTGTAGAATTGTAATAGTTTGACTATATGCTCTTTCTCCTAGTAACCCTTAATAAAAGCGATACAATAGTATATTTAACCTTTTCAATGATTTATATATTTGATTTAGTATTATATTATAATTTGATAGCTTGAAATAACTATTACTTTCTTATTAGAGAGTTGCCTTATCCACTTAGTAGGTGTGTTAATTAGACCATAGCCTTTGTATATATAGGAACCTTTTAAATTTTAATTATAACCTAGTGACATGTAAAAAATCTGGCCATAGGATGGGAAAAGAGGGTTAACAAAATAGTCACAAAAGTGAAAGATATAGAAAAAGATAAAAATATAAGCCTGTACAGTTGCATCGAATTTAGAAACTAATATCAACACTAGTGTTTAGGATGAAATCAAGATTCCAAAGGTTAAAAACATACATAAATTAGGTACAACATGTAGGGATCCCTAACATACATTGGATTAAAAAAAAATAGCACATATGCCCAAGGGGTAGGTAAATCAAGTAAAATAAGATGGAACCAAATAGGTCCATGAGAGATCATGTCACTAGATGTCTAATTCTCAGTGAAAATGTATATACATATAAGAAGGATATACATATGATTAATTATACCAAAATAGGTGTTTACAAGAGGAACAAGATAAGTTTAACACTACCAAGTCTATAGTTTCACCTTCAAGTAAGGCATTCAAATCACAAATTACATCTCTTTCATAGTGTTCAAGCAATGATACATGACTCTTATCTAATTAAATTAAATTAAATTATATAAACATTATGAGCATACTCAAGAGTAACATAATTTAAAGAAGATAACTCTAATATATGGTATAGTAGTTTTTCCATATATAAATGCACAATATGACAAGAGTGGCATACCACATTTCTAGGATCAAAAATATGATTATGAGCATGATCAATATTATGTATAATATGATTGGAGTGACACAGATAATATGTAAGATGAATATGGAAATATAATTAAGGGTTATAACACATGATCTAGGATATACACATAGGTATCACCTTGATGAGATCCTAGGCTTATATTATCATTATATGATTATACATAGATTTTGATTTGTTACATCTCCTTCTTCCATTTTTATGCATGTGTAATTGTGTGATACATTATTTGATACCCTTGGTTTTCATTGAATTTGTATACTCTTATAACTTATATATTTTATTTAAGATCTCGATAGCCTCAAAATAGTGATCAATATTACAAATAGTGGCATTCATGCATTTGCTTACACAATGTTTTCCAAAATTCTATCACTTTACTTTTAGGATAGAGTTGACCAAAACATGATAACAACATTGATTGCTAAGGTCCCACTTAGTAAATCCTATTCTTCATCCTTTTATTCCCAAAAGATACATTTTTATAACACATATCCTTAATTTTTTCACTCTTCAAATTACTTACTCATCCTTAGTATGCACTTTCAAGTTTTTGATGCAAAATATATCTTTTTCAAGTTATATTATTTATACATGCGACATATTTCAAAAAGTGTATATTTGACAAAATTATAATGTATAATCATTTCTTTGCATACACATTTCAATTTCATAGACATTTATATCATTTCTAATTCACATTCCATAAGGGTAATTTATTTTATTGAGCCATTAATCATTGCTAGTACATATATTTCATTGACACTTGTGTGAATTATCCATCTTTGTATATTTATATTTTAAAAAACCTAGTTTCATTGCTATATATATATATATATATATATATATATATACAAATATTGTCAAAAAAATCTAAAATTAGGACTTGGGCATGATTATAAATCTAGTTAGAATATTTTCAATATGTTATTTGTCTTATGGTTAATATATAACATGTTTATTATATATCACATATATTTCATGGGTACATATTAAGTATTGTGCATGACATACAAAACTTTTCATAAATTAATATGTTAGAATCTCCTCTACCCATTGACTTTACCAAATCAGGGGCATAGTATTCATAGGGAATGTAAGATTTATCATTATATAACCCATATACTATTGAGATTTAAATTATTTACAATTATCTTAATAACATTTATATCTTACATTGTGTACATGAACATGTTTTTTATTATATGATCACATGGCATATGCATAGCCTAGACTAATTATGCTAATTATATATTACATTGATATTTTTTACTTGTGCATAATAGTGTTTAACTCATTTTAGAAATAATGATAAAAGGAGATTATCCTAAATAAGGAGTGAGATACTCTAAAATTTAGGCTAATTAATTGAATTTATAATCTAATGGTATTCTGATAAGATTTATTGAATATAAACATATGATAAATATGTAAAGTAAAACATCTAATGTTATTATAATATAATTATAAGGATAAATTATACTTTTATTATACATTGATGCATAGATAGGTTTGATTAGTGTAGGTGCACAAGTGGACTATATGAATATCTAGATCATGATGCCTTATTTTTAATATTTGCTTTTTGCTAGTTTGGATACTTACATCACCCTATGAGCACTTATGATGATCCTTATTTCCTAATTATAATGCTAGTATCTGGTATATAATATTGACCCTTTTTTATAAATTCCATGTTCTTTTTAGGTTTCACTTTTTCCTTTCAAATTATTTTTTAGATTTCATACACAGGTTATAAATATTAGTACTTTAGTCACAACCTTGGATCCTCTAATTAGAACTACCACCTTGAAAAAAATAGGGGTTAGTGGGATAAAGTAAAGCTGAGCTGACCTCAAAGGCTCCACTATTAGTGAGCACTACCTAAATATCCAATACTCCAAAGAGGGACCATGTGTGGGATTAAGTGTGCACAATGGTTTAATATTCTATATGTGAGTGCATGTAATGACATAGAGTTAAAATTAAAAAATACTACTCTTGGTTTATTATTTAAACACTTTAGACCTATAATAAGACTATTCCTATGAATAATTTGTAAATAGGAAAGAATAGGATAGTAAAACTCAGTTGTGTGAATGATTTAGTAAGATTGAATAAGTGATTTCTTGGTAGTTTCTAGCTGAATAATGAGTGGGATTTATTTTGTATTTATATCACATCTTATGAAAATAATCTCATGAAGGATTAATTAATAAAAATAGGCTAACCTATACATATAAAAATATTAAAAAAAATTGAATCTATGTAGGGTACAAATAATAGCTTTGAAACTAGGTTTAGACAATTAATTTTCATCACTTTCATATTAAAATTTCAAATAGAAACAAATTTCTACAATAACACATGAAAAATGTCATTTTAACTGACCGTATAATTTACAATGACATTATGTAGATCAAGTATCTAATAAATGTATGCTCATTTTTATAGATATATAATAAAAAAAATTAACAAAAATGCATCTTAAGCTCAATCCTTGTGATTAGGCAAGGTCTAAGAAATCATAAACAAATAGAAAAACATGATACAATAGTTATATATTTCAAATGGAGTTACCTTCCAAGATAGATTTTAAGTGGAATAGGCCTAGATTGTAGAGCTAAAGAGTCTTAAACAAAAATTTTATATCCAAAATAGGCATGCCTAATGGAACTCAAAATTTATCATAAGATCAAGATAACACCTCTAGAAAGACAAAGAGCTTCAACTAGAACAAAAAATTTATAGGTAATGGAGTGACATAAACTAGACATGTAAAAATGGTGAAAACACCACCTATCTAAGATAATCCTTCTATAGAAATGATCAAATTATAAAAGCCACCTTATTAAAGGAATTATTATGGATGAATACATTTAACTAACCTTGGGGATTCTATTGATACAATGTTTCACAAATTAGTGGCAAAAAACATAATTATTTGGCTAATTCTAAAACCATTTTTGGAAGGTCGAACCAAGCCCACATGGTATAGGGATAATGATGATTGCAATTATGATCAGCTCAAATCCTATTCACTAAATCATTGTGTACAATTGAGACATTTCATCCAAGACCTATTAGATAATGGTGAGATCATGCTTGACAATGGCGTGCCAATGTGCAATTAAAATTTGGTAATTTATCAAAATTTATTTCCATAACATACTAATTTAAATCAACATCATCCATAATAAAATTTGAATCAAAACTAGAACCATCCACAAAATTGAAATCAAGATCAGGATACCCATTCTAATCAAATTGGCTATAATAATGCACATTATGAATACAACAATGTTGTAGGTCACATTGTAGGTAATTATGTAGCTACCATCATAGTCAATCATCATACTTCTTCCAATAATACCCAACATACCACAATTTATATTTTAAGATGTACCCTACCTCCTCTAGTAACCCTTAGACTCAAATTAGTTTTGATGCTCATTAACGTTTTAAGGTTACCATTCAAGTCCTAGTCCTCATTATTCTAATTTTAGTAATCATCCCCCACATCGATATTTTTCAATCACAACTCTACATCTTGGGTTTACTTCCCAATTTCCTCCATTTTATTATAACAATAACCCCATTCTAGGCCCTTTGCCTCAAAAATCCAAGCCAATTACTTCTAATGTTGAAAAACCTTATGATCTTGTTAAATAGTTAACAAAAACACCTACGTAGATTTCTATCTTAGAAATCTTGTGTACTTAAAACATTCACAACAACATATTAAATTATATTTTGAGCTAATAAAATGTTCCAAATGATATATCTTATAAAATTTCAAGAACTTGTGGGTTATTTATCCCTAGGTCAAAAATTAACCTTTGACCAACCTGTTATGCCATCCCTTGGTCCTAAACACAACAATCCTTTATACATTGAAGAAATCATTATCCACCATAATCTCAAGAGTTTCCTCATAGACAATGTTTTAGGTTTGAACATTGCATCTATGAATCTAATTAATTACTTGGGCTTCACTAAAATATATTTCTGGCTAAACATAATCACTATCAGGACATATGACAATGAGAAGAGAGAGTCTACATGAACCATTTCTTTGCCTATTATTGTTGATCCTATCACTCACACTACTATTTATTATGTCATTAACCTAAATTTTTCATATAATTTTCTATTTATGTAACCTTGGATCCATGAAGTCAATGTAACTCTATCTACCTTACATTCATGCCTAAAATTTCCTATTATGGAATGGAGGTCACTATTCCTAGTGATTTACAATCATGACAATATTTTAAACACCTTGAGGCTAACATAAGAGTTATAATTATTATCTTAATATTGTATATACCATTAAAAATGGTGAAGAAATAGCTCTTAAATCCCATAATTCCAATTATGTTGACTTGAACACCCTTGCATCAAGTTCTTCTAATCCACCTCCCCAGATTTATTCTCATTTTACCATTCAAGATTAGTGTTATGGAGAATATCATATTGGTAATATTTTTCATGTATATAAGGTACCCCAATATCCCAAAAACCATGGCAATCCCAAGATGGAATGACATAAATAGGTTACCATGCACCCTAAGGGTGTCCTCTCTTTGTCAAAGATAACTCAACAAGTCAGTAATAAAAGGTTGATGATGATTCCTAGTTATATAATGATCACTTTGTTTCCTATTATTAAAATTCTAAGTATCCTATTCCAAATTGAATCATGGATAATAAAAATTAAAAAAGGAAAAGGCTTGGAGGAAAACAACAAGGAGTTTTTGAGCTTGTATTAAGTACCAAAATAAATGCACTCAAGGTATTAGACATGAACCACCTAGGGATAAGCCCTCTAATTTTGAATGAAACTACTTTTATACCCAATGATGATGATTCTAATAATGATGTAGAGTCCTATTATAACATCTACAATTAGTTATTTTATACCAATATATTCAATCCCCACACCATTTATACATTTCCTAATATACATACAATTCCCCTCTTTTCCTCCATCATCCTCAGTTGATTGATTGGTACCAAAAATATTCTAATATACCATTGGATGAATTTCATAAGGAAGAGGCACTTTTAGAGTTATTGGCCCTTAGAGATGGACTTATAATTATAGATCTTAATCAAGTAATTCCCATTATATTAGACCCTACTACTTATTATGTGGAGTAGGTGAACTTCCTTGGTCACAATAAAAATAAAAATAAAACATTATGATTCTTAATTGAAAACCTCTTTGAGGCACTTTTAGACTATGAAAATAGTAAAGAAAAAGAAAAAATCCATTGGTGAAAACCTATTATAGGCTTCCTTGGATGGGGAAGTTTTCTATCCTTTATAGGAAGCACAAGGTTCCACAAGTCTACAATTATCACTTCGAACAAAAAAATTCCAATATTGATCGACCTAGATACCTCCTATATTTTTCTGCATTAACTTGCCACATGGCCTACTGAGTAATATTTTTATGAGTTAAACATTAAATATTCACATTAGAAAGAAATCAAAGACCAAGTTATAGAAGATTATATTTTAGAAGCATCAATACTAAATACAAAGTCACTTAATTTTTATTTCCTAGTTGAGTCAATCTTGACCCTAGGTGAATCCTTCAGTGAGTCATAATAGTGGAAGTTATTATTTGTTGATTCTTTCACCTCTCATGGATTTAGAGTTATTATTATTTTCACGACACTGTAGGGTGATCTCATTTCACAATATTTTCATATTAGTTTCCCTTATACCAATAACATGGTCAAATATGAGGCACTCATTTCTAGATTATGTCTCATAATTCAGTAAAATATTAAGAAATTGGCTATTTATAGGGATTCCTAATTAATTATTAATCAGAAAATAGATTGAATATTAAAATCTTGTGACCTTAAAAGTTATGGTAGATACTCTCAAGTATCACTTTGAAAATAATTAGTTTGATAAAATACCAATAACTCACAACAAGTCAGTGGATGCAATGGTGATAATTGGTTCTCTTAAAAACATCATTTATCATGCCTAAGAATACCAAATTCTCATTAAACATCTTAATCCAAATTATTGTTATCAAAAATTATAAATGGCATGTCATATTGTTGGTCCTAGTCCCCCTTGGTATCAAGACCTTTTCACCTACCTCTAATAATATATTCTTCCACCAAACCTTTCCATAAACCAAAATAAATACTTTATTCAAAATGCCTCTCATTATGACTTACTTGGAACCACTTTTATCATATAATTTATGATGGAACTCTTATTCATTATTTAACTATGGTAGAATCTAAACTAGCTCTTAGAGACATGTATGAGAGGATTTGGAAAGATAAAAAAAGTGGAATTATATTTGCTAATAATTTCCTTTGTATTAGTTATTATTATCCTACCATGTAATAATATTCATGTGTGTATGTAAATAAATGTGTATCATGTCAACAACATGAATATATAATTAATTTTCCTTCTTGAACACTTCAAAAAATCAATACTCCTCAGTCATTATCAACATGGGGACTTGATCTCATAGGGAAGATTAATCCTACCTCTTCTAATGCCACAAATATATTCTTACTACTACTAAGTATTTCACTAAGTGGGTTGAGGCCATTCTAGTCACTTACATGACCAGGAAACAAATTTACAAATTTATTCTTTACCACCTATCCTATCGCTATGGAATTCCCTCCAACATTATTTATAGTAATGGAAAGTACTGCAATAACAAGGATGTAAAATAAATTTGCTCCAATTCCATATAAAACATATATTTTCCACTCATTACTACCCTCAATATAATAGACATGATGAATCCTCCATCAAGACCATTGTCAAAATCCTTAAAAATATTATTAATTTTTCTATTCATGATTGGCATTTACAATTATTTCCTTCCCTTTGGGCCTCTCATACCAATATTTTTACCCTAATAAGAGCCACCCCATAGTCCCTAATATTTATATTTGAAGCTATTATCCCTATTGATATTGAGTTTCCTTCCCTGTGTATTTTATTTTAATACATCATTGATGATGATGAGTACATAGTAGCTCAGTTACAGGAACTAGAAATCCTAGATGAGAGATAGGTAGCCACATTGAATAATCTCAAATCTTATCAAAACCAACTATGTCATAGCTATAAAAAAATGCATCAAATCTAGATAATTTAAATTTGGTGACCTTATGCTGATATAGTATCATAAAAAACACCAATGTAGATCAAGAAAAGAAAGATAAATTTGAGCCTAATTGGCTTGGTCTATTAATTATCACAAACAAATATGGGTCTAGAGCATATATATTGTCTACACTATATGGGTAAGATCTAGACTACCCCATAAACATTATGCATCTCAAGAAATTTTATACTTTATTTGCTTGAACATTATCAATGGGGAACCCTACTTAGGGGCAAAGTCTTATTACATTCCCTTCATGTATTTTTCATTGAGCCATTCCCATTATTTTCCCGCATTTCCTCAACCATCCTAATTTTTAGTATGATCACATAGGTACAACAAGTACACTTTGATAATGCATTTTGAATAAGATTCAATAAATAGTTCTAATTTAGTCATCATCAGCACATTCTTGTAGGCAATGTATCCACATATTTTAACATGGTTTTCCTATGTAGTGGATTCTCTAATAGTATATTTTTCACTTTTGACCAATATTATTAGTTACTCATTCTTTACTACCTTTCACATACCTAACCTACTATTGATTAGTCATTTCATGATAGTTACACTATAGTGGCTTGAGGTACATTTTAACTATGTAAGTAATACTTATGTTTTGAGGTTAACTCAACGACCCCTATCATCATGCTCTCACCATTTTGTGAGATTATTATTCCATTATCTCACCTTTTTACAAGTATACCTAGTTACATCTAGATTTATTGTCATTTGGACCCCTACCCTAGGTTACTTTTATTTTTGTTATATGGTTCATTATATATTTGCTTGTGCCCTATTGGGTCTTATTATATAAAAATATTAAAACATTTAGATATGATTAAAAAAATATAAAAAATTGGTATCTCATCATCATCCATTGAGTTCAGATGATATAAAATCCACACACACAAACATATATATTTAATCAAAAAAATGAGAATCCTAAGAGTGTTAATTCCTTAGAATATTTGACACCTCTAACATATTATCAATCAGTAGGTTTCCCTCTTGATTATGTTCTACATGGCACCATTTGAGTATGAGATGATTAAATCCCCTTTTAAAAATGCACATTTCACAGGTTATAAATCCTCATTTTAGTCACATTTAGTCCAATTGTGTCATCATTTCTCTAATCCATGCTTTCACTATTTTGTGATCCAATCCACACTTTCATTTTTTTACAAGTCAATCCACACTCTCATTATTTTTTAGCCATATATACTACACTCTTGCCATTTTCAATCCCTATTTTCTTCTATCATGCTTATCTTTCCTTAATTTTCATCAATTTTATTATGTCTAATTTCTTAGGATAACTACATTTGCCCTGAAGTCCACAATAGGCTATGTAATCAATACTTCAATGCATGGGGCATCTAGGGTAAACATGACCACTTCTTTCCTTTTCTCTATTCCCCATTAAATTCATGTTTATCACATTTTATATATGCATTTCCCTTAGACTTATGAAAATGTCCAAGAGTAATGTAATATTTACACACATGCACAACTAGTTTAATTAACTTGTTTGTTTACTCTTTTTATGTGTTTTTATGGGCTTGTTAATTTTCCTATTGGTTTGCTTATTTTATTCAGTTATTGGTATTTTTTGAGTGCATCATACTTTATTCTTAGGTTTTTATTTTTTCATATCTTGATTTTAAGTCATGAGTATTTGTATTTGAATCAATATTGGTTTGATGCATTTTTTTCACTTAAGAATTAATCTGTTATATTTTGATCTCGAGTTGTGAATATTTGCCTATAACCTAGTCCTTATGCTTCTGTAAACCACTGTTATCATGATTAATTTATAATTATTATATATCTTATCACATGAAAAATAAAAAATCAAGAGCTAGATTATTCACAAAAATGTCACACCAAGAAATCCCTTGTCACTCTTTATTATCCCATGATCTAACCAAGAGCAATTCCATCACATGGTTATATCTAGACTAATAATGATATTTATCACCAATAGAGTGTACTTTATTAGACATAACCCATTTTTTCATCATGATAAAATTTCAATAGACCCATGCCAAATCATAATCAAATCATGGTTGTGCCCATCAACTCTACCTTGTTTAGGGTAAATTACCATTCCAAGCTCACCATTTTCACCCAATTCAAGGAAATTTAAAGTGTGCCTCTTTTTTTGGAATGTATCCTTACTGATTATAATTTTCTTGGGGAAATCAAATACTATTTGTCATTATAATTCCCCCTATTTACTCTTCTTCTTCAGACCATGTTATTTCCTCTTTTCAAGGGTCTATATGCTCACTCTTCTTCTCAAGACCATGTTGTTTCATTTTTTTAAGGACTCATCTACTCACCATTCTTATCCATACTTTGTTATTTCCTCTTTTTTATGGCTCATCTTCTCATTCTTATTTTCTAACCGCACCCTCAAGGGTCATCTAGGGCTTATCAAGCACCGTTTGGGGCATTAATTTGAACTTGTTTATCTAGAAAATGAAAACAAAACATTTCTTATAATTATCAATAAATCATTCTTCAATTATTATAGTGACTTTTTCATTATTTGATAATCCATTACTTTAACTTATGTCTTGCAACACCTTCTCAAATAGGGGGAAATGTTGACCCTTCATTTTCATCACTTCAGTGTCAAAATTGTACATGGAAATGACTTTCCACAATAATGTAGGAAAATGTCATTTTAATCCAAATTTTTTGCATAACTTACCATGCACATTCTGAATCACTTTGGAGCATCCCTAATTGGGGCATTACACCATTTTTTATCATTTATTTTTCTAAAATGCCTTAAATCATTTCCATAAATTATATATGTCATTCTAATGTCAATTAAATAAAATATTAATCTAACAAATAACATTATAAATGTCACCTTTATTCTAATTATTGATTGAATTTTAATTAATTGATCTATTTATTTTATTATAACTATTAATTAATTTATAATTAATTAATCTATTTACTCTTCCAATAAAATAATTTCAGATCTTTTAGAATTATCTTTTTATTAATTTAATAAATGCAATATTGCCTCACATTGATATTATCACTAGGCAAAGTGTGCAAGTTAAAAAATATTTTTAAATCTCACTTACATAGTTGATTCCATAACATGTAAAATTCATTTGCACATTTTAATCCATAATCAATGAAAACTCTTGCATACTCAAACAAAGAAATGTGAGGACTCATTCTCCACCATCCATCTCAATCTAGATGAATGGTTCTCATTATTTTGATCAATTTATAAATATAAGCTTCATCTTCCATTCTAGAGACTCACAAATCTTCACTAATTGATTATCTTGATCTTATTATTCTTTCAATAACCAATTGTTTAATCAATTCATTTATAAAACAAGGAGAAGTGTCACCTATTTTGAATATAGTGACATTATTGAAGACTTGTTAGCTCTATAATTTAGGCCTATTCCACTTACAATTCATATTGGAAGGTAAATCCATTGGAAATGTATATCTATTATATCATAATTTTCTATTTTTTTATGTTTTCTTAGACTTTATTCAATCACAAGGATTGAACTTGATATGCATGCTTGTTAATTTTTTTGATTATATATCTATAATAATGACCAAAATTCTTTTGGATTATTGAATTACACTAGGACACTATGATGATGATAATGTCTAGATTTTGATGGCCATGTCCTAGAGAATATAGAAATTTTGAAGTTTTGTAATTGAAAGTGAAGCATATATATAAGTTTTTAAGCATATTTGGGATACACGTGATCTGGGTAATCAAAATATTAGGTTTGGATTATAAAATAATGATCTAGACATACTAAGATGGTGAACAAAATCCCTATGATAAAAAAATCAATAATGAAAGGGTAAAACCTAAAGTGATATTTTTCAAGTGTGTTAAACTAGTTTATCATGTAAAGTCTAAATTTAAAATATACACCCCCACCTTAATTTAGTAATTCACAATAATTAAATTATTGGGTTAAAATAAAATAAATGCATATATTGGTGTGTAAAATACACCTTTATTTGAAATAATCCTTTTTTGGCATATTATAGGTGTAATTAGTAAATATGATCAATAAATGAATAAGTAAAATTGTTTGAAAGAAAAGAGAACAAGGAATGAATACACATGCATTTTGATGTAACCATGGTGTCCCTCATAGTTTACTTTGGTGATAGTACTTCCTAGCTAAAGCATTGGGCAGAGGTTTTGAATTCATCCTTGGGGATGAGAAGAGGGGAATCAAAGGGTGAGCATGACCCAAATCTATTGTAAGGATGAGTTATTCCAAGATCATCATGATCACCAAATCTCAATCTCATAACCAAAATGTAAACATAATTTATCCAATCATTTTTGATTCAAATGGTGTAACCATATTTACCTAAGGGTACATAATCTTAATTGCACTACTCAAGGGAACTAACTGCTACATCAGATAAAATATCAATCAATGCTTCTTAGTAAGGTTAGTGTAGGAATATCGGTATGATTTTAGTAATTTATCTATAATTTTGTGCATTTGTATGGCATAATCACCTCTAATATGTCTCAACCTGATGTATCTATTAAAATATATCTTATGCTCTTTAAACTATGTATAATATGTCACAAATGTAAAAAACTATGTCCCAAATTTATGAAAATATGTGTCCAATATATAATATTTTATCACAAATGTATATCCAAATCATGTAAATTATATTAAATTATGCCAATTTTACCAATTGTATGTATGTGTACTCATGTCTTTATGACATGCCCCCATTTTGACGTGAGGTGAATGTAAGGTGATAATCAATTATTTCAAAGGGATAAGATAACCATGGTATAGATGATATTTTTTAATTATATAGCACCTCACTCTTGTACACTTGGAAAACTCATACCTTTGGTTATTCTTCTCAGCTTTATACCTTTCCCATTTCCACAAGTATTACATTTTCTCTATCTTTGTTCCCATTGGCCTATATCTCTTAGTATAACTAGTCTTATGTTGATGACCTAGGTCTTCTATATTGTCTATAATGATTAAAATGTACTTGGCTTCCATCTCTATAAGTTATAAACTTGTATCTAATTTTTTACTCACCAAACACTAACATCCAAGATAGACATTAGCATTGATGTTACTATCCTAACCTGACACAAGTGTCCAATTCACTAAAGTCATCCAATTTTTAAATAAAATATATCTTAATGGTCAGCCTAAGTGCTTTAATGTGAGTTATTAATCCAAATGGATTGATATAAATACAAGATCAACCCTCATTCATTCCTCACCTATAAAAATACCAAAGAAACTAAGGAAACTTATCAAAAACACTTTATCAAGAATTTAATTGAACAAATATTCTCTATTTCCACTATAGTCATAAGTATAACACATCTATAGGTCTAAATTACTAAAGGAGCAACCCAAGATCTTGATTTGACAAGTTACAAACTAGGTCACTATTTTACTTACTTTTCACAATATTGCATGTTTCACACACAAGCCAACACACAAGGGAGAACTCAATGAGTCTGAGGCTACATTCTAGAGTATTATCTATGTAGGTAGTGCCCTCTAACAATAGGGTCTTCAAGGTCATCTCGATGCCATGTTCCCACTAACCCATTTTTCCCTAAGGTCACTATGAAGGTGAAGGACTAGGATTTTTCCATTTCACAAGGAGAGAGAGTCCATGAGACAAATATAAATACACTAGAGTGAAGGCAAAGTCAAACCTAGAAGCATCTAGGTGGTTGCATCCTATTTTAGTAGGTATTTTGTAAAAGACACATCAAACATAGATAGTAACATCAAAAAAACCATCTTAAGTTACTATTAGTGTCTAGAGATCCATGAGTGTTAGATCTAGAATCTGATAATTGTTCCAAAATCTCCTTCTAGCCTGATTTTTACCTATTCTAGATCTAAAACTACATTAGCATTAGAACAAGATAATTACATCACTTCTTTGTCATTTTTATATCTATCATAGTTGTACTTTCGATATTTAGACTATCTCAACAATTTAAATTTACTATATGATTATATATGAGATTAACATCTAATTGGCCTAAGTATAGATATGATTATCACCCTTGTGACATTTTATTTCTATATACCCATTTAATTTAAATCTATGGTTAATGATAAGATCACCCTATATACACATTTTAGGGTTAAACATTTGGTGAAACTAATTCATTTAAAGGAAAAAAATTAATTCATAAGATTTTAAACTAGTTATGGTTTCAATTGTTGTACTTTTCCATTTCCTACTTAAACTATTTTGTATACAACCTAGGCATAGTCCTAGATTGAAAGGTGTGCCTATTGAACATAGTTAATTTCCCATCCCACCATCTAAGATGTGTCAAACCAATAAAGGATATCATACTTTGTATCTTGATTATACCCATATTTATAATGAAAAACATATTGATAGGGTTATCATAAAAGAAGATTATGATAAAAAAAACCATGAAATAAATGAAAATGAGCAAATAGACCATGATCAAGTGTATGTAATTGGATTGTTTCATGAGGGATTCAATAAAACATTAAATATATTGATGAGATATTAAAAAATATACTTAAAAAAAATTAATAAAATTATAGTGGATACATCCCTCCCTTGAACACATTATAACCTAATATAGCTAGTGGGGTCACATGTTGTGTTTAAAATTTTGATCTATGAAACTAAAATTGATACATATATCAGGGAATTATTAGTTATTTCAATATAAATACTAATTTTAATGCATATTACTAATCAAAACATGTTTTCATCCCCTTTGGTAACCACTCAACTTGATAATCTAAATCCCATTGGGCCTATAGTTCAATCATTCCTTCAATTTATAAAGACATGCAAGGACAATATTACAAACATTAAACAAAATGGTTTAAAATACCCTCATGATATAGATTCAAAATATTTTTTTCATAACCATATTACACTTGATATCTCTTTGCACCCTATTCTATTTATATATTTTTCACGTAATTTCACATTTTATGATGGTAATGGTGATCCTGAACAACATCTTCAAACATTTAATGTGACATTCTTTGACTATGATTCCAATGATAAAAATTTAACCAAATTATTTCCAAGAAGCCTCAATGACTATCTTCTAAGGTGGTTTTATGATTTACCTCTCTAGTTCATAAAATAATTTAAACCTCTTGTAAACTAGTTCTTAACAAACTTTTCCATTAATATTTCCAAAAAGGTTTCCTAAGCTCAAATTGCCAAAATTAAACAAAGTACCAATGAACCTATCAATGAACATGTATTGAGATATAATATAATGCTAGCCAACATGACCAATATTTTGGTATAAAAAGAGTTGAAAGATATATTAAAGAAAAGTTTGTTTATTCCTTTACATGAGTCCATTATTTTTAATAAGTTTAAATCTTTTGATGACTTATGCCATGTTGTACAGGAATATGAAGTGAAGCTTATGTTATTGAATAAGCTCAATTATGTATCAAACACACCATCCAAATCTATATATACTACCAAATTCATAATTAAACCAAGTTATAAGGTAAAACCACATGAGCCTAAAAAGGAAACAACCATTGTGGTTAACATAGTTTCATAGTAGCCTAATTGGCTTGTATTATCTAATCTACCAAGGAGATAATTTACACATTTACTTGAGTCCCCAACTTTATTACTCCAATGGTTACTAGAGTGATAGATTATTTCTCTCCCTCATCCTATCAAGGTTGATATAAATCAAACTCTACCTAAAGGATCCAATGTGAATGCTTATTGTGACTATCGTCAAGGACCAAGTCATTATAAAAGAAGATTTTTTACCTTAAATCACAAGATCCAAGATCTTATCAATGACCAAAGTCTTACATTTGAGGATCCTCTAAAGAAATCAGGCTCATAATCTATTTATCACCATAAATATAAAATATTTAACAATCCTTTTGAAGACCATTATAAGAAAGAACTAGAATTGTAAATGGCATATAATGCACATCTTCTTCCATCAAATTATGGGCACCCACTAGATGGGATTATTGGTACTTACACGTAACATAGACTCATTATTTAAAAACATTATATTTCCTTTGATTGAAATGACATTAAGGACGATGACTCTGATACTCATTCTCTATTAATTTGAGCACATATTCATAAGCATACTATATCCAGTGTTATTATTGATAATGGTGCAATCAAAAATATTTTTACCATGACATTACTTATGCACTTGGTTTATACTCATCATGATTTACACCCCTCTAAAAAATCAGTTCTAGCATTCAATAGGACTTCCCAAAAGGTTTTTGGTGATATTTATTAGCCTTTATAGGTTAGTGTCACACATGTGGTTAACAGCTTTTCAATTATCCCTTCTACATGCATATTTTATATGTTATTGGAAAGAAGTTGGATACACACTCTTTAATAAATATTACTTATAGTGCGTGGGTGTATTAAATACATTCATTCCAAATGATTAATCATAGTTTCAAAATTCCATATGATGATCATCTTGAACAAAATAAACTTATACCTAGATAATAGCCATCAAGCCTACTAAGGCTAATTCACCATAAAAGAGTAATCAACAGATAATCCCCTTTACTAGGTAGCTAGTACTTGATATATTATTACATCAAAGACATATGATGGATCCCATAGAATCCACATATTCTATACACATCATGATAATATATCTAGAGCACCTCAAAATGTACATATTACTGCTATGCTAAAGAAACCATAGAGCACGCAATATTGGATTCCAAGAGCCCCTACTCCTGTTATTCTTTACTTCATGACCACAATGTCCCATTGTACATATGTAGAGCACCATTGATACCATAGTGTTATATATTGCACCTATACAAGTTCCTTGGTAGTGTAAATGGGGTATTACACTAGATGTACATTGGGTAGATATCTATGAACATACATTAGATGGAATCATAGAACTATATTTCCTCTTCAAAATTACCAAAAATACAAAAAAGAAAAAACCATTAAAAAAAATCCAAAAATAATTTTTGGCACCTACATGTTCTATTAGATCCTTGGCATCTATGTGTTAGTTCCATGTTGATGGATGGTATACTCATTTAATCTTATAGACACATGTGTGTCACACTTCTACATGAGTATGATATAGACATACACAAATACATGATCTATTCTTATTTCAAATGTTAGGCCTTCTCTCTACTCATGTCATGCAGACATTAGGGGCATCCACTTTTTTCACCTTGATACACATAGGTCATATATTTCTATGATAAAATTTCATTATAATGTTTGAGATTACATGTGTACTTACACATGCCTTTATCCACAATTATATCTTACACAGGGTACTTTATATGCTATACACTTGACATTTTTTCCTAACACATTGGATCCATGGGATACTATGACATTTTTTATGTTGGTTTCTTATGATTTACTTTATGTACTTATTTGAGTGTCTTGCCTTACTATTTTATTTATTTTTCCAAGAATTTGAATATGATCTTTTACTTGCATCCCATGTACCTATGTTTACTTTTGTTTTACTGAATTTGGGAAACTATAGGGGTTAATTTCCTAAGTAGTAAAGGGGTCTAGATTAAGGGGAAAATTAGTAAATAAATTTGATTTGATTAACCTACTTATTTATTGAATAGAAAAGTGCTTAATTGATTTATAAAAATAGAAAACAAGGGGATAGAGAGTAAAACTTAGCTGATTTTGGGCTGAGATAGAGGAGATAAAGGATACAAATTATTGATCTAGCTGGGTAGACTATCAAAAATAGGATCCAAAAGTCTATTCTCTACCTAGATGGGAGAACTAGAAATGGGACACCTAGAGGTCCAACACTATAGTCCCAAATTTGGAACTATAGTCATTAGTGTCTAAGCTTTTTGGGCTTTCTAGGTTTTATTTGTTTGCTCTAGGAGACCCTGTGCCTGAAATATCAAGTCTTGGTTATTCATGAAGCTCTGTGTGTAATTTATTTTGTCTTCAAGGATCCTAGTTACTCTTCATGCTTGATAGGTGATCTCAAATCCAACTATAAAAGGGGTTAGTGTGTAATATGAATTGAACATGCAATCACACCCCATATGTGGGTAGGTTGCCTATATACCAGTACTCTAAAGAGGAATCAAGGCCAATTTATTTATCCTAATTTGAATGTGTATTGTGCAATCCTATGTATTAAATGTAAGTGTATGTGAATTTGGGCAAGCTTGAGATGACTCATGACTGGTGCCAGAGCTTGGAAAGGCTAGAAATAATAGTGGTTGTTTGTATGTAAAGAATAGGAAGATTTACTTGAGTGTGCTTTAGTATATTTCTAGCTTGTGCCTTTTGAATGATTTCCAACCCTTCTAAATGACCTTTGAATGGGATTTTATAGGGAAACTAATGATCTTAGGTTAGATGAACTTGCATTAGGCTGACAAGGGAAAAGATGAGGATTTAAGAAAATATAACCATTTGAGGATATTGTGGACTTGGACAATAGCGCTAGAAAGTGGATACCCTAGGTCTCAACATTATAGTCCAACTTATGGTGCTATTGTCTAGTGGAAAATGGACCCTAGGGGATAGATTTGTGCTTGGGAGAGGAGTCTAAGCTAGTAGGGGTTGAATTTAGAAGGCTTCAAGTGACTAGGAAATAGTGAAAACATGCCTACGTGGGTTGTGTAAGTGAGTAGGAGAGACCTATGGTTTGGGTGTCATAATTCATGTTCAAGTTATACAAATTAAATTTTAGTATGACTATATTTCCCCCCCATTTATTCTAAGTATATAGCAAATAAAAATACTAGGAAAAGGGAAAAAGAGAGAAGCTTACCTGAACGTACCTATGAGGATAAGTCTAAAAGTTGTGTGATGCTATATTGTGCATAGTGAGAGCACATTATACTATGTAAGTCTGTTATGATACTAGGTAGTGTTGGGTGATACTGGAATTATGTTGAACCAAGATTTATATCGATGAGTGAGTTGAGTGAGAATTTATGTGATGCTATATTTTGCATAGCGATAGCACATTATACTATGTAAGTCTGCTATGATACTAGGTTGTGTTGGGTGATGCTATAAGTATGTTGAACCAAGATTTATATCAATGAATGAATTGAGTGATCAATCCCCTAGAAGTTGGCTCAAGAATACAAAGGTAGGCCCTTTGGCTCCATTGTTTCCAACTATATGAAGTTAACAAATCATGCATGTTCTAATCAATATTTGGACCATGTGTCCAATCCCTCTAAATAGGTGGATCAAGAATATAAAGGTTAGCTAGGTGGATCAAGAATATAAATGTTAGCTAGACCTTTGGCTCCATCATTACCCCATAATGTGAAACTAAATGATCAAATACTAGTGTAGATGAATGTCATATGAGATGGCTCATAAAGCCCCTAAAATTTTGTGATTTGACAATGTTGGTATGGATAGATGAATGTAAACTAGAAACTAGGCCACTATTGGCCACTTTGAAAGATGGAGATTAGACTTATATAGAAGCCCCTCCTAAAACTAGAATCAAGGCTTAGTAAGATACTTAGGAACTCAACTGCATTAGAAGCAAACATATATAAAATTTTACTTTAATGTGATGTCAACCACTTACAGATGGAGTAAGGCATGCAACTACTAGGAATATGTAAGAAAATGCAATAAACTTGGAAATAGAGAAGGCCCATGTGCTGCACACATTACCCCCAATAACTAGTTTTTGAAATATATATTATGAACTAAAAGTTGTATCAATTGTCATGTCTAAACTAAAAATGTAAACCCTCATGCCATTCATGATACCCCCTATATATAGATTCTCTGAGTGAAATAAGTGCTAAAAACTACTAATTTTTAGACTAAACTAAACTAGAAAAACTATGACTGAACTCACCTCTCTACTTAATTCTGGAAAAACTAAATATATTTCTATTTTGAAAATAATGCCAAAAATTGGACACTTTTGGGTGTAGTCCCATTTTTGGCATTGTTGTTCAGAGCCAAAATTGATGACTGATCTAGATTCTCTGATGTCTGTCTAGTCTAGTTTGTTTGTGATGATTTTTGGATTCTAGACTGTACTATTCTAAAACTACTTTTTTTTTCATTAGGAGCTCTGATATCTATGATAAAACCTTTGTTTTTCCCCCTCTTTTGAGGGTAGGAATGAAGACCCTATAATAACTGCCCTCAAAATAAAAAGCCATAAAAGTATGTTAAGCTATGAAAACATTTGATATAGCATTGATATACATTATCTCAAGATATAGAAAAAGTTGTAGAGAGGGATTGTTAGATCGCAAGGGTATACCTAGATAGATATAACAATGTAGTAACAAGTGCATAAGAGTAAATTGAAATTCAAAATGTTAGTTTTTAGTTGTTAGTGGCATGGAGGGATGGAGTATGATATCCACCATGACATCTAAGAAGAAAGGTAAATGCATGATTGGAATCATGGTATTACACATAAATATAAGAAATCAATCAATAAGCACACAAATCAATAAGAAATAAACATGTAAGGGTGGCCAAGGGGTCAAATAAGTACACAAGGCATATAAGGCATGTTCAAATATTGCATACACACATAATGAAAACAAGCAAATATTGGCACAAGGGCCACAAGCACATGAAAGGTACACATAAAAAACATTGGTAGGTGTCCAAAGGCACACACATATAGACAAGAACAAAGGACATTGGAAAATGGCTTAGAATGTATGCAGGAAGCAAATATGAACTAGAAAATGCAAACACATCTAGATTGATCAAAGAGAAGAGTGGAAGTATGCAAAGTACTATAAATATAAATATGCATCTAACTATGGAAAGCAAGAAGCAAGAGTATATAAAATATGGGATACAAGACTAATGTATATGCTATGAAATATAGAAGTTTGATATATGTTAATGGATGTCGATGTGATATCTATGTAAAAAAATTAAGGAACATACTACAATAAGATATTTAGAGTGTATAGTGTAAGAATGAAATAACTTGGACGGTGTAGTCATGTATAGTATGCCCCCAATGGGTAGATGTATCGATATGTAGCTGAAATGTAGAAGTAAGATTCCCCTTCAATGGGTGGAGTGAAGTAATCAAGGATCTAGATGCACTGCACACACTCAAATAAGATCAAGTGAAGGCTAATAATTTAGATAAATTAATGAATAGTAACATAGAACATCATAATGTAAGTCTAGCATAATGGTTATCAATGTAAAACATAGATGATGTATATAATTGACATGTTTTTATATATTTTTAAATATTATATTATTTTTGTATTTTGAAATATTTGAGCTATGTACAATCAATCAAAGGAAACTATGTATAATCAAAGTAAGAAGGAGTGTATTTAAATATGAAATATGTACAAGTGCATGATATTCATTGGGTTCTTGAGTTTCTTTCCTTCTAGTGAAGCTAGATGATACACTTTTAGACTAAGCTTTTCAGTAATGATGTATGGCTTGAGCCAATTAGGTTTGAATTTGCCTTTTGTTTCTTCTTTGGCATTAATATTGCATAGTTTTTATTTTAAGACAATATCATTAACATCAAATTCTCTAGTATGGAATAATTTGTCTTAAGAACATTGTATACGTTGTTGGAAGACTCTAAGATGTTCTACTACTTGAATACATTTATGATCTAGCTATTCTAGTTTGTTGTAAGCATTTTTCATGATATTGATCATTAGTGATAATACCCCTAGGAGAGATATGAAGGGATGGGATTTATAATTCCAATGGTACAACTACTTTGGTATCATAGATTAGTGAAAAAGGAGTGGCTCCTATGGGCGTGTGAGTGCTTGTGTGATAAGCACATAGTGCAAAGACAAGTTGGTTGTGCCAATCATCACTAAATTTTGTCAATATTTTGCTTAGAATTTTATTGATGGTTTTGTTAGTAGCTTCTACTTGACCATTTCCTTGTGGATAGTAGGGGGTGGAAAATGTGTGTTTGATTTTATATTTTAGGAATAATTTCTTGACAATTTTGTTTTTAAAAGATGTTCCATTATCAAAAATTATTGTTTTAGGTAATCTAAAGTGTGAAATAATATGTGTCATGAGAAAACTACAAATGTCTTCACCTGTGGTGGTTTAGAGTGGAATAGATTCTACCCATTTGGTGAAATATTTTGTGGTTGTGATATTAAACTTATGTCCATCGACTGATTCTGGGATTATTTTACCAATAAGATCAAATCCCCATAACATAAATGGCTAAGGAGAAGTAGTTAGCTGTAGTTATTGTGATGGTGCATGTTGTAGGTTACTATGTCATTGACATTTTTTACAAAGTTTTTCATATTGTAAACATTCTTCTTCCATAGTAGGCTAGTAGTATCTTTTTTGAAGTAATTTGTGTGACATGGCTTTGTTGGAAATATTGTATTGATGTTAAATGTCTAGCATTGGTGATAAAGGACCCATAAAATTTATTGTTTAAAAGTGTTTTTAATGTTCATATTTTAGCTAAAATGTGTTGATATTTATTTAATATTAATGAAAATATTTGTGGTTGCATAAAAGTCAAAAGAGGGCCCATGGAGAAGTCAAAGAGTCATGGGGTAAAGATAAAGAGGAATGAGATGCATTTTTTCCATGAAGAGTCATCTTGAGGAATTCCAAGAGTCACCAATTGAAGACAAAAGAGGAAGGGAAAAATTTCTCATGGACACTTTGAGGAATACAAAAATTCACTAACATAAAGACAAAATGGGAAAGGATGTATTTGATTATGATGGGTCACCTTATGACTTTTCAAATACAAGGATTCAAAGGGTCATGCAAATGTGGCACCATTTTCCATGAGGAGTGAAGGGTCACAAAGGGTGAATGTCAAAGAGAATCTGGAAAGCTATAAATAAAGTCCTGAGAAGCCATTTGTAATATACAAGAGAGTGCATGGAAAGAGGAGAGAATACAAAGAGATATTGTAGAGTTATATCATTTGTTGAGAAAGTAACATTGAGAGATAGTTGTGTTTTATACACAAGAGGGGTTGGTTCTCTTGTGGATTGGTGCTCATAAATATTTGTTGTGTTGGTGCTCGATAAAGGGGTTGGTGCTCCTACATATTGGTGTTTTTGAACTTTTTAATTTGAGTTGGTAATCATTATTATACTTGAGATTGTTCTCTATGGATTTTTCCACATTAGGTTTCCATAGAAAAATTTAGTCTTTCTCTCTCTCTCTTTCTTATATGGTGCATGTTATTAGTTTAGTTTTATTGCATATCTTGAATTTATGGTTAAGTAGAGTTTGATTAAGTAAAATATTTATAAGATAAATGATATACTGATTCACTCCCCCTCTCAGTATATCTTGTGCTTAACAATTGGTATCAGAGCAGGTTCCTTTGAAAAGAGTTTTATAGCTGGAAGGTAGATTGGGGAAAGCATGATGGCTGGATCACACGAATGTTTTTATATAAATAATGCACCTTTGTTTGATGGGAAAAATTATGATTTTTAGAGCATAAATATGAGGACTTATTTTTATGTCTCTTGGATTAGACATTTGGTAAGCTATTGTGGATAAATACAAAGAGCCACAGACACTTGTGACTACTCTGGTAAAAAAGAAGGCAAGTGAAAATAATGCTAAAGCTTTAAATGATATTTTATATGGTTTATGTGAATCAAAATTTGTTAAATTTATGCAATGTAAATCTTCTCATGAGACTTAGGTAGAGCTTTAAAATATTTACAAAGGTGATGGAAAAGTTTAGCAAGCTAAGATCCAGACTTTTAAAAGATAGTTTGATAGTTTGAAAATGAAAGAGAAAAAAAATATAGTGAGTTATCTTTTGTGGGTTGATCAAATAGTTAAGAATATTCAAGGCCTTGGAGAAAATTTAGAAGAATCAATGGTGGTACAAAAGTTTTTGAGATATCTACTAATGTGATATGATGCAAAGGTTTTGGCAATCAAGGAGATGAAAGATCTAACTAAGCTAAGGATGGATGAACTACATGGTATTCTTACAGCATATGAGATGTAGACTGAACAAAATAAACCTCCAAATAGGGAAGCTAATTTTAATATATCAAAGAAAGATAAGGGTAATATTTAAGAATCAAGTGATAGCTCTAGCAATGATGAAGATGACAATGGAGCTCTATTCATCTGTAAGCTGAAAAAGGGGAAAAATAAATATCAAGAAAAAATACTTTTTAAATGTTTTAATTGAGGAAATATTGGACATTTTTCAGCTAAGTGATTAAATAAGAGTAGTGGTGACAATGAAGAAGGAATATCTAGATACAAAAAGAATTTCAAAAGCAAATTCAAGAAGAAGAGTTTATACTATAAAGATCTTAGCTCAGTCAAAGACAGTGGAGTCAGTAATTCATATGAAAAAGACATTTTATTCATGAGCATACATGAAGATACCTCTACACGCAAAAGTAAAAATGATCAAGAAGAAGAACAAGATGAAGTTGAAGTGAATCTAGAGGGAGAACTCATTTATGCCTTAGAATAATTACAAGCTCTTGAGAAGAAAAATTGAAGACTGAAGCTCCATATCGATAAAAATGAAAAGGAGTCAAAGGAAATAATTGAAGATCTACAAGTAAAAACTGAAGAAGCCAAAAATACTAAATAAGATATAATATCTTAGTTTCAAAAATTAATTGAATAATGTGAAATATATGTTGGTGAAATTGCCTCTTTAAAAGTAGATCTTGAGAAAGAAAATAAAATAGTCAATGATAAAGAAGCCAATGATTCAAAATTTGAGAATAGCACTAATATGTTTAATAATATATTAGAAAGTCAAAAATAAATATTAGATAAGATAGGTGTCATATTTGAGAAGAAAAAGAGCTATGCTAAAACTCTTACAAAAGAGGAAACAAAAAGGGAAGAAGTTAAGAATACAGAGGACATCTCAAACAAAGAAGCCTAGAAGAAATAGAACTACAAAAGGAAATGAGATCAGAGATACACAAGAAGGTTCTATTTTTATGGTTACTATTTTTATTGTAATAGATATGGTCATAATAAAATAAAATGTCAAAAAAGGGCTAAAATTTTCAAAAATAAGGAGAAGTAAACTCATGCAGAGTCAAGAAGAAACCACAACTCTTTTGTTCCTCTATCAGGCTTTAATGAAGACGCCATAATATGTTATAAGTGAAATAACTTTGGACACATAGCTTGGTACATAGAAGCATGTTTTATTCAATCAATAAGGACTAAATTTTCAAGTCTCCATTCATCAAGAATAAAGTTTAATTAGGTTCATGGCAGAAAAAACAACCTGAAAAGTCTATGTTGGTTTAGACAACTTTGCATGCAAGAAACAAAGAAAAGCCATAATTCATTAACATTAGATGTTTGAGGCACATGACAAGATACAAGAGCAAGTTCATAACCCTAAATAATATCAATGGTGACATAATAAAATATGAAGACAATACTACTGCCAAAAATTACTGAAAAAGGTACACTAAGTTTAGATAATGGTAGAACTAAGAATGAAAATGTTATGTATGTAAAAATTATTAAGCATAATATTTTGAGTGTAAATAAAATATGTGATCAAGGACACACACTAAAGTTTTATTCATAAATTTTTTAAATGAGGAGAAAATATTTAGATGTGTTGATTGTAGATGCTTAGAGAACAAGCAATAATTTGTATATGTTATCAGATATCAAAGGTCAAAGATGTTATTTGAGTCAAATTGAATAAAGTTGATGATGGATTAGAGAATGAAACACATAAATTTTGAAAATATTGTCAACATTAATAAGAAGTAAGTAGTTAGAAATCTTTCAAAGATTACAAAGCCCTCTAACACACTTTGTGAACCATTTTAGCATGGGGAGCAGGTCAGAAGATGGTTCAAGACAAAAAAAATACTCAACCACACAGATGTTAGAGAATTTTCACACTAATTTTTATGGACCTATGAGAACTCAAAGTACTCAAGGTGATAAATATTTCATGTTTCTCATTGATGATTTTACATGTATAACTTGGGTATTGTTTTTGAAGAAAAAATCTGAAGCTTTCAACCACAACAAAGCATTCAAGGCTTTTGTTGAGAATGAAACTAATTTGAAGATTAAGTATCTGAGATCAGAACAAGGAGGATAATTCATATCAAATGATTTTATTGAGTATTATGAAGACCATGGGATAAAGAGACATTATTTATCAACTAGAACTCCACAACAAAATTGAGTAGTTGAGTAAAAAATAGAACAATTCAGGAGATTGCAAGGATAATGCTAAATGAATTCAAGATACTAGATAAATATTGGAGAGAGGAAGTAGGTACAACAATGCATATTTAGAATAGAGTAGTGTTGAGATTCAATAGTGAAAAGACTCCCTATGAACTATGGAAAGACAAACCAACTATAGTTGATTAATTTAGAGTTTTTGGCAGCAGATGCTTCATAAAGAGAATTGATGAAAAATCTGGTAAGTTTGAATCTAGAATAGATGAAGGTATATTTCTTAGATATTCTAGCAAAATTAAAACTTGTAAATGTTATAATAAAATAAAAAGAAGATTGTTGAAAGTGCAACTGTCAGGATAGATGAAGATGTAGCACAAAGAGCCAGTGATCTAGTAGACACTCCTAAAATCATTGAAAAAAAAGATTTTGAAGAATCAAATGAGGATGAGAAGGAGAAAAAATAAATAAAGACCCCATCAAAATATGTTCATATAAATAATAATAAGAGTGTCATCATCAAGAACATAAATGAAGGAGTTCACACTAGAAGGATGATGGTAAGTGAATCTGAGTAAGTAAATTTTTCTTTGTTATCCAAAATTTAGCCTAGAATTTTTTTAAAAGCCAGACATGATGAGCATTGGGTTAAGGAAATGGATGAATAATTAAATCAGATAGAAAATAATGATACTTGGGAATTAGTGTCTAGACCAAAAGATCAAAATGTGATATGAACAAAATGGGTTTACAAAAATAAGTTGAATGAAGATGGTGAAGTTACATGGAATAAAGCAAGGTTAGTATGTAAAGGATATGCTCAGATTAAGGGTATAGATTTTGAAGAAACATTTTCACTATTGATAAGGCTAGAGGATATTATAATATTTCTTGCATATGCAGTGTTTAAAATTTTCAAAGTGTTTCAGATGGATGTCAAGTCTATCTTCCTAAATGGGAATCTAAAAGAGGAGGTCTACATTGAGAAACCTAAGGGATTTATTCTTTCAAATGATAGTAGTCATGTATATATATTGAAGAAATAATTTTATGGATTGAAACAAGCTCCTAGAGCTTGGTATGCAAGACTTGATAAGTACCTACAAAATCAAGGTTTCAAGAGAGGTTTTGATGACAGTAATCTCTACATCAAAATAGAAGGTGAGCATCAGCTGATTATTATGGTATATGTTGATGACATAATATTTGGAGGTAACATTGAAAGAATGACAAAATAATTTTCTAATAATATGCAAAAATAATTTGAGATGTCTATGTTTGGATAATTGTCATTTTTTTAGGGTTGCAAATATTTCAATCTAATAAAGGAATTTTCATATCTCAGAATAAACATGCCAAGGAAATGTTGAAAAAAATTGGTTTTGAGAATTGTGCACCAATTGTCAACACCAATAATTATAGGGAACAAAGTGAGTAAGGATGAATATTCACCTATTGTAGATCAATCTTTGTATAGATTTATGATTGGTAGTCTTTTATATTTGACAACATTAAGGCTAGACATCATGCATGCAATAGGCTGGTTGTGAGATATCAGGTAGCTTTGAAGGAGAGTCATGTTTATTTGGTGAAGATAATATTCATATATGTCAAGGGGACATTGGATTATAGATTATGGTATCTTATAACGAGAGATTTCACTCTAATTGCTTATGCGGATTTAAATTTAATAGGTTGTTTGGATGATAGAAAAAGTACAAGTGAAGGAGTTTTATTCCTCAGTGATAGCTTAGTATCATGGATAAATAAAAAATAGAACTCAGTATCACTTTCTATATTTGAATTAGAATATACTATAGTGGTGTTGTGTTGTACTCAAGTTCTTTCTATGAGGCAAAATTTAGAAGACATCAAGGTAAAATATGATGAACCTATTTCCATTTTTTGTGATAACAAGAGTGTTATTAATATTTCTAAGAACCAATGATGCATTCAAGAAAAAAAAATTCCTATTAGATATCACTTTTTGAGAGAGCAGGTGGTAGATGAACAAATTAAGATAGAATATATCAATACTACAAAATAGATTGTAGATATTTTCACAAAGGCACTACCAAAAGACACATTCAAGTATCTACCGGAGAAGTTGGGAGTAATTTATTTTACTTTCTACCATTGAGGATCAACATCAATTGAGGGGAAGCTAAGTGTTAGATCTAGGATAGGCCCTTTGCCATTGATGTCAAAGGGGTAGAAGAACATAAATAAGTATAGGAAATAGGTACAAGGAATATGTGTAGAAACAAGTATAGAAATAGGTATAAGGAACAAGTATAGGATGCTACGGTAAGGGGGTGTTATTGTATGTGTAGGTTGGCATATGCATTACAAGTTTTAGGGTGTGGTAGTTTTAGTTTTAGGTTTCCATCAATGATAAAGGGGGGATTATTAGAAATATTTTCATTGGTGTCAAAGGTCTAGCATTGGTGATAAAGGCCCCATAGCATTTATTGTCTAAAGGTGTTTTTAATGTTCATATTTAGGATAAAATGCATTGATATTTATTTAATATTAATGAATATATTTTTGGTTGCATATAATTCAAAAGAGGGCCCATGGAGAAGTTAAAGAGTCATGGGGTAAAGACAAAAGAGGAATGGGATGCATTTCTCCCATGAAGAGTCATCTTGAGGAATTCCAAGAGTCACCAAGTGAAGACAAAAGAGGAAGGGTGCAATTACTCATGAAGGGACACTTTGAGGAATAGGAAAAGTGACCAAAATAAAGACAAAAGGGGAAAGGATTCATTTGCTTATGAAGGGTCACCTTGTGACTTTTCAAATACAAGGATTCTAAGGGTCATGCAAATGTGGTGCCATTTTCCATAAGGAGTGAAGGGTCACAAAGGGTGAATGCCAAAGGTTACTTAGAAAGTTATAAATAAAGGATTGAGAATCCATTTGTAATATGCAAGAAAGTGCATGGTTTTTAATTATTTTATATAAGAAAAGAGGAGAGAATAGAAAGATATATTGTAGAGTTCTATCATTTGTTGAGAAATTTACATTGAGAGATATTTATGTTTTATACACAAGAGGGGTTGGTGCTATTATGGGTTAGTGCTCAAAAATATTTTCAAGGGGTTGGTGATCCTATGAGTTGGTACTCACAAATAGTTTTTGTGTTGGTACTCGGCAAAAGGGTCGGTGCTCCTACAAGTTGGTACTTGTAAACTTTGTAATTTGAGCTGGTGATCATTATTATACTTGAGATTGTTCTCTTTGGTTTTCCCCACATTGGGTCTCTATGTTAAAATCTATTGTGTATATATATATAATGTGGTGCATGTTATTGTTTCAATTTTATTGCATATCTTGAATGTATGGTTAAGTGGAGTTTAATTAAGTAAAATATTTATAAGATATATAATATATTGATTCACCCCCCCTCAGTATATCTTTTGCTTAATAGGCTTTTCTACTAAAATGACCACCACATTCAATATCATGTATTTGTGCAAGAGCAACTTTGATTTCTTTAATAATTAAGCATCAAAGTAAATGTCCATTAAAAGATCATTCAAAAAGATCACTGCCAATGATTACATATTGAAGTACTTATTTTTGTAATTTACATTTTTTAGTTCGATAGAAAGCTTCTAGTGTAGTAGATTTATTTAAGTAGTTATAAATATTGGGGAAAAATTTTGAAGGTGCAAAAATATGTGTAGTGGCTAAAACAAAGAGTGTTACTAAATCAACATTTGATATGGATGATGATTGTAGTCTTTTAATTATGAATATTTCCTGATCATCATTAATGTCAATAGGGATCAAGGATGGAGCACTTGCCATCGCATCAGTGTGGTAATTGTCTTTTCTTGGTATGCTGCCAATGGAGAAGTAATCAAATTGTGTTGATAAGTATTGTACCATATTTTTGTATGGGATGAGATGTTCTTCTTTTGTTTGGTATACATTGTTGACTTGGTTGACGACTAGTTAGGAATCACCAAAGACTTGAATGGATTTGATTTGGAGTGAGTGGGTAGTGAAGAGACCTAATATAAGTGATTTATACTACGTTGTATTATTAATACAAGAAAAACTAAAGAAATATACAATAGGTACTGTGTAACCAAAAGGGTTGATAAAAATGATGCATGTACTTATACCTAATGTGCATTGAGAGCCATAAAAGAACATGGTATAGGTGTTTGAATGAGTATAATAGGTGGTAAAATCATCTTGAAATGTGTCATTGATTGGAGTTGTATTTGGGAGAGGTGTTACTACCAAGTGATCTGCAATGATTTGGCCTTTGGTTGATTTTTGGAGGACTATATTTAATTCAAATTCAGTTAATAACATGACCCATTTTTCTATTCTTCCAGAGAGGTGTGGTTTTTCCATTAGAAATTTTAAAGGGTTTGCTTTAGTGATAACTTGAGTTTAATTATGGACCATGTAGTGCCTGAGATTTTATGTAGTGAAAACTAATGCTAAGCACAATTTTTCTATTATAGAATAGTTTTTCTAATAATCAACTAACATACAATTGATGTAGTACACTGCTCATTCAACATGTTGATCATTATTTTACACTAATTTAAGATGTATAGTAAGAAAGGCCTATTTGGCATAGGTGGGACTAAAATGGGTGAATTGAGTAGGTATTTCTTGATTGCATCGAAGCTATTTTGGTAATCTTGGTTCTAGACAAATTTTATATCTTTCTTTAATAATTGAGTGAATGATTGGGTTTTATCCATGAGTTGGTCTACATAATGATGAATGGATTGAATTTTTCCTTAAAAATATCTTAGTTGGTTGAGGTTTGTGGGGGGGCATGTCAATAATTGCTTTGATTTTTTTAGGATCCACTTTGATGCCCCATTGTGAAATAATAAATCCTAGTAATTTACCTAATTTGACACCAAAAACACATTTCTTGGGGTTGAGATGGATAATATATTATCATAATATTTAAATTTGTATAAATAAAGAGCATGACACTATCATTATTTAGATTTTCCTAATATATCATCGACATAATATTTGATAGTATGGTGAATCAAGTCATGAAAGATATGTGTCATGACACGTTGATATGTAGCTCTGGCATTTTTTGATCCAAAGGGCATAACAATATATCAAAATGTGCCCCAAGGGGTGGTGAAGTATGTTTTTTCTTGATCTTCTTTAGTGATTTTGATTTGATTATATCCCACAAAGCCATCCATGAATGATAACATTTCATAACTAGCTATGGAATCTATGATCATTCAATATTGGGTAAAGGGAATCATCTTTAGGACATGCTTTATTTAGATCTCATGAATCAGAGGAGTATTGAATTTGACCATTAGGTTTGATGATGGGGGAAATATTAGAAACCCACTCAGGGTGTGCTACTGGTTGGATGAAACCAACATCTAAGAGGCATTGAATTTCATCTTTGACTAAGATAGCTACCTTAGGATGTATTTTATGGATCTTTTATTTTATAGGTTTTGCATCAGGGTACAAGGGAATTTGATGAACTATAACAGATGTGTCAATTTTAGGCATGTCAGAGTAAGACCAGGGAAATAGTTTGGGAAACTCTATTAAAGTTTATCAAATGTTTGTGTCTTCTTATTTTCATAAAGAAGCTACTAATAGGACAATGTAAGGATCTTGATTAGTTCCAAAGTTAAAATTTACTATTTCCTCATTACGTAATATGGATTGATCAAGTTCATATGGGATTGTGGGGATGGTGTCACCTGAGTGATTTAGTATGTCTCAAGAGGATTCTAAATTTTCTCTAAAATATGCATGTGTGTGCATGTGATATGGGAATATATTTTTATAGTAGTATGGTGGGAGATCATCATAAGATTTAATAAATTGTAAAAGGGATTCATCATTAGAAAACTCATCAAATGTTAGCATATCTAGGGAAATAATATCATTAATGAGGTTAGGGTAAACCAATAAAAGTGTGGAGACATGATTGATATTATGGTCTACAGATGTACTAGATGGGAAAATTTTGATAGATTTTGAGGTATTAGTCAAAGGTTTTCTACTAAGGGAGGTAGGATGATATCCCAATCCTTGGTTCCTATGTTTTGAGGTTGCCATAATTGGATCAATAATTCATTACCCACGTTTTCCAAGACCTTTGCCTTGATATCCCATCTTATTAAGATATTTGAGTGTAAGAGGTGATGTGAACTGGTGGATTGAGGTGGGGATTGTGTTAAGACCTACAGTGGGCTAATGGGATACCATGTTCAAGGGTACACTATGTGTAATAGGTTGTGTGGATATAGTACCAAGGTTGAAGTGTGGAATTTAATGTTTTTGTGGTTTAATAGTTTGGAAATATTTGAAAGGTTCATTTTCTATGAGACGTGTCTATATAGCAATTGAAACTAAATTTTAGGCAAGCATGGAGTGTAGAAGGGACTACGTGCATGTCATGAATCCATGTTTGACCAATTAGTAAATTATAGTTAAGGTCATTTGGCATTACTTGGTAGGTATTTGGGAGTGTTTTAGGCCCAAAATTTAGGTTGAGTGTTATTTGACCTAAACAAATTCTTGGTTTGTTGTCAGAACCTTGAATATGCATGTCAGAGTGGTCTAAATCTTGTGGTTGAATGTTAAGACATTTTAGAAATTAAATGTTGTAGATATTTAGACTAGAATCATTCTAAAATAATAATATTTTCACTCCTACATCATTGATTCTTAGTTGAATATATAAAGGTAACCTTTGTTCTATGATGTGTCATGGAGGCAAATCCTTTTTCTCAAAGGAGATATGCTCTTTTGTCTATTGCATTGTATTGAGGATGGATGAAACATAATCTAGTTTTGTAGAAGTATGAATTTTAGTGTTATGAAGGGTTGTATATAGTATATCTTTGTAGACATATGAAAGTTAGACGAGCTCAAGAACTGAGACTATATCTAAAAGGGCACCATTTTGAGTGACAAAGTTATGGCCATGGGTGTAACCAATTTTCCTATCCTCATAAACTTGGGTGATAGCATGGACTGCATGATCTAGCATGGACTGCATGATCTAATATAGGCATAGAGCTATTAGTAGGTTTGGGATGTGTGCTAGATATACCAAGTGTGGAGGAAGAAAGGAGGGATGTGAACCCTCGTGCTTGCATATGTCTAGTGGTGGGAGAAAAGGACTCAAGAGTGACCAATAATTTGCATGTTGGTATGTAGAGATCATAAAGATGAAATGGTATGTATGAAATCATATCTATGAATGGTATATCAATATATGTAAAAATATATTCCATATGATAGAGATAAAATAACATATAGAAAATATAGATTGATATGAGAAAGAAAAAAAGAGTGTGACATGTGTTATGATATCTCTAATGTACTGAGCATAATAAATGTGACATTTGGAAAATAGAGAGTTAGAGAGAGCAAGTGTGAATTGATGTAGGAGTGCATAATAACTTTGGTATTTATTAGAATATGTTGAATGAGCTTATTATGATAAACTTGTAAAAATTTCCATGTGAGAAACAAAGAACAAAGGATACAGAACATAAATTTTTGCATAAAGGAATATAAATTTTTGATATGCAATGTGACATTTTGAATGCATTTAGAAAGATAAGTTTGAACAATATTCCATATGAGTGAAAGAGAATACATAAAAATAATTTTGGAATCTTGTGCATGTTTAGTAGTGAATTTTGTAATATCATCCCTTATTTTGAAAATTAAGCGTGAAATACAAAGAATGAAAATGTGTGCTAACATATGATAGACTTCATCATTCATGTACATGATAGGACCAATAATGGCCTCTTTATTACTTTCCATAAATATAAGAAACATGTGTAAATAAGTGACATCTATTTTTATTGTATGCAAGTTTGAAACTTATATGTAAGGTGATAGCTCAAGAAGCAATGGGACCTTGTGTATGCAACTAGGGTGTGAGAGAAATTATTTTAAAATTATAAAAATAATTTTAAAATTTTATAATAAATTTTTATATTTTGACTTTTAAAAATTTAGGAAAAATTTGAAAATATTGCTAAAATTAGCAATATATTTTTCCTATTGGTTTGAATGTGTTTGTATGCAAATAGGACCTAGTATGTGCAAACTAGGGTTTTAGTAAATTATTGAAAAAAATATATATTTCAATTAATTTGTAGTTTTTTAATTTTTAAATTTATGAAAAATAAGTAAAATATTTTAAAAAACTAGAAGATAATTAGCCCTAGGGTTTCTAGGGTTTTTGTGCAAAAATTTGAAGTCAAGTTTACCAAATGTTTTACTAAATTTGGGGAACTATAGGGGTTAATTTTATAAATAGTAAAGGGGTATAGATTAAGGTAAAAATTAGTAAATAAATGTGACTTAATTAAACTACTAATTTATTAAATCTATAATTGCTTAATTGATTTCTAAAAATAATAAACAAGGGGATAAAGAGTAAAACTTAGCTGATTTTGGTCTGAGACAAAGGATACAAATTGTTGATCTAGATGGGTAGACTATCAAAAATAGGATCCAAATTTTTTTTCTCTACTTAGATAGGAGCATTAGAAATGGGACCCTTATAAATGGGTCCCAGTTTTGGTGATGTAGTCCTTAGTGTTTGAGCTTTCTAATATTTTTGGGTTCTATTCATCTACTTCAGGAAACCCTATGCCTGAAATATCAAGTCTTGTTTGTTAATGAAGCTCTATGTTAAATTATTTTATCTTCAAGGATCCCATTTCCTCTTCATTCTTGATAGGTGATCTCAAATACAACTAAAAAAAGGAGTTAGTGTGTAAAATTTATTGAATGTGTGATCACACCCCATGTGTGGGCACATTGCGTACATACCAATATTCCAAAGAGGGATCAAGGTCAATGTAGTTGTCCAAATTTAAATGTGTATTATGTAATCATGTGTATGTAAATTTAGGCAAGCTTGAGATGACTTGTGACTGGTGTAGGAGCTTGTATAGGTTATAAATAACAATGGTTCGTTGTATGCAGAGAATAGAAAGATTTGCTTGAATGTGCTTTAGTATATTTCTAGCTTGTGCCTTTTGAATGATTTCCAACCCTTCTAACTGACCTTTGAATAGGATTTTATAGGGAAAATAGTGATCCTAAGTTAGATTAAATCACATTAGGTTGACAAGGGAAAAGATGAGTATTCAAGAAAATATGACCATTTGAGGCTATTATGGACATAGACAATAGCATTGGAAAGTGGACACCCTAGGTCCCAACGTTGTAGTCCAACTTACGGCATTGTTGTCTAGGGGAAAAATGACCCTAGGGGATAGATCTATGCCTAGGATAGGAGTTTGAGATAATAAGGGCTAAATATAGAAGGCTTCAAGTGACTATAAAACATTAGAAACATGCCTAAGTGGGTTGTGTAAGCAAGTAGGAGAGATCTATGTTTTGGGTGTCACAAGTCATGCTCAAGTTGTACAAATTGCATTTTAGTATGACTACAATTTTATTTAACATTTAAAAATGTCATTGTTTGTGGTATGGAAATTTTAATATGTCATTCTTTGTTTTGTAGACATTTGACTAAGTCATGACCCTTTAATTGTGTGGTATTTGAATATGCCCCTTATTTGTGATCTCCTTGGACCATTACCTTTTGAATTGATTTAGAGTGATCTTGTGTGTGCACTTTATTTTCATGTTGAGTTTGTACTATTACTATCTTTATGTTGTCATTATATTTATTATGCATCTTAGGCCTACATGTGATCACATTGGTTTTACGTACTTCAATGATACATTTACATAGGCATGTTCCCTTTTATATGCTACATGGTTACATTCATAGAATATATAGTTGTTCTATCCTTTTTAGGTGAGATAACTACCAATTATTATATTTCCCTCACCTCAAAGGGGGGAATATTAGTTGGGACATATCATAGAGGCATGTTCTCCACACTTTCCATAGTTTTCATATTCAGTAGGGCAGTGTTTTGGAAGCATATTCTCCACACTTTCCATAGTTTTCATATTCAGTGGGGTAGTGTTTTGGAAGCATGTTCTCCACACTCATTAAATATATGGTACTTATATTAATTTTTTGATTTAGTTTGGGCATGTCATATAGGAATGGATTCACCACATTCATAATTATCATATTTAATGGGAGCATGATTTAGAGTCATATTCTCGACACTTATTCAGTATTCAACATTCTAAATTTATAGTGGGGGCATGTTTTTGAAACGTGTTCTCCACATTGGTACTTATATTAGTTTTCATATTTCTTCATATATAGTGGGGTCATTATTTGAAATCATGTTCTCAAAACTTACATAGTTATCTGAATTGTCTAGTGCACACATTTATATGATTCAAATTTATAGTTATGTTATATTTTTATACATTGGTATTATTTTTATACATAATTAAATCATGACACATATATAAGGTGCATATTCTATACAAAATGTACCTAATTTTGTAAAATCTAAATCAATTTCATAGTTTAAAATTATTTTATGGACTGTTACTATAAAATAATTTTTTTCATATTGATACCTCATGGACTTTTACATACTTTATTAAGACAATGTACTACATTAGTTGGTTCACATTTTGGTGTGGTTGAGGTGATAAAATCAATCAATATTACCAATTTTTTAGGTTGTACTTGATCATCTATCCTCACTAGGTTATAAGTGTCATTGGGTTGTATGATAGAGCTAATTTCAACTTCTAAGTGGAAACTCACTTTTGCTCCAAAGTTGGGGGCATATGGCTCTCTCTCTCTCTCTCTCTCTCTCTCTCTCATCTCTCTCTCTCTCTCTCTCTCTCTCTCTCTCTCTCTCTCTCTCTCTCTCTCTCTCTCTCTCTCTCTCTCTCTCTCTCTCTCTCTCTCTCTCTCTCTCTCTCTCTCTCTCTCCTGGATATATGCACTTTAAAGATTTATCTATATTTTTCTTAATCTTAGTTTCATAGCCTTACAATGATACATATTATTCAAATCAAATTGACAATAGGTAAGGTAGTTATATTAACACATAGTAGTACTCCTAAACCTTTCTCTATCAATTTTTATCCATTTCAAATGATTTTAATCCTATTGTAACATGCTCTTGGTTATAGGTTAGTCACAAGAAAAATCCTCAAGTTGGGCACACATAAAGATAAGGTGTACATACACACCCAAGTATGCATTCATTTCCTTTAAACTATAAATTTTATTAATATAATAAAAATGGGGAAATAGAGATGATATTTTATGATTATATAGCACCTCAATATTTTACACTTGGCTGATTTAGACCTTGGTTGTTCCTTTCTATTCTATACCTTTCATGTTTATATAAGTCTAATAACTACACTATCTTTATGGCCCTTGGCCTATATATTTTATTCTAATCATTCTTATGTTGATGACCTAGGTCTTCTATATTACCCAGAATGCATAAAATATACTTATCTTCCATCTCTACTAATTTTGAACCTAAATCTACTTTTCTACTCAATAGACACTAACATCTGAGATAGACAGTATCATCGACACAACTATCCTATCCTAATGTAAGTGCCTAATGACCTAAAGTCATCCATTTTTGAAATGAAATGTATCTTAATGGTTTGCCTAAGTGATTTAATGTAAGTTATTACTCCAAAGGGATTGATATAAATATAAGATCAACCCTCATTCATTCCTCACCTAGAAAAAGAGCAAAGAGGCAAAGGCAACTTATCAAAAGCATCCTATCAAGCATTCAATTAAAAAAAACTTCCCTATTTCCACTCTAGTCATAGGTATAACACATCTATGGGTTTGAGGTACTAAAGGAGTATCTTAAGAGCCTGATTTTCAAAATTATAAGCTAGGTCATTGTTCAACTTACTTTACATAATATTTCATGATTCACACAACATATAGAAGATAAATACATGAGTCTAAGTCTCTATTCTAGAGTATTATCTATGTAAGTAGTGCCCTATAATAGTAGGGTAGTTAGGGTTAGATCGACACCCTAGCCTAACTAACCCATTTATAGTTTTAGAATATAAGTAGAATAAATTAGAATTTTTCATTCTATGACCTTATCAGGTGACCCTCATAGGTAAGATTAAATATTGTATATTGTGCCTTTGAGGCCTTTTGTAATTTTTTTCCATCAAACAATGAAGAGGGTATGGTGTTATATGTCAAATTGAGTGGAAATTTATTTTTGTTTATTATTTATTTTATCTACTTCTATATTATTGGTTTTTGTTTGAATTATAAAATTTAATTCATGTGTATTCTCCTTTAATAGTCTATGATGTTAAAATATTCAAGATATTTTATGAAATTATAGGTCAACATTTTAAAGATCTCGATGTATCACCTTGGTTAGTTTATTTTTGTTTTATTTTGAATTTATTTCTTATCCCTTTCATCCATAAATTAATCTAAAAATCTAGATTATAAAACCCTGGAGGTTACTTTATAGACCGCATTTGAGTCCCACAGTTATAAAGTTTCCATAGAGAGTTGTTTGCCTAGAGAAAAAGTTTTAGGCATCAATAATTTTCTATTCTATCACACCCAATGGGACATGAATTACTATTCTACTTAACTATAGTTCAGAGTGTATGAGCCATAAGACCATTATAAGGTCATAAACAACAAAAAATCTAGGCTTGTTATCACCACCTTTAGTAGCTATAACTTGTCAAAGAACCACAAGATCAAGTGTAATGCAATGACCATAACAAATGACCATCCAAAGACCACCAAGAAGCTTTTTGGCATGGAATAATGGAATCCCACTCATCCCTATAGTATCCATAGCTATGTGTGATCCTATTCCTGCTAATGTATTGAAGGAACTCCCCAAATTCTTAGGGGAAATTTTCAAAAACATGATGGAACATCTTTAAGATGTTGTAAACATTTATACTGTAAATTATACCACATAATAGAACATAGATTTAAGGCTATTATATTCTTATTTCAAAGGGTGAGCTCTTGATTGGTACTAGTCCCTGTCACCCAACTCCATTACCACTTGGGATTACTTGGGCAATAAGTTTTTTGAGTGATTCAATGAGAAGGTAGATCGATCATCTCTCTTATAATACCTAATCACTATCAAAAAATCCCCTCAAGAGGATATTATTGATTTTAATAATAGGTTTGATAAGACTTGGAAAAGGATCCTAATTGAGGCTCAACCACCTATAGGTATGGCTATTGTCTTTTATCTCAAAGCCTTCAACTTAGACATAGTTGTCATGATTCAGTCTCTTGGAGGCTAGATGTTGTTAGACACATATGAGCTAGTACTTAGGGCTAAGAATAACTTAATAGATGTTGGAAAACTTCCCCCTAAACCACCAATGCCAATTTTCCTTGAGATATTGATGTTTCCATAGGAATAAATCTCAATCACCTCATAGGCACCACCTTCTATGTAAGTATATCCACCTACCCAGGTGAGCACATATTATTTATCTTCGCTAGCTGTAGAGATAAATGGCATGAAGAGAATCTTATAGAACTTATCTAATGAGATAATAAAACTTAAAAGGTAGTAAGCCATGCTCCTAAAACCTCCTTTCCAAAATTACCAAGAAAGGAGAACATAATATCAATAGAACCAGTACCAATAAAGGTAGAGATTGAATCATCAATCACCAAATCACTAGATGCAACCTATGAATCAAATTATTCTGGTACTTGATCTATTATAAATATCCTCACCAATTACAAATAGATATTTACTCACTATCCAAAACAATCTATTAGATGAATCAAATTTGTGGTGCTTTCCATGCAACAATGTACACATACCCCAAAATTGTCTAAGAAGTAATCTATAGCAGAGGGTCACCGAGTAATGAAGGCAAAGGAACACACCTAATTTAGCCCCTACAGATACCAATCCCCAAGTGTTGATAATGATATATTAATAGTGTATATTTATGGGATGTCTTTGGAGCATGCATTTTTCTACTAGATAGAGGGTGAGGATGTAGTCTATGGAAGCAAGATCACAATATCAAAGGCCCCACAGGTCTAGTCAAACTATTTGACCTGATCCAAGAAGAGATGACTAAAACCCAAGAAGCCTTTATTTTATAGTTATAAATGATGTCATTATGATGTCATGGAGGTATCTAGGTGAGTGGATGAAGTTCCTTGATATTCTAAGTGATAATGACAAAGTGTGTAATGTGTTTATCCTAATATGTTTAAAGTATGCTTGGTTGATCTTCAATTTTAGCATGGTTATAGATGTTCAAGGATGAGTATGGTGTTTGAGTATATTAAAAAGGTCCCATAAGATGTATTTTATTCTTTTATTACTTGTTTTCATAAGCGTAATTCATCTAGTAGTCCATAGTTTTCATCTAGACATTTTGGGTCTAGTGGCAAAAAATTTAAGTGGGCAGTTTATTGATGTCACCATTGCCACATGTGGATGAGTCAAGGTGAGTTGGTCATATATTTATGATAATATTAGTCCATAATTTCTATGAGAAAATTATAAATTCTATTTATTAGGTTCAACAAAATATATGCAAGTGCAAAGTTGGGCTCTCAGTCATTTTGACAGTATTTTACCATAGCCAAATTTACAATGTGGAGAGAAAATTTGAGTAGGCATTTTGATGGTGGCATATCTCACACATGTGGACATTTAAAGAGAAGGTGATCATATGTGTTTGTTAATTTTTTTCCTAGTTGATTTATTCTAACTTTTAGGTCAAGAACTAAAGTGTAACAAAAGTTATGCATGTGCAAATTTCGTCTTTCTAGATAATTCTTAACATAGTTAGCTCTGTGAACTAAAAAATTAGAGGAGGCATTTTTAAGTAATTATATATTACATATTTGAAGGTATCAAGAGAATATTAACACATGGTTGTATTATCTTATATGATCATATCGTATGGTCCAAATTTGAGAACATGTGCTTGAGTGAATCAAAATATATGGAGCTACAAAGTCGGCCATCTAGGCAGATAAGCAATGGTTCCTATACTTAGTCAGTTTTACATAATGTTAAAGATCAGAACCAGATAGAGATACAAAGGTTCATAGGATTTAATACATATATATATATATACATATATATATATATACATATATATATATATATATATATATATATATATATGTATGTATGTATATATATATATATGTATATGTGTGTGTGTGTGTATATATATATATATATACATATATATATATATATATGTATATATATATATATATATGTATATATATTTATATATATATACATATTTATATATACATATATATATACATACATACACACACACACACACACACACACACACACACACACACACACACACACACACACACACACACACACACACACACATCTACATACAAAGGTGCATAGGATTTAGATGTGTGTGTGTGTGTGTGTGTGTGTGTGTGTGTGTGTGTGTGTGTGTGTGTGTGTGTATATATACATACATACATATATATACACACACACACACACACACATACATATATGTATATATACGGTGTACAATAATTCAAATAGGTTAAATTTTTGGTTGGTTAACAGAGTTAAAGATTAGTACCAAATGAAGATCTAACGGTGCATATGCACTCATACAGTTTTGATCTAACGGTGCATGTTGAGTGAGATGGTAAGAAGTGCATGTTATTTAATAGTATAAATTATAAAAAGGAATGTGAGGGTACCTAGTGTCATGATCATGGTGGTTTTAAGTAATATTTAATAGTGAGCACTATAAGATAAAGACCTGATTTATCTATAGATATCGATGATGCATGATGAGTCAATATTGCAAGATTGCATGATATGAGGTCAACTATTCAAGGTTTAATGTTTAGAATTAGTGAAATATATGTTAAAGTTTGATATTAATACAAAAATATTTATGGTTCATGTTTAATTTGAGTATCAAAGACTCAAGATGTTAGCATGGTGTTCAAAGTTTAATTGTGATCATTTAAATTCAAATATTTGAATTTAATAAAGGAAATAATAGTGCCTGGTTTTTGAGCCATAACTTTTGATTTATGTATAATTTTACCATGTAGTAAAAATAAAAAATTTATAAGAATTCAAGGATCATCTATAAATATGAATTTTAATGTCTAATTTTTAGTAAAGTCAAAGTTATTAATCTTAAGAAGTTGACTTTGTATTCATTCATGATGTTCCTATGCACCAAGTCAATGTTCAAGTTGTTTGAGAATATGTAGAGGTGAGCATAACTGACTATGATCATTTAAGGATGTCTAAGGGGACATAAGGAGTGGACCCATGTAATTTAAAGTGGTCCTATGTTCTTTTTTTTCTTGATGAAGTGCTAAATGGGTGAATAGGTCTCTATGAGATCTACAAGGACTATAAGGGCCTATTTGATAGGTGTAGTTGATTAAGGGTGACCCATGGGTGCTATGGCCAACTGATGTGTATATTATTGAGTTGTGTCTCAATGAGATAGTTGATTTAATGTTTAAGGAATGCCTAAATGGCCAACCAAGATGTTGATAATCATGATTTCTCTATAAATGATGAAACTAAATGTGTTGGTTTCTAGATTTGGGGAGAGACTTGTGTGTGGAATTTGCATTTGAGATCATAGTGTTGTGAGTAAAAGTAAAGGGTATGTTACCTATGGATTATTTTAAGATTAAAATATATTGTTTATTTTTTATATTACCTGTAGTTCAATATTTTTTTGGTAGAATAGTGCTCTTGTAGATTGAGTATGAGCGAAGATGAAGAGTGATAATTAGAGGTCCATCATTAGGTGTTGAAGACATCAGTTCAAATGTGGATGTGTTCATAGGTGTTGTTGTGGTAGCTAAACATCTAGGAGGGATGAAACCTCCTTATAAGGTGAAACTTGTTAAAGGTTTAGTTGTTGTGGTAGCTTAGCTAGACAGGTGTTATATCATGTTATGGGATTGTAGTTCCTTAACTAGTTTAATCTAGTCTAAATTGGTTGTTATTATTATATGATAGTAGTCCAATTACATATTCTAGTGGGTTTTATTCCCTAAGAGGGTTTCCCATGTATGTCATGTGTTATGTGCTTGATCTTGCATTGTTTCTCTTGTTCATTGTTATGAATGATGTGTATTATTCATGAATGATTATGGTAATTTATTAATAGATTCCAAAGATTGAAATGGAAGTTGGGTTTTCTAGGCTCACTAATTTAGTCCCCCTCTCAATGATTGTACCTCTAACATTTGGTATCATATCAGGTCCTTCTTGTAAGTTTAACCACTTGAAGGTGATCAAAGGTATAATGGATGATAAAGAGACTATGAGTTATCTTCAAGACAAATTAGTATGTACTTTATCAAATTTCAATGCAAGCATGGATGTTGTGAAGATGCATGTACAAGATCTAGAAGCAATAGTCAATAATCTATAGGTCACAATGAATAAAGATCTTAATCAAAGGATAGAATAATGTGAAAATAAAGTCATGAATTACTCAGATGTACTTTTATCCAAGGAAAAAATGTATTTTATCTCCACCAAAAGGGTCAAGAATTATAATTCATGGATATATAATGATCAAGAGAAGGGTAGGTGAAATTTAAACAATGTCTTCAATGGGTATTACTTCTACTATAATAAATTTGGTCATAGATATAGGGATTGTGTTTTCTCTCTAGAGATCAAAAGGAATCTTATATACTACAATTGTAACCAATGAGGTCATATAGCCAAAAACTAAAAAAGAAATTTTTTGAAAAAGGATATACAAGTCATTGACACCATTAAATGGTTTAAGAATACTAAGTCTAATATTGAAGAAAAGAAGAAAAATTCAAGAAGTCTACCAAAGAAAGAGTCAATGTTTGTTCAAGTAGCCTTGCTAATCAATAATATGGGAACAAGATATGGTTCATTAATAGTGGATGCTAAAATCATATGACAAGAGACACAATCAAGTTTATCTCTCTCAAGAAGACCAACCTTGGTGCAGTGAGATTTGGTGATAAAAATTTGCTAACATAGTTGGCAAAGGTACGATGAGTTTGGGTAATGGTCATACTATGACTGAGAATGTCTTATAAGTAGAAGGTTTGAAACATTATATTTTAAGTTTGATCCAAATGTGTAATAAAGGAAATTTTGTAACTTTTCATGATGATGAATGTGAAATAAGAAAGGCTAGAAATTTAGTTGTAAATGTTTATAAAATAGATAACAACTTGTGTGTATTCCATGAATCAAAGAAAGAGGAGTGCTTCATGAGTCAATGAGAATAAATTTGGCTTTGGAATAGAAGTCTTGGACATATAAATTTTGATAATATGGTAAAGATCAGTTCAAAGGGATTGGTAAGGCACATGCCCAAGATTTCTAAGATTTTTCATTCTCTTTACAAGGCATGTCTTCATGAGAATCAAACCAAATAAAAATATAAATCCGAGTTAATCACTATAAATCCATTATTATTGATCCACACTAATCTATGTGGACCTATGATAACCCAAAATATTGAAGGCAATAGCTACTTCATACTTCTCATTGATGATTTTACTAGGATGACTTGGATATTTTTTATTAAAGAAAAATTATAACCTTTTACAAAATTTATGGCATTCAAGCACTTGTATAAAATGATATAGCGTCAAAGATCAAGTGTGTAATATTAGACATAGGAGGTAAGTTTTGGTCTCATGAATTTGATTATTTTTGTGAAAAACAAGGGATAAGGAGACAATAGTTTTCTTCTAGAAAACCACAACATAATGGTGTTATTGAAAAGAAGAATAAGACTATTCAAGAGATGAGTAGAACCATGCTTCAAGATTCCAAACTATTAGATGATTACTAGGAAGAGGTAGCCAACACTTTAGTTTACATCCTAACCAGGTGTCAAATTAGAGTGAATGGTGGTAAGACTCCTTATGAGTTATGGAAGAGAAAAGCAACTAATGTCAAACATTTTAGAGTGTTTAGAAGTAGGTACTTCATCAAAAGAGATGAAGAGAATATTGGAAAAATTGATTCAAGGTCTGATGAGGGAATCTTATTAGGTTACTCTTCTATCAGTAATACCTATAGGTGTTTTAACAAAATACTTTTCAATATTTTTGAAAGTTAAAATGTAAGGGTAGATGAGACAAGTAGATTGAAGAAGCCAAAAGTACAAGTAAGTGACTCAATTCAAAATTTTGTTATAAATAATGATGACTTATCCATTCAAATAGATGATGAAGATGAAGAGGAAGAAGAAAGAAAAGATTCTAAATCTCCATCTAGAATCATTTAGAAAGATCATCCAATCTCTTAGATTATTTGAAATATTGGTGCAAGGTTACACACTAAAAGGAGAATGTTGATCAATCAAAATCAACAAAACTCAACTCTGTTATCCATGATTGAACCCAAAACATTTGTGAAAGGTAGAAAATATGAAAGTTGGAATGATGCAATGGATGAATAAATTGATCAAATAGAAAAGATTGAAACATGGGACTTAGTTCTTAAGATAAAAGATAAAAAAGCGATAGGTACCAAATGGGTTTTCAAAAACAAGATGAATGAGAAAGGAGAAGTCACAAGGAATAAGGCTATATTGGTGTGTAAATGATATGCTCAGGTTGAAGGAATAGATATTGATGATACTTTTTCTCATGTGTCAAGAATGGAAGCAATCAAAATTTTCTTAGCATATGATGTTTCAAAGGTTTTAAGGTATATCAAATGGATGTGAAATATGCATTCTTGAATGGCAATTTATAAGAAGAACTCTACATTGGGTTACCTAAAGGATACTTCATGTCAAGTAATCAAAATTTTGTGTCCAAATTGAAGAAGGCTCTTCATGGTCTTAAACAATCTCCTAGAGCTTGGTATGACAGGTTAGATAAGTATCTTTTGATTCAAGGTTTTAAAAATGGGGTAGCAGATAGTAATTTATACATTAGGATAGAAAGCAATCATTAATTGATAGTGGTTGTATATGTTGATGACATAGTTTTTGGATCTAACAATGATAATATGAATAGATAATTTGTAGATTCTATGAGGATTTAGTTTAAAATGTTAATGTCGGAAGAACTTTTTATCTTTTTAGGATTGTAGATTAATCAATTTAATGTAGGAATATTCATTTCACAAGCTAAATAAATCAAGGATATACTAAGGAAGTCTGACATGATGGAATGTAAGCCAATGAGTACTCCAATGATCATAGGATGCAAGTTAAGTAAACTAGATGACTCACCAAAAGCTGATCAAACTTTGTATATATCCATGATTGGAAGTCTTTTGTACTTTACTACTTCTAAGCCTGACATCATATAAGTAGTTGGTCTTGTAGGAATATTCCAAGATGATCTAAGAGAATATCACTTAAAAATAGTCAAAAGGATATTTTGGTATCTCAAAGGCACCATAGAGTATGGTTTATGGTATCCTATGAGTAAATAATTCACTTTGAAATCATATAATAATGCAGATTGGGTAGGATGTGTGGATGATAAGAGGAGTACCAGTGGTGGGGTATTCTTCATAGGTGAATGCTTAGTGTCTTAGATAATCAAGAAGCAATCCTTAGTGTCTCTATCAACTACATAAGCTAAGTATATATAAGCTTCTTCTTATTTCATTCAAGTCATGTGGATGAAATGAACTTTTGAAGATTATAAAGTAAAACAAAATGGACCTTATTCTATCTATTGTGAAAATATTAGTGAGATTAGTATCTCAAATAATCATGTTATGCATTCAAAAATTAAGCACATTCTTATTAGATATCATTTCTTGAGAGAACAAGTGAGTAATCAAAGTGTTAAGTTGGAGTATGTGCCTAAAAAAAGCAAATTATAGATATTATGACCAAACCATTATAAAAATATATATTTGAGTATCTAATACAAAGTTTGGGTGTCATTTCTTTCTTTATGAATCAATAGGTCTTTTGGTTAAGGTGGAGAAACAAGTTTAAGAGCATTACTCTAGAGGTGGCTTGAGAGACAAGGATAGTAAGTTGTGTGGTGGTTCATGTTGTGTGGAGATCTGAATATGATCAAGAGGTGTAATGGATAAAAGATAGGGGGAGTCCCCTTTAGATGTTTTGTGATGAGTTCCATCATATTTTAGTGTTTTGTGTTTTCTTTCTTCATTAGTTATAGTGTTTGGTTGAAGAGAGTGTTAGCATGGAACAAGAGGAAGTTGTCAAGGAAAAAAGGTGTAAGATCAAGGTAAGGGGGATTTTGTATCATCTTCATAAGGTGGTCTTCTATTTTTTTTAGTACATTTAGGTCCTTAGGATTAGTTGGTTCCCACTTTGTCATTGTGTTAAAGGGGGAGAAATTTCCTATTATGAGAGTGCTTGAAGAGGGAGAAGGAAGGTGAGTTATATGATATGTTGACATCAATGAAAAAAGGAGATATTTTTAGAGAGTTTTAAATGATTTCATGATAATTTAATGTATTTTTCTAGGTGAGTGGATGAAGTGCCTTGATAGTCTAAGTGACAATGACAAAGTGTGTAATGTGTTTATCCTAGTGTGCTTGGTAGATATTCAATTTTAGCATGATTAGAGATATTCAAGGATGAGTATCGTGTTTGAGGATGTGGAATAGCTCCCATAATATTTCTTCTATGTTTTTAGTGCTTTTTTTCATAAGTGGAATTCATATGGTATTCCATTATTTTCATCTAGACATTTTTGGTCTAGTGGTAGAAAATATGAGTAGGAAGTTTGTTGACATCACCATTGCCACATGTGGATGATTCAAAGGGAGTTGGTCAAATGGATGTGATAAAATTAATCTATAGTTTATATGCATAAAGTCTAAATTATATAATTAAAGTGTAATAAAATATATGCAAGTTCAAATTTGGGCTCTTAGGCATTTTGATAGTATTTTCCCATACTTGAGCCAAATTTGTAATGTGGAAAGAAAAGTTGAGTAGGCATTTTGATTGTGACATATCTCACACATGTGGACACTTTAAGAGAAGTTTATCATATGGGTTTGTTCATTTTTGTTCCTAGTTTATTTTTGAAAACTTTTAGGTCAAGCGTTAAAGCATGACAAAATCTATGCATGTGCAAAGTTGGTCTTTCAAGAAAATTCTTAACATAGTTGACTCTGTGAACTGATAAATCTAAGGATGCATTTTAATGTCATTATATCTCATATATGTGAGGGTTTTATGAGTATATTAAAACATGGTTATATTATCCTATGTGAATATATCATATGGTATAAATTTGAGAACATGTTCTTGAGCAAATCAAAAGATATGAAGGTGCAAAGTTGGCCTTTCAAATAGATAATCAATGGTTCACATAGTCATTTTGATGCAATGTTAAAGATCAAGACCAGATAAAGATACAAAGGTTAATAGGATATCATACATATATATCCATTGTGTGCATTAAGTTAAAGAGGTTAGAGTGTTTGTTGGTTAACATAGTTAAATACCAAGACAAAATGAAGATCCAATGGTGCATAGGCAATCCTACAGTTTTGATCTAATGTTGTGTGTTGAGCGAGATGGTAAGAAGTGGACATTGTTTAATATTATAAGTGATTAGAAGGCATGTTAGGGTGATAATTTTCATTATCATGGGAGTTATAATAAATACCAAAAGGTGAGCACTATAAGATAAAGACCTGACTGATCTACAGATATCAATGGTGCACAATGAGTCAATATTTCAAGATTACACGAGCTGAGGTCAACTATTCAAGGTTTAATGTTTGGCATTGGCACACTATGTGTTAAAGGTTAAGATTCATACAAAAATATTGTAAATTCATGTTTAATATAAGAAATAAGGACTTAAAATGTGAGCATGGTGTTCAAAGTTTAATTGTGACCATTTAAATTCAAATATTTTAATTTAACAAAGGAAATACTAGTGCCTAGTTTTTGAGCCATAACTTTCAATCTATATAAAATTTGACCATGTAGTAAAAATAAAAGTTGTAGAGGACTTTAAGGCACATCTATAAATATGATTTTTAAGGTCTAGTTTTTAATAAAATCAAATTTATTGAGCTTAATATGTTGATTATGTATTCATTCATGATGTTCCTATACACTAGGTTAGTGTTTGAGTTGTTTGAGCATACACAGAGGTAAGAAGAGTTAATTTTTATCATTTTAAGATGTTTTAGGGGACATAAGGAGTGTAAAAATTCAATTGATAGTGGTCTTATGTTTTTATTTTTCTCTATAAAGTGATAAATGGGTGAATAAGTCTCCATAAGACCTATAAGGGCTATAAGGGCCTATTTGATAGGTGTAGTTGCTTATAAGGGTGACCCATGGGTGATATGGCTGGCCAATGTGGATGGTATTGAGATGTGTCTTGATGATATAGATGAATTAAGGGTTAAGGAATGCCTAAATGGCCAACCAAGACGTTGATAATCATGGTTTCTCTAGAAATGGTGAAACCAAATGTGTTGGTTTCTAGATTTTGGGAGAGAATTGTGTGTGTTTTTTGCATTTGAGAGCATAGTGTTGTGAAGTAAAGGAAAGGGTGGGTATATTTTAGATGAGTTGAAAAGTATAATAGATTGAGGACTATGTATACACATAATTTTATCAAACTTTTATTGATTACTGACACTTTGTATCTTATAGGACCCTATCGAGTCTCAATCTCTCTAAGTACATGCCTTAAGGGGTGCACTGAGAAAGGGGTGGGAAAACCATCAGTGATTCATAATATTTTTGTCTCTTTTTCCAATTTATATCTATACACATATCTCTTAAAAACATTAACCCTAATCTTATTCTTCTTAGTGTTACCCATTCCAATCATTTTCCTCTTTCCATCCTCCTTTTCTTAACTTAATTCCCTTTTTGACTGTTAGTTGAACTAGGTCAACCATGACTAACCCTATATAGTTTAGGGTATTTTTAACTTTTTGGGTTTGTTATCCTTGCATCTAACCTAGATCAAACCTAGTGAATTATCTCTAAAAACCAACTCGGTCAGCCCTGGTGAACCCTGTACAATTGACTTTTTTAGAAGGATTTAGGGCAAGATCCACCTATATATACAAGTTCATTTCCAACCATTTGGAAATAGAGAATCAAATAAGAATAAGTTAAAATTAACATATGATTATTGACAATTCTACTTGAGGAATAAAGCTTAGGGTTCCATACTTTCTTTGGAGATATGGATCTTGTCTTGTGGAGAAGCCTTTTTGGATGCATAGATAGGTTATGTATCTTAGAGATAACTTATATTTGTTATCCTTACATACCATAATAATATCTTAAACATCACCTTGGCCAAGGAAGATATTGAGGCTCGATGGTTTCATCTTCAAATTAAGTATTCCTAACTTTATTTATCCTTTGTTAGAGTAGATAGATAATGTAGATGTGCTTCTCTCTTCCATGCATTAGGATTTCATATACATTGATGTGAGTATATGTATTATATGCATGTTTAGTTTAGTTATTTGTTTTGTTTATAACCTCCACTTTGTGCCACAATATTTGGTGAGAACTAGATTAGATTTACTTTCTTGTTTATTAGAATAAGTGAATATTAAACCTTAGGACTCTTTTAGGGTAATTACATGATTGTGTTAGGTTGTAGGCTTTGGAACCTTACCTTATATGGTGTATTGTGACAAGTGACCCCCTAATCATCTATAGAATATCCCCATATTATTCATGCTCTCACTTAAAAAATGTATTCCCAATCAGAGGTGTAGGTATGCTCTATCTTCTTTGAGCTAGGATGGATTTATAAACATGATGCATTTTTTATTACATACATTTTGGTGAACCTAAATGTGAAACTAACCCTTAAAAGATTTGTTTAATTATTTTTAGAATTATTTTTATCATAAATCTATCATAATGGATCAACTCTATCAACCCATTTCTAATCTTTGTATACAAGTTTTTAGGAACAGGTAATTGGATCGACTCATATGACCCAGTATATGTTTCAAAATTTCTAGACCTCTAGTTTAGACTACTAGGTTGACCCAGTCAACCTTGTACACTTTTAGGCATCCAAAAAACATACTAGGTTAACCCTAGTCAACCCTATACATTTTTAGGCTTCTACAATAGGCCTATACATAGCGTAATCAATCTAGTCGTTAGTAAGTTTTATCAGCATTCTTCATGGTTCTTGATCATCAATATTCACTCTTTGCATCTCTAATCCACCAAGGTTCCTTTTTATCTCTCTATCTCTTTATTTTACTATCTTTCCTTTCATAGTTTATAGTCTTCAAAACTTCCCTTGCATAATCAACTGGATCGACACTATTGACCCAGTTTTATGTTCTGTGTTATCTGAAATAACGAGGTTAACCCTAGCCAACCCTATACATTTTCAAACCATGATTTCATAGTATAGGTTCAATCCTATCAAACTTATTATATATTTTGTGTATTTAGTGTCAACATTATACCTTGTTTCAAGTTGGAATTAATCTCTTTATGGTAGTAATTAGTTCACACTTTTCTTTTCTTGTTGTTTGCATGCTTATAATAGTTCATATAGTCTAATTAGGGGGTTTTTAATTAACCATTTAGTTTCACTATTTATATTTTAAGCACACACAACTAAATCACATAATCTAAATAATCACTTAAACATTTATCTACCCAAGGTCAACCTACTTAAATTTCATCACCAAGGGAAAGCTAACTTGATACTCTAGTCAAGTATAAAAGATGGTTAATGGTATATTCTAGCTAAGCACCTAATACCCTTATCATTATGATGTGTGAAGTTAGGGGGTAGGCCATAATTCCAAGCTTGTATCATTTCCACTATAGTCCTTTTCAACCCAAACTACCTAAAATCATCCTTGGATTACTATATGTTTCCTTACTTTACAACCAATTTCCCACCACATTTAAAATCATTTCTTAATAATATAATAAAACATTTTAGGTTGACCAATTAGTTACCTCTTTACTTTTTAAGTTTATTTCTTTCTCTTTGCTCAATTATGTGTGCAAAAAACTTGTATTAGCCACCATTAGTGCAAGGTTTTATATTATGTGCTCTAATTGGATTGGCTAGCATTGATCCAATTGACTATGTGTTTCCTTTTATCTCTTACTTTCTTAGATTAACTACAAAAATTATCTTGCTTAAGATCACAAATTGTTATCAACTTTCTCTTTTTCCCTATCTACTATACTAGGTTGACCCAATCAACCTTATACCTTTTTTGGCCTCTGTACACTATACAAGATCAACCTAGTTGACCCTATACTATCTTCAACCCCTTTTAACTCTTTTGTCAGTCTTTGTGCATTGTACTAGATTGGTTTAGTCGACCTTGTACAGTTTTACATTCCTTATTTTTGAGTTAGGTCAACCTAGTTGACCTTGTACTACTTTTTGTCACTTCTTAGTTCTTTGCTTTCTCATCTTGCTTCCTTTCCCTTCATCATGAAATTTCTATTTGATAGTGATAGGGAGTTACAGTCAATAGACATGATGAAACTTACCAATCTTCATAGGGTCTCCCATAAACATAATAGGGATCCTCTCTTAGATGCTAGTAATGTTCATATTTCCACTTGTATAATGAACTATGGGAACCCTACTAATACCTATTCATAACATAATCCTCTTTTATCATTAGAAGACCAACCTGAGTTAGAGTATACTCCCAAAATGATTTTATTTATCTCTAAATTTCCTCAATATTGAGGAAAGGATCCTTCTACCATTTAAAATATTATGATTAGTTGTCGAGTTGAAGAGCTTTTTTTCACCTATTCCTACATTCTCAATTGGATTTGGGGGTATCACTTTATTTGATTCTTAGCCTCTTCCTTCGATTATGACCCTTTCTCATACCATGACTTCTTCTCTAACTTCTTCCAACTCCATGCCTAAAATATCCACTGACATGGCATGTTCTACATCTAGTGGGCCTCTCTTAAGATCCACTATCCTTAATCCATATACTAGCGCTTCATTTAATACCCAAGGCAATCATGCTTTTAGTGCTTCTTCCTCTCAACCATTTACTAGTCCATATTTTTCTAGACAAGCAAATTTTTCCACTAGTGCATCTCCCTTTCATAATTATTCTCAAGCTCTTATCAACTCCAATAGTGGTACCTAAGCCACTAATACTAACATTAATGCCAACCTTAATGCTTATAATATTGCTAATCAAACACATCAACTTTTATTTCAAACTCTCAATCAAATGAATATAATTTAAGATCATAATATAAATCAAATGATGAGAATGCAAAACAACCTTCTCCACCTTCAATCTCATCCACAACCAATGGATTGGGGCACATATAACCAAAATTTTCCCCATCCTCCTCTTTGATATTCTCAATAAAATTTCATTCCTTAACCTCCTTTGGTTAAAAAAACCATCAACAATATGCAAAATGAACCTCTTACTACTCAAACTTCTAACATTGACACAAGAGGTATAACACCTACAATTTCCTATAATTGATCAACCTATCCTACCCTTCATCTTAAGACATTTGGAAATTTTTATAAGGATTAGGTCAAATTAAACACCTTTGATGCTACCAAACTCCTTGCCAAAACCCTCATAGGTGATACCTTGGATTGGTATAATCAAATTAGACCACATTCCATTACTAGTTGGAGGATTTAATGAATGATTTAGTGCAAGAATTTCAAACTAGTGATCTTCCCAAATTCACTTTGGCCCATTTCATAAATTTCAAACAAAATGAAAATGAAACCACTCAAGACTTTTTTAAAATATGGAAGACTTTTTCAAATAAATGTGAACATAACATGGTTGATGAAAATGTTTTCCACCTCTTTACCAATGCCCTCTTTCCTAAATTACAATATCGAGTCCACACTCTCTCTCTCCATGTACCTTGGAAGAGGCTATTGACCAAGATAAATGTCAAGATTTCCTAATGCATCAATTTGAGCCAACCCAATATTTTGCAGGTCCTCATCTATTACCAAAGAACAAGAACCACAATATTACCAATGATGGTGTTACAAATTCTTATGACACCATTCACAATGTTCATGCTATCATTCCTAACCAATTTTTGGAACTAGTTCCCTCTTCTCAACAATATAATAATCCTCATTTATCTTCACCAAATAGCACCAATATTCATAAACTTCTATCCTCAACTAAATTACTTAAGCATCTACATAGGCCTCTTCCATGAGAACTTGATCCTACTCATCCTATGAAATCCTGGTATGATCTTAACAAGTTTTATTGGTTTCATGCTAGTTGAGGTCATTCTAATGAGACCTATAGACAAATTCATAATTTATCTATTTATTTTCTTCTTGGAACTAATTTTGATCATGATTCCATCATTCAAAAGCATCAAAAAACTTATGAAATTACTTTCAAGTATTATAAAACACATGACAAAACTCAATCCTTGAATCAAGCAAATGATCATTTAGCTATCTATAAAGACCCTCTTCCTAATCACTAACCGATTCAAGACACCCAAGATAAGCCCACCCCTTCCACAAATAATGTAGAAAGTGTTGTTGACCCCACTTCTAAAGAGAATGTGGTTAGCATGATTTATATATGAAGAGCGGTTGCTTTCTTTCATTCCCAGCCTATCTACACTCCTCCTTTGTCTCAAACATATAGTGTTATCCAAGATTCTTCTCCCACTCATTTAAATTAATTGGGGCAAGATGACCTTATAACCTTTTATGATACAATTTATGATTATCCCTTGTATAACACTTCTCATTATACTTCTACCATTCTTCCATCATCTTCCAATACTAATGATAATCAAGCTTCTACTAACACTTCTTCTACCAATTCTCAAAATCAACTTAAACTAACTACTTCATCATCACAACATGATTTACAACCTTGTTCCAAATATTCTTGTCATTCTTACCAACAAAATTTATAATGTACTTCATCTCCTTGTTTGGAGGATCTCCTTAACCATTACACACCTATATATAACAACCTTCTTATGGGCTATGATGAGTGGGATCCCATTACAGATCTCACTCATCTCTCATCCCAAATTCTATTCCTTAAACTTATGAGGATTTATCCCCATCTTAGAAACTATCTCATGTAGCTATTATTTGAGATGAATGTCCCTTGTCCTCCCCTAGTAGTATGGGAGGAAACCTTATTTGGATCCAAAGATAGTATATTCAAATAATGTGAAGAAATGTCTATCAATGTTGATGAAATTATAGACACTTCTCTTTCCTTAAAATTTCCCATAACTTCTATGATTCCCAATAAGATTTTAATTCATGAAAATGATCCTCCCTTATTCATTAACATCCAAATAGGCAATATCCAAGTCAATCATGAATTGACTGATAAGGGTTCTGGAACTTGTGTTGCTTCTCTTGATTGCATTAAGACTTTGGATATTCAGAATGCAATCTTAAATCTACACACAACACATGCCAAGGATATGATAGAAGGAAAATGATTCCTCTAAGTTACGTTTGGCTTCCCATTACCATCCCACTTGTCACCATCTATGTGAAGGTGATGATATTTAACTTCCTTCTTTCTTATTACATCTTTCTTAGTATGTTAGAGACTTAATACATGAGAGATATCGCTTATTTCACCTACCAATGCATTAAATTCCCTCAAAATGGATCCATTTATAAGATTCAAGGTGATAATAACCCTTGTAATTTCAAACAATTCCAAGATCATGGTGACTTCAAGATTCTTACACTTGAGCCTTTGCCTAGCATTCCATTCTGTCAGTCACAACATCTCAACTTTCCTATCAACTCAACTTGAGGTTATAGTGGGCATCCCAAGCTCATTGGTAACATTCCTCCTAATCTCTTAGATTTATATGATGATGAGCCCAATAATATTAACTTAAAGATCAAAACTTTTGATCTCTCACCTCATCTCATCTCGCATCTTTCTACTTCCTTACAACCTCACTCTCACAAACTTCTTTACGATGACATTCCCATAGTCTTGACCAAGACTAGGCATTATATTCACCATGCTTCTTTAGATGACAATGTTATAACTACTTTTGTCATTGATATTCACACCTTGGATTATGATGATGGCTATTCCTTAGATGATCCATAGTTAGGTGGTCTTGTACACACCCATGATGCCAAGATTATTTGTTATCATAATTATTTACTTGAGTCTTTTCATGCCTCTAATGATTTTCCTTCACTTATAGTTCATAATTTTTCTAGTTTTCCCCTTTATCATAGGGTAGAGATGGCACCAACACCTTTAATTTCTGATGATCCACTAGGTCTATGCTCATGGATCGTGGTATGACTAAGCCTTACCACTTTGATAGGTACCCTAACCCTCATAGTTTTTTTACCCCTAAGGTTAGTGTAACTCTCCTTAGACCTTCTATAAATCATGTTCCTCCATTATTAGAGCCAACTATAGTTGAGCCTCTTCCCACTCTTACTATAGTTGAGCCTGTTTCCACTCCTACTATCAATGAGCCTAGTTCCATTCCTTCCTCATAATCACCCTCTCTTGGTGATGGTTTACTTCCTTTGCCTAATATGGATCCTCTACCAACCAAATGGGTTGACAAGTGTTCTCTAACTTCTTCCACTCCTATTTTACCTCCATCCATGAGTACTTCTACTAAAACCACTCACAAGTGTATTTGTTGCTTCCATGGGACAGATAATCATTATTCTACCCATTGTTACAAGTTAAGATAATATATTGATACATTGCATCCTTCTTCCCCATCATAATACAAATCCATACCTCCCTCAAATGTACTTCTTGAATATCTACCCAAGTATGGTGAGGTATATTATCTATAGCATCTATGTGACACCCATCATACTAATCATTGTTGCATCCTTTGAAAACATCTTAAGGATCACCTTATAGCCATTCCCAAAATTTATACCACTCCTCCCATAGGTCATTCACATAATAAGGATCCTACTTATTCTACTACATCTCCACCTCCTATGGTTTCATCAACTTCTGTGGTCCCTTCACCCTTTCTTTGCCTTCACCCATGGATCCTTCTCCATCAATGATTCCTACATCTCCCATAGAGCCCGATCCCATGCATTCTCCTAACCATCCCTTGCCTAATTTCCCTCCTCATCATGATCCTTCAATCATTCCTACTTTTTCTATGATGGATATTAGAAAATAATTATTTACCCAATATTCATTAAAGATTAATGAGACATTCACAGTAGTTCATCTCTAGCTTCATAGATATTTATCCAATGTCTTGGATAATGTGTGTGGATAGATTCATCAGTATTTATGAGCACATGCATGGTGCTTTTACATTTTCATTTGGGTTGGATGTGTGATCTAATCTTATTTTTATCTATCTATTATATCATTTGACACTATGTCAAATTTTTCATTATCATATATGGTAATCTTACTTGTTATAATATATCTTTCTTATCTTATCATTTATATTTTGCCTATGTTTGTCTTTATTTATCATTAATTTTTCTCTCTTTCTTGAGTTTTTCTCAAAAATCTTTTCTTTCCTCTTCATGATTTTTTGCTTTCTTATATCCATTTTTCATAGTTAATTATCATTATAACTTGGTTATACAAACCCTATTCCCTTAGGTCATTTTCTCCCTTTTACCATGTGACTAGTTAACAAACAATCCCACTCATTACTATCTCCTTACACTAGTCTATTTTTTTAGATCTCTTTTTTCCCTTTTTCATTTTTCATAAACTAAACATATACATGGTTGAGACTTGAGATCATATGTTAGTTCATTGTTAAGACTAAGTGTGTTAATCAGTCTTTATCTTTGGTTATTTAGCTTTGTTTAGCCTTAGCATACAACTCATTCATGTGTGTCACTTCATCTCTCATGATTGGTGATTCCAAGTTTGTATGGAGGAGGAATCTTAAAATACATAAAAAAATTAAAATCCAAATCATTTAAATAAAGGCAATGATATCAAAAGGCAAAAATATTCTTAAAAGTCAAATCACACTAAAAGACATTATTCAAAGCTCATTTCCTTCTTTTAGTCAAATCTTAAACTCTATAGTTAGCCTCATGATAAATCCAAAGTCCTTTGGGGTGTGTTAGGCTAGTAGATTAAAAAAGGAAAATAAAAAAATATTTTAGTGCTACTTACTTTCTCATGTAAGTACCTAATCTTCGTAATAGATTGATGGCTCTATAAGGGGTCCTGAAGAATAGGGAATACATCATGGGAAGGTAAGTCCATTTTATTTTTATTATACCAATCTACCTTCATGATTTGATCTGAGTATCATGCCTATTTTCCTACAAAGTTTTGTATCTATAACAAATAGGTTTCTTTTGTACATAGATGACCACTAGTCACATAGTGTCTTCTCATGTCCTTAGTATGCCTCCTATCTCCTAAGGTATTGTCATATGACACCTAAGTCTTGTTTATTTACATTCCATTTTTCATTCCCTATATCCCTCATATTTCATCTTGAGAAATATTGTTGTCTACTGATTACTCCCTTTGGGATTTCATTTGTGAGTTGTTTTGTAAGATCATGGATAAGACCCAACCATCCTCACAAATTACCATATTTTTCCTTTTTATTTACCCACATCCTTGATTACCTAATTTTTCCTATTTATTCCACCCTAGTGGTCTAATATTTATTATTTTCAATATAAGACCGTGGATCAGACCTGACATTCCTCACAAAATTTTCCAATACCCAAGTCACAATCTAAAATTACATGTGTTAAATATGAGATAAGATTCGATTAATTATGAAGTTACATATCATTGACATGACTCCCTACTTGATTTAGTGTGTTTTATGCTTAATTCGTTTATCTTTAACTTTTATCTTCTTATTTTTTGAGTGCATGTAAGAATTCAACCATTTCTTTAATTTTTCATACTTCCTAGCTTGAATTAGTGTGATCAATTTAAGACCAATCTTTTACCAATTTTGTTTTTCTTTTATACTTCTCAGCATGATTTAGTATAATTAATTAACTTAATTGATTTGTTTGTATACCATTTGTACCATTTTACATACCTTCTACTGTATTACATTGTTGTCATACTTCCCAATACAAATTAGTATGATTTTACTTTTTTTAATATAGTGCAAAAATATTTCAGTTTGGTTTAAAAATAAATCCCTTTTTACCATCTTGTTTTACCATTTCTTGGTTCTTTATACTTAGTCATTTATTTTTATTACACATTTCCCAACTTGAAATAGTGTATAGTACATTTTATTGATTGATTATATTTTTCCAAGTCCTTTTTGCCTATTTATTTTTAACCATGCATGTGTTTTTCATAATGCTAGAAAAGAAACCACATCTCATTTATCTCCTATAGAATATAAAACAAAGCTAAATACATGTTCTAAAAATAAATACATCCAAATAATCCATAGCCTTGACCATAATGAACAACCATTATAAACCTTAATGATAACATACACAACCAACAACAAATATGTTAAAATTATTTATATATATATATATATATATATATATCATAAGTTTTGATACAACAAATACAATCATATACAATGCTCTAGCTCTATGGCTAGGTCCCATCCTATCTATCTCATGGCCTAGCCATGATACCTATTGAGGCCTTAGTCTAACTCCTCTAAATAGTATGATATAAGGAAGCCATTTGGGGTCTCAGTCCTCTACATGTCCCTATAGGTACGCTACATAGACATGTGACTCCATCAGTTAGGTCTAGATCTCTATCATTTATACCACTATGTTTAGATGCATAACTCTCTCCTTAAATAGGGATTTACATACCCACATATCCCCTACACCCATCTCTTCTAGTGGTTTCATCCTCTCTCTCTATACCCATATATGTCTTGCTACCTCCCCAGCTAGTCTAAACCAGCTCGTCTAAGTTGGGGTAGATGGTATGATGGGGTCCTCTAATACAGTTAGGTCATACCACAAAGTATCATCCAAGATGTCATGGAGTGTTCTCCTCACCAAGGAGCCCCATCTCTCCTCTACATCCTCATAAATGTCTTCAAAATCATACCAGATGGATATTAGATCACTATGATATCTTAAAATATCTATCTCTATATCCAATTAAAAACTTAAATCAATAATTTAACCATCTTTTATTACCTATATATGTCTCAACTATTATGGTCTCACCATCCATGTGACTACCTAGCATAGTCTCCCCATCTACATGACCTTATAGTACCTCCTCTATGGGCTACCTCCTCAGCTCAAATCCCTTTGTCATAACTCATGTCTATCTCATCCTACACCTGAATGTCTCTCTATTATCCATCCCTCCTCTAGATCCTATATTGGATCATTAGGGATGAAATCAATCTCTATTATCTATTATTTCCTCTATCACCATTATGTCTTTAGTGGTCATAGCTCCTCTTGCTATGTAACTAATAGAGGTAAATTTAGTATCTTTCTCTTATTCCCTATCCTCCTACTTTGCTCTTCATCATACTTGACCAGTCCATGGTCACTAATGACATGGCCTAAGTGTCAATCTCACTATCTATCTTCTAAGTCTTCTCCTCCCTCATGACTCCCTTACATTTCAAGCTCATTATTAGAGCATTAATATTAGTATCACTAGATGAGGTAGACCCATCTATCCTAGCACATGTGCCATTAGATGTGGTTTTATCCACCATATGTAGTGTCTAATAACTTTTGTCCTAATTGTTACTAGTGAAACTATGTGCCAACTCACCCATGTAGTCGTTATATCTCCATATGGATGTTATATGATTTTTGTATATCTCACTTACTATAGTTTTGGCACATGGGGTATGACCTGTGCTACCTGGTCCTCCTTCCATCTCCATACCCAAGGTGACCTATCATTAACCACATAGAGAAACCCAGCTAGTTGGTACATAGGAAACCTCTCATATATCTAAGATTTTAGTAATATGATTAGTCACATGGTCTTCTACCCTTTGACCATCATCTCATATAGATCATGTATGAGTTGGACCTAGATGATAGATCCTAGATCATATATAACTTGCTCCTCCAACATAATCATACTCAAGGCTACCATAAATAATGGTACCTTACCATCTAACTTGTGACATAACACCCATTGTAACACAAGTATTATCATAAATTTATATATATCTAAAATTTGTGAGGTATATACATCATCCATACCAACTCTCTAGCCTCCCAAAATCATCTTTGAGCATATATCCCATATGGCTAAGGCCTTCCTCTCCTCCATGTCATTTGATATCCCTGTGGTCACTAGTGTTACTATTATGGGCAACCTAAGGATGACATAGACATCCTTTAGTGTGATGGCCACATCTATCACATCCCCATCCACCTCCCACCTAAAGGTGTTAGTCAGATGTTCCTAAAAATTGAGGAACATGACTAATATATTTAAACTCATGGGGATCCTATACATATTAGCTATGCCTCCTAGACCTATGGATACTAGTATAGCCCTATATTTATCTAAAAATCACTCTAATAATGATGGTAACTAGGCCACATCCACTAATATCCAAAACCTCCATCATCTCTTAAACCAATAAACAACAAAGGATGTATCAGTTCTTTCATGTCATGCATAGTCAGAATACATTATTTTTACATTTTTACATAAAAAATAATCCTAATTGCTTTCATTCTTATTTATTTTTATTAATTTTATCATATGTATAGCCTACTCAGTCCATCTTACCCTCCTTTGGTCATTTTAGACCATTATAGTCCTTTTTTGGCCTTCTACATGTTTTTCTATGCTTATTCTAGTTCTTTAGGCAATCTAGTTTGACCAAAATTTCCCTATTTTTGCCTTAGTTGACTCCAAAATCTTAGTCAACCCTCTTATTTTCCCCTTTCTAATGTTTTGCTACCATTCCAAACATTTTAAACTAATTGGAAAATTACATTATCTTTGTAGCTTGAATAATTTACAAGGTCGACCCATACCTACTAGGTTGGCACTGTGGATTCTGCTTAAATTAGCCTAATGGGTCAACTGGGTTGACCCAGTTCATTTTGCCTGTTGACCCTTTGTATTTTCATGAAAAAGTGCATTTTTTTATTTCTTCCCAATTCTTCTAAACCCATTTTTCATCTTCCTATTTACTACCCCTAAAATCTAAATTTGTCTCATTTTGACATCTAGAAATACTTAAAATTCAAAATTATTGAAAATTCAGTTAATTCAATACAAAATTCAAAAATGAGTTTGAGATTCTTAGTTGCATACCTGTAGTGCACCTATTGCTACCTCTAGAGCCTCTCATTATCTATCATGTCATCTCCTCACCATCCAAGCTCGTTTATTCTTCATAGCTCTTTTTCTCTCTTTCACAAGTCAAAATAACAAATGACTTGTCTTTTCCCCTATTTTAAAACACTTTTTAGCACTTCCAATTCTTCAATTATTGTCTTGTAGATTCCTTGTTTTGCCTATATCTTTATTTTTAATCATCCATTTTTAAATCCATAAAATGTGTTGGATTCATGATAATGTAGAGATTATTTTCCACTATCACATGCTTATCTTCCAAAAAGTTTGATTTTTGGTTATTTTTTGCATAAAATTCTATAGATTCACCTAGTGTTCTTCACATTGGATGCCTTCACATCTCTTGCAGTCTACCTCTTTATCTACATCACTAAGGTAAGTAAAGGTATGTGTTTTTCAATTATATCCTTTCCTTTATTTTATTTTATATTTACTAAATTTTACTTAGCATTAGCATTGTGTGTTATCATGTTCTATCCTGAAGCACCATCCTATGTTGTACTTATGTAACATGTGATGAGCTTTGAGTGGGGCATATGTATACACATAACATTTTCAAAATTTTATTGATTACTAACACTTTATATCTTTCAATAACCTATTGAGTCTTAATCTCTTTGAGTGTATGCCATAAGGGGTGCATCAAGAAATGGGTGTGCAAACCATTGGGCTTTATAAGATTGTTGTCCCTTTTGTCACTTGCCATCTACACATTCATCTCCTAAAAACATTAACCCTAAGCTTATTTTTCTTAATCCTACCTATTCCAATCATTTTCCTCTTTCCATCCTTATTTTCTTACTTTAATTCACTTTTTAATTATCGATTGAACTAGTTCAACCATGGTCGACCCTATACAGTTTAGGGTATTTTTCAATTTTTGGGTTTGTTAGCCTTTCAGCCAAATTAGCTCAAACCTAGTGAATTATCCATGGAAACACATTAGGTCAACCATGACTGACCCTATACAACTGATTTTTTTAGAAGTTTTTAGGGAAAGATCTGACTATATATAAAATTTCATTTACAACTATTTGAAAATAGAGAAGTGAAGAAGAATAAGTGTGAATGAACATGTATTTATTGACCATTCTAATTAAGGAATAAAGCTTAGGGTTCCATACTTTATTTGGAGATACATATCTTGTCTTATGGATAAGTCTTTTAGATGCATAGATAGGTTGTGTAAGATATATATGATTTGTCTTTGTTATTCTTACATACATAATAATCTCTTATGAAACATCTTGGCCAAGGGAGAGATTGAGGCTCAACTAGTTTATCTTCAAGGTAGGTATTCCTAACTTTATTTATCCTTTGTAAGATTAGATAGATAATGTAGATGTGCTTCTCTCTTACATATATTAGGATTATGTATATATAAAGGTGAGTATATGTCTTCTATACATGTTTAGTTTAGTTTTTTGTTTTGTTTCTAACCTCCACTTTGTGCCACAAGCTTTGGTGAGCTCTAGATTAAATTTACTTTCTTATTTGTTAGAATAAGTGGATATTAAACCTTAGGACTCTTTTAGGGTTATTGTGTGATTGTGTTAGACTATACACTTTGAAACCCTACCTCACATGTTGTATTGTGACAAGTGATCCCTTAATCAGGTCTAGCAGATACCCATATTGGTCATACTCTCACTTAACAAATTTATTCCTAATTAGAAGTGTAGGTATACTCTATCTCCAGATTGATTTAAAGATATGATGCATGTTTGATTACATATATAATATTTGTATGACTTGTAGGTTAATATTCTATTGGAAAAATAATGCTCTTACAAATTGAGTATGAGCAAAGGTGAAGAGTGATAATCAAAGGTCCATCATTAGGTGTTGAAGACATCAGTTCAAAGGTGGATGTATTCATAGGTATTTTTATTTCAGCTCAACATCTAGGGAATTTTAGCCTCCTTATAAGGTGAAACTTGATAAAGGTCTAATTATTGTGGTAGCTCAGCTAGACAAGTGTTGTAGCACCTTATGGGATTATAGTCTCATTTAATATGGGATTGTAGTTCCTTGATCAATTATAGATGGTATAAATTGGTTCTTATTATTATAGGATAGTAGTCTAATTATAGGTTTTAGTTGGTTTTATTCCCCAAGAGGATTTTCCATGTATTTCATGTGTTATGTGCTTGATCTTTCATTATTTCTCTTGTTCATTGATATGAATGATGTGTATGATTTTGGTAATTGATTAAGAGATTGAAAGGATTAAAAGTTAAGTTGGATTTTCTTGGTTCACTAATTTACCACCTCTCAGTGATTATACCTCTAACAACCTTCACAAGGCCTAAAGTGACTTTTAAGAATAGCTTGAGACCCAACCACCAATTCCAACATATCAAAAATGGATAAAAAAAGCATAGAAGAGGCCAAAGGACCCTGAGGTCAAATCATAAGGGTTATTTAATGTGGTAGAGTAGCTAAAGAAGGCTATATCCAATATCTCTCTTTGGGATGCCTTGTCTATCCTAGAGCAAAAATATCTACTACAAAAAGCATTAGAAGATTGAGAAAAACCTATTCAAACTAACCTAATTGTGGATCTAGTATGAAACAAAGGAAAGGAAGATAGTAGTAGTGCACAACCTCACGTGCCATCTATGTTTATCAATTCTTAGGTAGGGGTAAGTAAAATGAAACCTACCCCATTCTATTTGACTCACATTATGGGAAAGAAGCTACTATATAAATCCATGATCGATTATGGCACCAACACCATGGTAATACCCAAGAAGATTATAGATGTATTGTAATTATAGTATGAACCCTTAGATAAAGGGGTGATGCAATTATATGGGAAGAAGGTTCATACCATTTGTGTCATCAAAGCTCTTTCCCTAACCCTATACTCTTTTCCTAACATAATAGTTCACTAGGAACTTATGGTGATTGACATCCCACCAATCTTTGGAATATGTCTATCAAGGGATTTCACCACTAAAATAGGTGGATACTTGTCTTTGGACTGGTCCCATCTGATCCTGATTACCAAATATGGCTCAAATTTTAAGGTGTTATCTGAGCTTCTACAACTTAAACATACTGTTGATAAGGCTATGGTAAATTTTGAAGAAACACACACTTATTTCTCTAAGAAAGAGATGCATTACATAAAAATACTTAAAGAGGAAGGAGTTACTGACAACAAGAGCCTAGAGGAAGAAGTCCTCATTAATGAGTTCATTTAGAATGATCCTTTCATGAATTTTGACACCACTATCCTTGGGACCTATGTAATCCATGATGTAGATCAGGCCATACCCAATATCATGAAGAAGAAATAGGATAAAAGAAAATAACCTGAAGGTGAGTCTAATTTTTGGACCCTACATTTCAATGATGGGAAATGCAAGACTAACTCTGGGGTAGGCATCTAGTTAGTGTTTCCATCTAAGAAAGAGATCCTATGAGCTTTCTGATTCTAATTCACCTACATAAATAATGAATCTAAATATGAATCACTAGTCCATGGCCTCAGCCTCATTAAACACATAGGTATGAAGAAACTAAAAGAGTTCAAAGATTCTAAATTAGTGGTGAAATAAGTAAGAGGGGTTATGGATATGAATAATGTTTGTATGAGATCCTACCACCATCGAATATGGAATTTGATTGAATTATTTTAATCATTTAATATTCATATCACTCCTAGGTCTATGAACTCAAAATTAGATAAAATGGTAGTGATCGACTCCAAATTGATCCAGTGACCAATTTGCTCACCAATGAGCAAGAAGTGTGGGTGATCATCAAACCCACCATTCGAGATAATGAAAAAAATTGGAAAGTCTTTGAAAGCAATGTCCAAATCATTATGTTTCTCCATCAATCATGCAAATTTAAGGAGTAATTATAGTTGAATATCAAAGAATCCTTCAAGGACTAGATCATATAACTAAAATCTAATAATCTATCGAATAGGCTAATCACCTTGGAGAACCTATTTGATTTTGATGATGCAATAAATGACAAACAAAAGTTTATCATAGATAAAAGTGACTACTCTAAGCTTGATTTCAAAGAAGGGAGGAAACTAAAATTAGGGAAAGAAGTTTCCCAAAAGGACAAAGACCGACTGGTATCTTTTTGTAACAAATACAAAGGAGTAATGGCCTATATCTATAACAACCTAAAAATATATGACCATGAGGTAATCTAACATATCATTGATCTAGTTAAGGGATCCAAGCCTGTTCGATAAAAACAAAGGCTAGTTGACCCAAAAATTGAGTCCATTATGGCCCATAAACTAAGTAAATTGATTGACTCAAATATTATATACCCAATCAAGTATTCATCTTGGGTGTCCAACCTAGTTTTGGTGAGGAAGAATAATGGAGAAATTTGGTTATGCATAGACTTTTGGGATTTGAATAAAGCATATCTAAAGGATCATTATCCCTTTCCTTAGATGGAATAGATCCTCTAGATAATAGTGGGTTTGTAAATGTTTTCCTTGTTGGATGGATTCTTGGGGTATAACCAAATATGGGTTAATGAAGAGGACCAACACAAGACCACTTGTACTACAAAGTGGGGGACCTTCACATATGTAAGGATGCATTTTAGCCTTTATAACATGTGGGATGCCTTTTAGAGAACCATAGACATATATTTTCAATTCCTAATCAACAAAATCATCCTCATTTATGTGGATGATCTCACTATATTCTCTAATAAAAAGGAAGATCATTTCAACCACCTAGAGAAGGGTTTTTAAAAATGTCAAGAGTTTGGGGTATCTCTCAAACCCAAAAAGTGTGTATTAGACATCCCACAAGGCAAGATACTTGGATACATGGTATCCAAAGAAGGGATCTCTATCATCTTGATAGAGTAAAATCCATTAGGGATTTAGCATTGCCAGTCAATAAGAAGGGAATCCAGTCTTTCTTGGGAAATATCAATATCATTAACTAGTTCATATTTGACTTCATGGGATTGGTAAGTCCAATAAACTTGATGTTGAATAAAGAACAAGCCTTTAAATAGACTATATAAGGGAGATATCATTCAATAATATTAAAGAAGCAATATCCACTACCCTTGTGCTAGTCAATCCTGACTTCTCCAAAGACTTCATCACATATGTTTATGGGAGTGAACATAGCCTAGAGGCTATGCTAACTCAAAAGAGAAGGGACAAAATGGCTCCTAATTAATTTCTATTCAAGGACCCTACATGGTTATGTGACCAAGTGCAATTTCATTACAAAGTAAACTTTTGCCATCATGAAAGGTCTCAAAAATTTCAGACACTTGGTGGTAGGGAGTAAGATAATGGTATATGTGGTGTATTCTAGTGTTAGAGAATACATAATAGAAGGAGAGATCAAAAAAAAAGGCCAATTAGATCACTAAGATCCTAGAGTATGATCTTGAAGTTAGGCTAACCAAAGTGATCTAAGGAAGAATGCTTTGTGAGTATCTAACTCAATGTAAAGGTGCCGCAATAGAAGAATAAGATGCACCATAAATGGTTTTAATAAATACATATAAAGCCAATGGGTCATGGGTTGCTGATAAGACCCATTTTATGTAGACTAGAAGATATGTGTATGGTCTCCTGATATAGAAGAGAAGATTCTATAGATTGCAGGTAGTTAGCTATATGCTAGTGTAGGGAGTCCTCTTTAATAGGAATTTTGATAAAGAGCTACTCTGATGCATAGACAACCTCCAAGCTAAGAAAATTCTATGGCCTATTCATTTCACCCCTCCAAGTGAGCATTTATTCATAAAGATAACTATGACCAAAATCATGCACACAAGATATTACTGGCTAACCATGTTCTCTAATTTCCATTAGGTAGTAAAAAATGAAATTAATGTTAATTATTTGTAGGTAAGTGAAAGAACTCAACCATTCCACTAAATCCAATTGTAATTGATGAAACTTTCACAAAATGAGGCTTGGATTTCATTAGGATGATTAATCCCATTTCCAACACCAACAACAAATGGATAATTAAAGCCACTTATTACTTTATGAGATGGATTGAGGCAACCTTGATGAACTAGGTAACTAAAAACATGATCCTCAACTTCTTGGAAGAGTTAGTAGCATGGTTTGGCCCTCCCAAAATGATCATTTTTGATAATGCAAAGGCCTTCCTTAGTTCTAAGATTTTAGAATTTGCACTCTGAAATGGGATTTTCCTACAAACTTCATCCAATTACTACCCACAAGGGAGTGGGTTAGCTAAATTGACAAATAAGAACCTAATTAGGCTAATCAAGAGAATGGGTACATACCAGTAAAAAGAACAACATATGATCTCAAGATGGCTTTGTGGGCCAACTAAATTACTCCAAATAAATTTTAAAGACATCCCCATATGAATTAGTATATGGGAAGGAAGTTGTAATGCCCATATCAATAGAAAGCCAACTTTGTATATTTTTAAAGATGTTGAAGTGATATAGAATGGAGTGATAGAGGTTAGGTTGGTAGAATTATTCAACCTCCAAGAAGTGAGGGAATAAGCGATTGATGCTAAGGTCACTTGATAGAAAGTATTCAAGTGATAGTTCAATAATAAATCATTAAACTAAGGCTTTAATCTAAGAGACTTGTTCCTCAAATACAACCAAAGTACCACAAAGCCAAGATAAAATGTGAAGTTTGATTCCCTATGGAGGAGGCCTTTCTGCATCATGGGTAATTGATAGTGTAACCCATTTGAGTTGGAGGATGAGGAGGGAAATACATTAGGGATTTTATTTAATGGTTCTTATTTCTACATAGTTAGTTAGTTTCCTTTTTATTTTCATGTTTCCTTTTATTTTTTATTTTCCCCCCTTTTTTCTATTATTTCCCTGTGAGAATAAGTGTCATTAGCACAAGTTGTTCATCCCACCACCAAGTGTCCATGCCTTGGCCCTTCTAATTTTGAATCATCCACTGATATATGGTTATCTACCCCACTCACCTTGTCATTAATGTTAGATGCTCTAGATTGCATGATTCCCCATGAGGATTATCACAAAATCTCTTTTGAATGGCTTCTCAAGCATGTATATCACCCTTAATATTTATGGGGTGCCAAAATTCAAAAATGGCATGATGATCATGCTCAAAATTCTAGCCTATAAATATCTCTCTCCTGATCAAGCCAAAAATTTTAATGCCTAATCATTTCTAAGAGAATTAAGTAAAGAATTGAGCAATTAAGGAAAGCATCCTAAGAGAAGAGAATCAAGCAAAGAATTGCAAGGCATTGTGAGTAAAAAATTGATATCTAGTGTTTTCACATATTTTTATGACAAAGAAGAGTAAGAAAGGGGAAGGTTTATAATATGGAGACTTATAAATCCTCATATGACAATTGAAAACATCTGAGGAAGCAGAGGACCCATAGGTTGGGTGGTCATAGAGACATCTTCCCATAGTATGTAGTAATCAAATCATGTGATTCTACCTTTTCATAGCTAAAACCCAAGGTACGAAATGTCAATAACATCACCAAAGGGTGATACAGGGACCCCTCATTGGTCTTAGATTATGTAGATGGGATCTTCAATCCTAAATTAGTAAAAACCCCAAAGATCTTGAGGGAGGGTACCCACACCTAAATGATCAAAAAGGTTTAAAGTAATGATGACAAGTCATTTAGGTATAAAATGTAGAGATCCACACTAGCCTAATACATGGTACCTTTTGTGCACCTATGCTCAAAGATCATTACCTTATGTATAGACTAATATGACACTAGTACTAATGTTATTATAGGCATCAATCGCCTCAAAGTGGATGTTAGTGCCAATGCAATAAGAGAGATGTCTCAACTCCAAAATAACCCCAATACCAATGTTTTTAGTATTGAGAGCCTATAAAATGTCTAGGATACTCAAGTCTGAAAGATAGAGTTCATCAATTTATTCCTCTAGAGAAACTACACTGAAGTGCCTCCTCTACCCATCGCCCTTACAAACTTCATAATGTAGGACATAGAATATGCCCTTTCTATGTTGAAATTTATCTTTGAAATGGAATCAGATGCTCACATCATCAATTTCCAGTTGGGGACAGTCTTCCTTTTGAATTTGGTGAGAAAGGAAATGATTTATAGGATGGGCTTTTTGGATGCCATCATCATCACCATGTACAATGAGCTGGTGAACTTATCAACACAAAATACTTTTTAGTATTCCTCCTTCACCTGATCTTATATTAGCACTCCCCACTTATTCTCTTTATACTTCACCTTTAACTCCATTAAGATAAGCACCCATTCCAATATGGTGATCCCCATCACCACATAGATGCACATCCTATTGATTATATAGTATTACTATAAGTTCTCAGAGTGCTTCATGTTCCCAGTCCTCATTGACCTCAAACAAGAGGCTATTACCTTTAGAATGATGGACATCTAGAGGTTGTGGCTCATTAGAGTTATAATTTTGGTTAACTAGTTATTTGAGGTTCATTTCACCTTCATTTGAGTGTACAAATTCAAGGAGGAGCCATTTTAGCTCCCACACCTACTACAGATATGACCCTAGTATTGGAGCTATCTTGCCAACTCGATGCAATTAACTTAGTATAGTATGTAGACCATAAGAAGAAGGCCTCATATGGCATCCCCATCTCAAAATGGTGTATCATGATTATAAAAAGGTCATATGAGTACTTGCTTACACACAAGCTTGAAGAGTTTGGTCTTGACCAGATTGATGACTAATAGAACTATGACCCAGTTAGTCATATAGCCTCTTTAAGGACTATCACCTTACTCAATCATGAACCCCAACCATACCTTAAACATTGAAGGTTGTCAGTGGAGGATGAAATCAATTATTATCTAGATTTGTTCAATATCCCATCAGACACATGCAATCCATGGGAGTCCTTTTACAAATTGGTCTGGGAGTTTAACCCCACCAAGAAAATAACAAAGGAGTTGAGAGTGCAACTCATTCAAAGGGGTTGGTTCTAGGAGAAGATAGATTCCTATTAGAAATATAGGTAATAAATCAACCAACAAGAGTGTAATTTTTATGACCTAGATACTTACGAGTATTTTGAAAACCTCTAGGATAAACACCATGAGGTGGAGGCTATGGTAGAAGGAGAATTATCTATCAAAGAAGAATTAGAGGTTGAGGATACTCCTTTTGAGGAAGAGGAGGATGCCCCACTAAATAAATAAGAGGAAGTTTCAGTGATCTAGAGGCCTACAAACTAGCCACCTCCTCTATACCCATATCCCACCACCCCATAGCAATAGTAGGTCTCTTTGGGGCATCTTGTAGTGGGATCATTTTAGCCTAGATGTCCTGATGCACAATCATCTATTTCTCCCCCTGAGCCCCTACAAAATAAGGTGCACTTTTTTCAATGACTTCTTTCCACTTCTACTTCATTCTTCACTCTTTCTTCACCCTCCATTATTTCCATTGAGCTTGTACCACTCTCCACTACCCAACCTATCACCTCACTCATGCCACTTTCCTCCACACAACTGATAACTTCCCTTATGTCATTTATCACTCCTCTACCCTCATCATCCATGTCATCATATATTATGATGAAATCACCTTCCACCCCACTTCATGACCTCCCACCATTCTCTTCATCCACCTTGACCCTTCCCCCACTCATCTTCAAAGGAACAACATTTATTTCTTCAAAAAAACAAGTGACCATTCCTTTTGGGATACCACAAGGATCCCCGTTTATAGGGGAAAATATTCAATCATAAGAACGGTTTCATCAACATATGGAGATTGTTATAAAATCATGTCAGGCCCAAGTGGAGAAGAGAAGAGAAAAATGAGCCAAGGCTTTGGTAGTGCCTCACATATGGTCATTTTTTGACCCAAAACAACAATATATAATGATTTCACACATTGTTCCCCAAGTATTCAAGCCCCAATAATAGATGTAGCTAGGGGACTACTCAATACACACGATCAACATCAACCTTAGCTAGGCTAGGCCCACTAATAGGGTCAAATTGATGGAGGAAAAATAGAAGTCTATCACCATAAACTATATCAAATAAAGTCATCATTTGGAGAAGACAAAGATGGAACTCATAAGGGTGAAAGATATGATAGACTACCTCAACATTGAGGCCAAAGAAAAAGATATGGAGCTCAAAAAAATGAGGTCTAACCTATAAAGTAGCATCTCTAACAAGAGCTTCTAGGTGGAAGCTAATAAAAGGGCCCATCTGTGAATCCAAGTTATAGATTTAAGGCTAAAATAGATGGCCCAAAGAAGGTAAAGGCAATCATAAAAGCTAAGCTACAAGAAAAGGAGTTAGAGCTTGCACAGAACCATCAAAGTCTCTTAGACTCTAATAGAGCACATAAAAATAGCATTAGATGGATTAGGAGTCCTTAGCCAAGGAGCAAGAGATCCTACAATTGAATAATGACATCACCTCCTACTCCTAAACTATATGGATCTTCAGCATGGTCCAATAATTACATGTATCTTATTAGGAGAGGATTAGGAATGTAGGGCAAAACTTGAAACTAGTGCTCAACTTCATCATGGACTTGTAAAGGCTGATCTCCTAGGTGAGCACATTCATAGTTTAGGTACTTGCCTTTATGTCCCCAAGAGTTCAATATTCATAGCTCCTAGTCTAGAACCTATATAGTGTAAAGGATGGGACCCTACAAGTAGCAAGGGTGGCTGATCAAATGCAGGTGGTGGTGAAAGTCAATGAGTTTCTAAAATGTAACAAGGTAGAGACACAATGCAAGACATTCCTAGATGCCTTAAAAAAGGTGGTCTAGGATATGAAGGGGCACATTGAATAGCTAGTCCAATTAGGACTCCCTTCCCCATTCCTCATATAAAATACCATCTTATCAAAGGATAAAATAAAAGAGTTGTAGGAGAAAAAGTAGAGTGACTAGACCATTTTTTTAGCTCTCAATCAAGAGCCAAAAAACTCTGGGATGGAGACCATTTTGCAGCCTCTTACCTAGATGGAGTTCCAGATGTTGGTAGTAGTCTAAGGTTTGAGCAGCATTTATTTTAAGGATATCATTGATTTTGAAAAATACTTTGAGGCATTAAAAAAGAAGACTCAACTGAGGGAGGAAGAGTGGATTCCTTTGAAGACTAATTTTCAAAAATTATAAGTTAAACAAGCCTCACCCCTTTTTGTAATTTTGCTTCAATTAGTCTAGGAAACTAAAATTATAGGTTCTTCCATCCATAGATGGATTCCTGATGCAAGTTGTTAGGAACTATGGATCATGATCCATGTTTAATATATTAGAGTAGTTAGCTTTTCTCATGCACAAACTTGGTGAGATTGGCATTTATGTTGTGTCCCTCTCTTTTTGGGGGGTCACTTTCTCTATTTTTAGTTTATTCTTAGATTCCTCCCATAGCCTTCCATATAGTGGCCTAATTCTTTCTCAACTCAAATAATTTATTTACTTCCCTAATAGAATCACCATCCTTCCATGTGGTACCCTAATGCTTGTTCAAATCAAATAAGTTATTGATTTCCCTAGGAGAAGTGTTAACCTTCCACATGGCACCTTAGTGCTCATTCATCATGAAGAAGTCCTTAGTTTTCCTAGCAGTATTGACATCTTTCCACATGGTAACTAGGCACTCATCCAAAGCAAGTTTATTTTGTCATAACTTTAGGTAGCACCATTGGACAATGGAGTAGTGGGTAAGGTTGACTATGAAGTTATAAAAATAAACATGAGTATTCCACATGGCACCCCCACACTCATTTTTGCAAAGGAATGCTCAAATTCTCTAGGATTATCTTCATCTCACCACATGGAATCACAATGCTCTTTGAGAACAAATCTTTCTTTGTTAGAGCTCTGAATCATACAATTGGTTGATAAGGCTAGGAATGAGACCCACCAAATAGTTGTAATGAGAAGGGAGTGAAACTTTCCACATGGTGTCATGGAATTTATCTAAATCTAAATTTCCTTATCAAACCTTCAAGTAGTGCCATTGAATGAGAAGAATGGATCCCCCTTTCCTAAATAGAATTCTAGAAGTAATTCTAAAGGCATACATGTATTACCACCATCCTTCTTATGAGTATAGTGGGCATCATAAGACATAGCAGTTGTGCCATACCTAGGATTTGGAGGGCCAATTACATTTATGAGCTAGAACTCCTCAGTCAGTTATAATAGCCTCATCGTGAGTGTGAGTACCTAGTTCTAAGTGTTATTTCCTCATAAGGCCACTATGCTTATATAATTATATTTCTTTTATTTTATAAGGGGTTAGTAGATAAATAATTTTTTTATTATATTAGAGAGTATTCATTTGTAATAGTCTAGTTTTGGAGTAGAAGTAGTAGCAATTAGCATTTTTCATTCTACTACCTTAGCAAGTACCCCTCACAGGTAGGATTGTATATTATATATTGTGCCCTTGAGGCCTTTTGTACTTTGTTCACCTAAAAATGAAGAGGATTTGGTGTTTTGTGTCAAACTGAGTATAAATTTATTTTTGTTTGTTGTTTCCTTTCTTTATTTCTATATTATTAGTTCTTGTTTGTGTTATAGACTTTAATTCATGCATATGCTCCTTAAATTGTAGATCAATATTTTAAAGATCTCTATGTATATCCCTAGTTAGTTTATTTTAGTTTTATTTTGAATTTATTTCTTATCCCTTTCATCCCCAAATTGATTTGAAGATCAAGATTTTAAAACCTTAGAGGTTGTTTTATAAAACACATTTGAGTCCCACATCTGTAAATCTTCCCATAGAGAGTTGTTCACCTAGAGTGAAAGATTTAAGCATCAACAGTCATACAAAGGGGGGTATAAGGAGACTAAAAATAATGGGCATGTTAAAATTCCATACACTTAATGGGAGGACATGTTAAAATGTATACACACCAAAGAAACAATCAACACTCAGGAAATGGGGCCAACAAACAAATAACATATTCAAATGTTCCACATTCAACACAAGGAATCAAATAATAAGTACACTCAATTAATCCATGTGATAAGATGAAATAAGTGAAATATAAGTAATTAACATAATCATATCATATTATCCCATACATACATATGTAAGCAAAATGTCATGTAAAATAACATATCAAGTACAATATGTAAGATAGTAGCATGAGTATAGTCATGTGTAAGAGTTAGAATATAATTTCAACATGATATTGTAAAAAGATCATAAAATAGTAGAAATGTGATTAATAAAAATTAGATGCCCTAATGTAATGTGTTGTGCAAGAATAATAAAATTACAATAGGTGCATACATGTTCATGCATCATAGATCTAGTGTATGCTTGTATTACACATAACTACCCATGAAACATGTGTGTAAATAAATGATATGTTATCTCCTAACATAAAGTAGAAAAACATATGAAAAATATAGCAAACATAATAAAAGCTAAATATTTTTTTTCTTTTTTTTATTTGAATATTTTTGTATTATTTGATTTTTTTTATTTTTTTTCATATTAAAATGATAAAAATAGATATGGACAAGGAAAAAGTGATACTAGAATCCAAATATGTCATCAAAGTGATGTCTATATGAATATGGAAGAGGATGAACATATGTATAATCATATACATGATGTGAAGGAAATACTTCTTGCGAAGGAGAAGTGTCAACTATATATGCCTTTGAATGACTCTCATACCAATCTTGTGCATTATCAGGATCATAATCATCCATGTAATCATTATTATAGAGGATTTGTAAGTTCTTAGGTTGTTCTTGAACTTGTGATAAACCATATTGAGAATATATGTGCACAAAATATATTTCACCATATTTCCTTTTTGAAAGTTTTCTTTTCTTGAGCATGTTTATCATTATTTAAATGTTGCATATCATTATGGATTAGAGAAGATTCATGTAAATTTTCTTGAACACTAGGAAAAGATGTAATTTTTTGTTTGACTTGTTTATTTTTTTTATACACAACTATTTTTGCTCTTAATTATCCTTTAGCACCCACACTTTTTTTTTCCACTTGTGCTTTAGGATATGCACTTGTAATGTGAGAGGGTTTCTTGATTGATGTATCAATGATAGGATCACCACTATCAATTATCTTTTGTATTTTGTTATTTAAGAAAAAATAATAATTTTTATGATACTCATGCATTATATAATATGCACAATAGTATTTTGATCTTATAAGAGGATGTATAGGAGTTAATTTGATGAATTTGTTTCAAACCATTTATCTTATCATTTTACTTGAGATTTTAGTAGCCTTTTTTCACTTATTCAAGAACTATTTATAGATATATTTTATTGTGGCTTATAAAATTTAGGTGAAGTTTTGTTAGTCATAAAATTATTAGTTGAAGATGAAGAAACATTATTAACACTAGCATATTTTATATTCTTTTTGAAAGTGATCTTATTTTTCCATGATGTGCTCTTTAAACCGAAATGCTGATTTTGATTTTGAAGCTCTTCTATGATCCTTCCCTTAATGATAAATTTATCTTTAAGGGTTTTACAATTTAAAAACCTAGGTACCTTAAATTTAATATGCATACACAAACCATATATAGGATATGTGAGATGTGGAAGTGTTTGAGGAAGGGTATGTTAGTTTCTTTTATTTGAAACTATAGGGTTATTCCACTAATTTCATGGGAAATGTCATGTCTCCTTTTTAGTTGACATGTTTTGAGTTCATGGTTAGCCTATTATGCAACCCTCATAGGCTAATAGGATGGTCAGAGGGTCTTAATGGAGATTGGAGTGGCTTCATTTAGCAGAGTTTTTCCAGTTGGCTTTTGTTTGGGCTCGATTGGACATGTATTGAGGGAGATATTAATATTTGATTGATTTAATCAAATATTAATTATTTAGCCTATTTTTAATTAGAAACCCTAATTTTAATTTAAGAAACCCTAATTAGGGCAAGCATATCTTTTGAGGGTATAAGGGTTTCTCATGGAGGCCATTATTGATTAGCCATTGATTATTGATTATTGATTTTGAAGAATTTCTTTTGTGAAGATTGAGCCTAGGGTTCTAGGATTCCATTGCATTGGAGAATGTTCCCTCTTCAGTGTGTGCAATTAAGAGGCTATGGAATATCAGCTGATCTATTGCCAAATTGAGAGATAGCTTCATCGAGAAGTTATCACAGAATTTACAGGGTTGAGAGATAACTTCACACAAAAGTTATTACATATATTCTAGGTATTTATTTCTTTATGTTTTGATCCAATAAATTATACAGCTAGAGATATTCTGTGCTAGAAACATATATTTTCAGATCAGGGGTTGAAAATAGGCAAGTTGTGCCCAATTGGCAACCGTATGAAGTTCATACAGGTCTGTACAGATCTAGGCAGGTACCGACCTCGACAGGCAGAGATCCCAGTGACCGACATCGGCCGATTAAAGACCGACTTCAGTAGAGAAGGACCTACAGTGACCGACGTTGGTAGTATATCGACCGACACCGGTGACTGTGTGTTCGACACAGCGGGCCGAGAAAGAATTTCCAGATTCAAACCCAATTTCCAGATTTGTAAAGCCAAGGTTTTCAAGACTGTATTTCATATTTTATATGCATAAGAGAGGACTGTAATTGTAATAGTTTAGAAGGACAAGTGATAAGATCTATGATTTACTATTGAGAGACTATATTATTGTTATCATTTTGAATTTATTCAACAAAAATTGTATCTTTGTTTAGAGTTTTTGTGTTACTATATTTCCTGTTTGGAGGATATATTACAGTGGTATTAGAGCTATTTGTGTTTCGATATTCCCTATTTGAAGGGGATATTACAGTGGTATCAGAGCTAAATTCTGCTAGCTTGAGGGTCTATAGATCTTATGCAGCCACAAGAGTTGGGACCACACAGGTATAACACACGTAGTAGAGCCTTGCTTGAAGGTACCCAGTTGTTAGAACAATAGCAAATTATCATGAGTGACAGACGTGAGGGCAGCCCACCCAGGGGCCACAGGTATGATGATGATCAGGACACCAGAGAATTTCACCATGTTATGATGACAAGCCAACAGCAGATGAATCAAACACTATAGGCACTTATGACTATGATAAGGGGGATGAACGCAATTGATGGATAGAACGGGGACCAAAGAGATGACAAGAGTGCTACGGTTAATTAGAGACCACATCAGACTCACTCTAGAATAGCTGATAGACCTACACATCCTACATTTGTTCAAGAAGAACCAGAGGCACCAACAGAGGTGGAGGTAGGGAATTCCCCATTTACAGATGTTTACATGGCTACAAATGATGAGTGGGACTTATTACCTCCTCATGTTCAAGAGAGGATGTCCTTTGACCATTTTTTTAATTTGAGGAGAGAGCACTACAGATTGGTTAGATAGGACAGGAGGCCTAGAGTTCAATTCAGTGAGTTGAAGAAGGCTACGGGTAAGCTTTTTTTGACTACTTTTGAAGGTAGCGGCAAGATGACAGCTCAAGCTTGGGTTCATAAGCTTGACACCTTTCTGGCATTGAGACCAATGTCAGAGATAGAGGCCATCAAATACACCACTTTGCACTTGGACGGAGTAGCACATGATTGGTGGTACCATGGTATGGTAACACTTCAGCATAATCAGGTAACAGAGTACCAGGACTTTGTGGATAGATTGGTTGAGCGGTTTGATAGGAAAGATCCCAAGGATTACTTTCGAGATCTAGCATAGTTGAGATAAATAGGTAACTTGGAGTCTTTCATTGGTGAGTTTCAGAGATTGGCAGTCATGGTGCCCAATATTTCAGAGCGTAGATTGGTAGTTCTCTTCATATAAGGATTAAAAGAGCCATTGAGAGGTTGGATCAAAGCCTTTGATCCTCCTTCATTACAGGTAGATATGAAGAAGGCACGTAGTATGGAGATGGCAGCCCCATCCCATAAATTTAACTCCAAGGGTACTTCTTCTAGAGACCATAAGTGCTCCAACGCAGATATAGAGAGACCAGATTTTAACATAGATAAATCAGGTGTAAAGAATGATTCAAAGGCCAATCCAACAGCACCACCTTTGGATCGTGAGGTGCTTAATGATCTACATAGGAAGAAGCTTTGCTTTTACTTCAAAGGTCCATATGATATCCATCACGATTGCCCTTTGAGGCCTAAGGGCAAGGCAAATCGTGTGATGTGGGCATATTATGATGATTCAGATTCAGAGGATTTTGAATAGCAAAATAGTTTTAAGGGGGCAGAGGCAGAGGCTTCAGGGCCTAAGGTAGAGGTAGAGTTAGAGATTCACATACAAGAGGCACGCCTATCCAGCATTCAGTCGGATGAATCATTCAAACTCCGTGGAGTTTTGGCAGGGCAAAAGGTTATCACCCTTCTTGATACAGGAGCCACACATAATTTCATAGATGCTAGATTTGTGGAGAAGCGTGGACTCACTACCAAAGATTTTGAGGGCATCAGAGTTAAGGTAGCTAATGGTCACACTCTTAGGTGTGAGCATATGATTAGAGACCTCCCATTGCGCTTGAACAACTATGAGTTCAAGGCTGATTATTATGTGGTAGACATGGGGGACATAGACTTAGTCTTGGGTATGAAGTGGCTTCATTCATTTGAGGAAGTTACTCTTCATCTCAAGGACATGGAGGTTCTCTTTGATGTTGATGGGAAGACACATATTCTTAAGGCAATATGGGGCAGCAGCTTTAGATATATGTTTTTTCATCGGATGAAGGTACCTATACCACATGACATGATAGAGGGCGATGACGAGTCCACATTGGCACCAACACAGGAGAGGTATGAGGACAAGCTTGGGCTTGAGGTGAGTTCAGTTTAGGAGTTGTCACATGTGGTGGTGACTCAACTTGTTGTTACAGTCGGGTCACAGGTTGATGATATGACTATTTCTAGCCTTCACCATTCAATTTTAGATATTATTCAGGTAAGGAGTTTGCTTTCTAATTTTCATTTATGGATTGGATGTTGGGGTGCTTATCTTAGTACTAGAGAGGATGTGATGCCATTACATGAGAGTTGGGATGGACATGGCATGGGGTTCTTGTTAATTGACAGTGGTGTAGATCATAACTACATTTGGGATCTGGGTGGATTGATTGATTTGTCATTCAGTGATTGCTTGAGGGCAAGCAATTCCAGGAGGGGTGGATTGTCATGTCCCCTTTTTAGTTGACATGTTTTGAGTTCATGGTTAGCCTATTATGTGACCCTCATAGGCTGATAGGGTGGTTAGAGGGTCTTGATGGAGATTGGAGTGGCTTTGTTTAGCAGAGTTTTTCCAGTTGGCTTTCGTTTGGGCTCGATTGGACATGTATTGAGGGAGATATTAATATTTGATTGATTTAATCAAATATTATTTATTTAGCCTATTTTTAATTAGAAACCCTAATTAGGGCAAGCATATATTTTAAGGGTATAAGGGTTTCTCATGGAGGCCATTATTGATTAGCCATTGATTATTGATTATTGATTTTGAAGAATTTCTTCTGTGAAGACTGAGCCTAGGGTTCCAGGATTCCATTGCATTGGAGAACATTCCCTCTTCAGTGTGTACAATTAAGAGGCTATGGAATATCAGCTAATCTATTGCCAAATTGAGAGATAACTTCATCCAGAAGTTATCACAGAATTTATAGGGTTGAGAGATAACTTCACACAAAAGTTATTACAGATATTCCAGGTATTTATTTCTTTATGTTTTGATCCAATAAATTATACAGCTAGAGATCTTCTGTGCTAAAAACATATATTCTCAGATTAGGGGTTGAAAATAGGCAAGTTGTGCCCAATTGGTAGCCGTACAAAGTCCGTATAGGTCCGTACAGATCCAGGTAGGTACCGACCTCAGCAGGCAGAGATCCCAGTGACCGACATCGGCCGACTGAAGACTGACGTCGGTAGAGAAGGACCTATAGTGACTGACGTCGGTAGTATATCGATCGACGCCGGCGACTGTGTGTTTGACACAGTGGGCCGAGACAGAATTTCTAGATTCAAACCCAATTTCCAGATTTGCAAAGCCAGGGTTTTCAAGACTATATTTCATATTTTATATGCATAAGAGAGGACTGTAATTGTAATAGTTTAGAAGGACAAGTGATAAGATCTGTGATTTACTATTGAGAGACTATATTATTGTTATCATTCTAAATTTATTCAACAAAAATTGTATCTTTGTTTAGAGTTTTTGTGTTACTATATTTCTTGTTTGGAGGGGATATTACAGTGGTATCAGAGCTATTTGTGTTTTGATATTCCCTGTTTGAAGGGGATATTACAAGAAAGTGATAAAATAAACTTGGTTAGAGTAATTGTAGGTATCACCATCTATATATTTGAGATGAGAGATTATATAGTCTTAAATATATGATTGACCTTATTCCCATGTCACACTTGGTTTGACAAAAAAACTCACTAATGAAGCTTGTGTAGAGAGTTTGATAGTTACTACATCATAGTCATAAAAGGTATCTATATCATCCATGATGAGAAAAATAAGATGAAATGAAATGATATAAATAGAATCATGGAAAATATACAATATAAAAGCATGAAGGCTAGGTAAATAATGAGAATAAAAAACACCTATATTAAGCCCAAGTAAAAATCAGTCCTCAAAAAATAAATGTAACAATATGGAACTCTAGAAGATTGAAAACCCTAGGGTAAGATATGATTTTCATAAGAATACTTAGAGGTCAAGTTTATCCAAATGTTTAACCCTTTTTATAAAAAAGGATTAAATGAAAGGTCAACCTAATCAACTAAGGAGAAAGTTACTCTAAAAAATGGGCTAATTACATTCATTTAGATTCTAATGATATTGTGATAAGATATATTGAATCTAAGACTATGTTAAATATGAAAATTACAACTTTAAAGGATTTAATAATAGAAATATAAAAGATAAATTATAATTGGCTTGTACACTTATGTACATGCATGTATAAGTAGTACAAGTGTAGGAGTGGAATATTTGAAGATTTGGATCCTATCATTAGATTTTGAATATTTTTTTCTAGTTTGGACACTTACATTTCCCTATGTACACTAGCATCGATGCATCTATCCTAGTTTTTATGCTATTATATGGTATGTAATATTGAATCTTTTTCTATAAATTACAACTATAACTATTAGGGTTCAATATCAATCTTCATATTCTCTATTCAAATCATGTGCATAGGTTCTTGATATCAATATTTTAGTCACAACCTTATATCCTCTAATTAGGGCATGCTACCTAGAAAAAATAGGAGTTTGTGGGATCAATTGAATTCTAACTAACCTCAAATACAATGACATCATTGAATGATACCTACCTAAATAATACTAAGAAGAGGGCCTCAAACATATGTATTCCCCGCCTTATGTGGGATTATGTGTGAACAATAGTGAAATATGTTATATGCAAGTGCAATTAGTGATATATATTCAAAATGTACATATACTACTCATGTAATATTTTTTAATTATTCATACATGTAATAAAACTACTCCTATTGTTGATTTATAAATAGGGAAGAAGAGGAAAATATAACCTAGTTGTGTGAATGATTTAGTGATCTTGAATGGGTGTTTTCTTCGTATTTTCTAGGTGAATAATGAGTGATTTTTTATTTTTATTCATATCATGAATTTTTAAAATAATACCATGGAGAGGTAATTAATACAAATAGGAAAACCTATACATATGAAAATATTTTGAAATTTGAGACTTTTTAGGGTACAGATAAGAGTGTTGGAACTAAGACACTATCATTGATTCTAGTGTCCATATTTGGATTATAGTGTCTAGGAGAATAGATAAATGTTGAAGTTATGTAATTGAAAATAAAGGATATATATCATGTTTTAATCATATTATGGGCTAAAAATGATCTAGTTACTTATAATATAAGGGTTGGACAATAAGGTAAGCATTTACTCATAGTGAGATGGAAAATGCAAGCCTTATGACTTCATGATAGTCAATAACTAAAGGATAGAGCCTATGATAATATTTATTAAGTGTGAAAGACTAGTTTTTCATTAAAAAAATATTTAGAATCTAAAATAAGGTTATAACTTGGTTTATATATTAGGTTGGCCCTTGGCCCTTAGCCCTTGTGGGAAACACATGTTTAATGTATATCTATGAGATCTTGTATGTGTGTGTTACATTTGAACATGTCCTTGTTTTAGACCTTGGACCTATGTGTGTGAAAAATTTGAACATGACCCTTCTTTATGACATTATTCATGTATATTCATGCTCTTTAGGACATTTGAACAATTTCTTTGATTTTGGCCCTTGGCCCATAGATGTACATTTTTTATTCTTTATGATTTTTGTGTGTGTATTTGTTGAGATTAATGAGATTGATAAGTTATATGATCCATATCATGAACTCCTAACATACCAACATAATAATTCCATGAGCTTAAATGTTACATTCTATAGTCATTGACTCTTAAGTTCTATTCATAATTCAAAATTTATTATGCTAACACATTTTTTCCATATGCTATATTTTTAAATGATAATATATTTACTATACATGTTTCAAGTTAACATTTATTTTTTATATGAGTGATTTATCAAACATAAATTACCTTTCCTCAAAATGGGAACATTTTATTGGTCTTTTCATGCATGAGACAAGCTATAATCAAAGAGAGAGATTTAGTTATTGGCATAATCACAATTTTAAACTTGAATTTTTTTGAAAAGGCTAGTTATTGACACATATTATGGGGTCATATTCCATTTCATATGAACTCCTATTGAAATTTGAAGTATCAAATTTACACTATTACATAGTTACAAGAAGAAGATATAATGAACATTCAAATATATTTTCAAATTCTATAATTAAAATGGGGGCATAATATGGTTTTATGCCACTTTTTTTGCATGAGAACATGATAATAAAATGGGTGTATTCCATTATATTTTAATCATGATTTTAAAAAAAATAATGAATCGTATTGTACTATAATTTTGTAATTAAATCTATAAGCCATCTTCAATGGTTGATTTAGTTTAGTTGCACGGTGCATGACTTGGAGTATGACATTATGTTTGTGAATAAATTATGGATTCCAACCTATTTCACATCTTGAGGTTAAAAATATTATTTAAATTAACCATAGGTTTAAAATCCCTCAATGGGTATTATTTTTATTTCAAAATAGAAAATTCAAGTTGGGATTTGATCATCCCCCAATTTTATCCAATGGTTTAGCTAATGAAACATCTTCTCTAAGTACTTCATGGGGGGAACCAATTACCCAATTATTTAAATAAGCATCATCACCAATAAAAATCATGAAAATAAGAACTGGATTTGCACATACATGTGTATCCATTCCATACTCTCATTTTAATTTTCAAATGATTCAAACACAAGCAATTTCAATCTAGCAAAGTTTACTCAAATTTGAAATTATCAAATTTAAATAAAAGTTTCAAATGTTCAAATTTTAGTTTTAAAATGAATAAAATGACTACTTCATGTTTTATGCAAGGTTTTCCAAACTATACAGTTCCTTACATTATTAAAGCATACAACTCAAATATAAAGTGTGTTTTACACACTAAGGTATGGATTTCCTTTAATATAGTAATTTAATTTCTAGACTTCAGGGGGTGGGAGTATTAACCTAAATTTGGTCATTAATACATGTTCATACTTCTCTTATCCCCTCTTACAATAAATTGACATGTGCACTTAATTTTCACCTATTTTTTTAAATTGACTTATCCTTAGCATACAATGAGACTTAATTTTATCATAAAACCATATATTGTCACCTACACAAATGATATTACTAATAAAATCACCTTTACCCATTGTTATACCCTAACTCAGACCCTAAACTCAAAACCTTTCCTAAAGGGAAAAGAACACATAACATTCATGTCCATATCTGTCATTTTTGTCTTTCCATCAAAACAGTCAAAATATAAAAATGGAAACACCTCTAGGTTCAGACTTTGTATTCATAAACTCTCCAACAAGTATTTTTACCTATTAATCCACTATAAAATAACATTCAATTTATTCATTTCACATCATCTTGGATAACTTATCAATTACACTAAAAGGATTACATACATAAGTGCACATTGATATAAAATTTCATATTCTTCTGAAATGACTTTTCAAGAACTTCAATCAATCACATGCAAAGTATGAATTTGGTTTTAAGTAGCCCTAACTAATAATGATCAAGTATTCAATCCAAATATGGATTCATTCATATATTAAAAATAACAAAAAATACATAAAGCACTTAGGTGGGATAACTACATGAATATTTTATCCCTCTTTCAAGTATTGGTATGTCAGTAGTTCCCATCACAATGGGGTGTTGAGGTCTAGAAAAACCTCACCTACTAACCCATTTTTACTCCCTCACATCATTTATCTCCTTGTAAAACAAAGATAGGTTTTTTAGTTTCAAGAATTCACATACACATATCCACACACTTCATGAAGATAAACTTAATACACAAATACCTAATTTTCATTATCACACCTAACTATTATGAAAGTTCCATTTTATGTAGAAATATAATTGTTAACCAAATTTGACCCTGCAGGTCAAATTGGGACTCCTATAGATTTAAAAAATTGATATTTATAGGTTTATAGGGGGTTTAATATTATGTAAAAATGTATATCCTAGGTCATCTGATGTTATTTAATATCATATTAGCCTTGGGCATTATTATTTTAGTCTTTATATCATTTTGAGTCATTTTGGGAGTCAAAATAGAACATTAAATGAGTTTTATGGCATAATAGGGAAATTTGAAGGTGTAATAAGGATTATTTCACATCCTATGTGTCCTCATATGTCTTAATAAAATTTTCATAACTGAGAAGTGGTAGGTTCTTAAAAAAAGGGTAGTTTTCTTCAAAAAGAAGAAGTTTGGCACTTGTACGGCCCATGGGGGAAGGTCACACATGGGATAATATCATGTAATGTATATTAATATTAATCATTCTCATCTTAATTCTTGACATGATTTTTAAGTGCTAAGAAAAGTCCAAAATTGTTCTGCTCCTTTCTTACCCTTCTAGACATGCAGAAGTGATCAACAGGTTCATGCTTGGTACATTCAGTAGAAGAGGTTCCAAGTTAGATTCCTTTGGGAGATGAAATTAAACTTATAGAAATTAATTTAAATAAAAATATTTTTAATAATTTTTTCATGTGCTTTATGAACCATCATCATGAATTTGACTATGTTTTTATGCTTGCTAATCTGTGCACCCTATAGGTTTTATTTTAGTTTGGATGATTGTATACAATCTAGATAATTAGATTGATTATATAGGAATTTTAATCTATATTATAATTATATCCATGTTTTCTATCATTTAAAAGTGTTTTTATGGGATAAGTATCTTAGATTTTAAGTGAAGATACTTTTCTATGTAACAGGCAGGTTTCCAACATCTATAGAATCTCCAAGATTTGATAATGGTTTTAGAGGGTTATATAATTTCATCACCATGTGTTCAATGTATTGTTTTTACCCTCCTATTTAAATCTTAATTCTCCAAATAAATATTCATATTTTTCAATCATATACAAGAAACACAATCACATTGGCATGCACAATCAACTTCCTGCCTGTTCCTAACTGTAACCATGGTGCTTGAGGAGTGTACCATTAGAAATTAAGTGTGATATATTTTATTGAGTATTGAAACATCCTTATGTTTAATCTTAATATCATAAAATTATGTCAAGTAACTATAAAATCATATTCTTTCATACATTTCTCTAATTCATGCTTACTACCTGCATACCAGTCAAGATGCACATACAGGTATCTCATGATGACATCATGAAAGCCTTAGTAGTGGTTTAAATCCATTTTAAGTTTGAGGAGTTAATTTTAAGGTATTAAGATAGGTTTAAAACCCATTAAATTCAAATTAAAATGCACGTTATCCATCTCATGACCACTGCTTAAACACTTTATTTTCTTGTACTATGAAATAACCACCTACAGGTGGCTTAACAGGGAGTTAAAGAGCCTTTTGAAGTGGTGGATCATGAGAAGGAGATTTTGGAAGTCCTATTTTAAATTAAAGTTAATTTAAATCCATTTTTTAAAGTTGGTAAGAAAACTAATGAGGAACCATTTAAAGACCCATTGCATGTACATGACAATAACAACCTACAATTGGTGTTAACAGTGAGCTGAGGTGTCACATGGGGAAATTGGAAAATGGTGAATCCTTTTTTGAGTTATATCATGTATGGTTAATCATTTCAGACCTATTTTAGGTATTTATTTTAAAATTTAATTTGATAACCACCTTTCAAATATCTAATAATAGTGTACAAGGACCTTTTCCCTAAACTAGGAAAATAGAGGTCTGAAGCTTTTGGCAAGGGCCATATTACGAGGTTGATAAGAGCTTTGAGGCATATAAATGGAAAAATATTATATCCCATACATATTAGAATAAATTTTTAAAATTTTTGAGGTATAATATTAGTGGATAATGGTTCTTAGGAAGCACAAAGTCACACTTTCATTATCTAAAAATAGTCAATGTCATATACAGGATTGGAAGTTTTGAGTGACCTTAAACTCTAAGTTGATAGTAATAAACCATGCCACCATGATATAATGGTTTTATATGGTGATAATATAATTAATTATCTAAATAATCAGTAACCAAGGTTGATATACATTTTTTGGGGTCCTAACCTACACCTGCAGGTGTCCCATCACACCAAATGCTCACCTATAACCAACTTAAGGTACAGGTTTGAGAAGGTGTTTCCGTCTTGAGGACCTAGAGCATAGTGGACCTAAAGCATGGTGTGAATTTTTGAGAACATTAAGACCAAAAACATAGGTTATTATATGAATGTTTTATCATACAAAAATCTATAGGTGTCCCCTCAAGTAAAATATTCACCTATAGCCAACTACAGATGATTGTGGTGTAACAGTAAGAGGAAACAAGTGAATCAGATAGAGAGCAGGTCTAAAAATGCATTGATTTGAGTTAAAAACAATATGAAATAAAATAAAATATATATAATAGGTATAACATCATAAATTCAATGCCAAGCACCAAGTAATATCTACAGGTGGGCCCCTATTATAGAACAAAACACAGTCATAGTTATATTATACTCAGTCCTAAAGAAACATGTAAAGGATGGGGTGATGAATTGGTTGGAAAACATTGGTTAAATTTTTTTATGGAATTAATACACACTCATACAACAAAAAAAAATTATGGAAAAGGTTTTAATGATGCATCTCATAGTCTATGTGAAGAATCCTGCACACAGTCTACTTTGTAAGGGTCTATCTGGGAATTTGAGGAATTAAAATGGAAAACCATAAGATCAAAATCTGATTTTTTTGTGATAGGTATTCACCACTTTAATAATTCCCTCAAATATTCATTTTTTCTGAGATAATAGGGTAATTACCCTCTATTTTGTCTTAGATAGAGGGTACTTCCCCTTATGCATAGACTATCAATTTTGGGGAAGGAGGGTGAGAAGGTGTGACAAGGAGCTGAGTGAACTTTTAAAGGAGGTGTGAGAGGATAGATGAAATATAAAAATATAATATTAACCATGATAAGAGTAAATAAACTCAATAAGGTGCCTTAGGCTTTCAAACACGTAGGCAAACCTACTAGGCAAGGTTTAGGCTTAAAGCCAAATGGGGGTCCAACTTCACTTACAGTGCTTGGTAAGCATCCTAAACTATTGGAACATATTTTTGGTGTCAATAAATATGTATATAGTATATTTACATGTAGTGAAATCCATCAAAAGTTCATTTTGGCCTTTAAGGTGCATATAGGCTATTAGGCATGGTTAGGCCTAGTGCCCAAATGAGAAGTCATCTTCAATTCTAACATGAAATAAGAATATAAATGGACTGGATCATGTTTTAATGGTAACTTAAGATGTGTACAATCCTCAAAATTGAAAAAAAATCCATTTTTGTGCTGAAAACCAACTTAGGCCTATGTAAATTAGAGAAAAGAGCTCAATAAGATAGGTTTGGAAGCTCATATCTATTTTTATGATTTTCTTGGAGATCAAAGACATTTGTATATTATGGATAGGGTCTTAAAAAATCATTTGGTGGCATTGGATTAAATTTTGAACGTGAAACCTTTATGAACAAAGATTAAGAGTGTAAAATAAGCCTAAACCCTTGCAAACCCTTGCTAATGACCAGTTTGAGGAAATGAGAGAGATAATGCACCAAAATGGCATAGTTTGCCTATAAAAATGATTTTATACTATATATTACTTAGTAAATATCCCTACCATTAAGATGAGTTGTACATAATTATATGGATGGGGTATAAAATAGGGTTTTTTTTAACATTTTGTGTGTTATACAAGTTATAAGAGGTTTCAAGAAATGAAATAAACTTTGGAAGGAATATTAAGACTTAAAATAACTTCTCATATCCATTAAATGCCTTGGTAATACTCCTAAGTGTGTTTATGAGATGCTTCATCTTAGGTAATTAAAACTGGTGTAGTGAGCATGATGGTGAGAAGTGTGAAAAATTCAAGTGGATGGATTTTTATGGTGTGCCTAAGTAATATAAGGCCATGGATAGTATTTAAAAGTGTCATAAAATCTCTCCCATGTATTTTCATTGAAAACTAAATCCAATTTTGAGGCCAAGTGTGAGGGCTGACTAAAAAAGGAGTTTTTTAGAGTGTAGGTAGTGATATCTCATTTCCAGATGATTCTACATGACCAGGACTACATTCAATGAAAGGAGAGGCATATATATATAACCATTATACTTAATTAAAATCATTATAACTATCACTAGTTAGTTTTTGGATGTTCAAATAGGGCTAAATCTTGAAGGCAATTTTTTGAGCCAGTAAAGGGAATTTCATGCCACTTTTCATGAGTTTCATGACTTGGGGTGACACTTGTGCTTATTAATATTGCATGGTTAATTTCACATCTTATTCTCATGTATATTTAACTAATTTTCTTATATTTACAAGTGTCCTTGTGGCCTTTGGACTTCTCTTTTCTCCTCTCTCTCTCAAGTTCTATAAGAACTAGCCATTTTGGCTTTTGTAACTTATGTTCCACCTAAGTATGGTGTATACATACTCATTTATATACCATATATCAATAAATACTACTAATTTTTACCTCTTTCATGACTATTCATGATCCGGACAATAATTCAGATGACAATTCGGGTGATGGGTCCACCCCAATTAATGATGAAACTTTCGGGAGCCATAACTTTTGCACTGTAGCTCCAATTGACTCGCCGTTTGAACCGTTACAAAGATAATAATGAGGGGAATGTTGTGAGATGGCATCAATATTTTATTGATGAATTTTAACCCCATAAAACCTAATTTAAGTGTCCCAAATTTCAATTTTAATAGTGCAGTCTAAAAATAGTAAGTTACTAAAAATAGTAATTCCTCGAATTCTATATTGTTGTAAATCGTGGAAGTAGAACCAATTCATCTCACTCAATATTGGTTACCTTCCACATCCTCCCCACACCTTAAAAACATGTATAAATTAAAATGAAACCTAAAATGTAAATTATACATCTCTTCTCAGAGATAAGCATATGTTTGGGTCTGCAAATTTGATCAATAAAACATCTCTTATCAGAGATAGCATTATTTGAATTAGTTTTTTCTTATTTCTTGAATTATATTTAAACCAAATATTTTTATTTTTGGATCAATTCATAGTGTGTTTTACTTAGATGATTGATCTTGCTTAGTGATAACTCCTATTTTCTTAGCTTGTTGTCTCATTTTCTCACCTATTGCAGTTGGAAAGTTTCTAGGAAGTTTCAAAGTTGAGTGAGTTATCCTATTCAAATAGTTCCATCTTAGTCATCTTGTCTAGTCCTCTTATCCTAGGCATTCATCCATAATTTCATAATGAAACATTGATGTGAGAAGATGTAGATTGGAGAAGTGTATGTTTGGTTAGTCCCTTATTCTCATGTGTAACAAGCAGCTGGTTGGAAGTCATCAATTATTTTGGTATATCACCTCCCTTAGGATAGTTTTCTTTCCATTTTATCTTCCTTCCCCACCCCAAGTTTAGGTGTAGTAGTGATCCAAAGTGGTAAATCAAGGAAGCTATCCCTATCTAGATATTCACCTCATCCTTAGACTAACCACATCCTAGAGGTGTTTCAATTGTGACACTTGGATGAGGAGAGCTGATACATCTCCTAAAAGAGTGAAAATCCAAGTGACAATAATTATTGGCATGCTCAGTGGGACTCTTGATCTAATAAGTTGAAAGATTTTTGGTGTTATCTTTCAACACATCAGCCTTTGGAGGCATCTATCTAAACATCAAAGGTGACTCTAATATTACATCAGCTGGTTAAGTAACTTAGGTATTATTTTAAAGATTATTGATGATTTTTCCTTGTGTTCTTGATTGTTAATGAATTTCCATGGATAACTTTTGTGTTGAGTATTGTTTTACATAAGTTGGTGAGGTTTATCAAGCTTATGGCATCCCTATCAGCCTTTGTATGATCCTTACCAGCCATGTCATGATCCCTATCAACTCCAACATGATCCTTATCAGCCATGTTATGAACTGTATCATCCCTATAATCAACCTTCTCCATATCTTCATCCTAGTCAACCTAGTCACTTATCAATTCAATCCATTTCCACTTTTAAGCAAGCCATTTTAGGCTATGAGAAGTACAAGTTAGATCTTGATACACTAAGGGGACATGGTCAAGATGTTCCTAGTAATCTTATTCCTAAGGTGAGAGATTCATTAGAGCTAGTTAAAAGAGAGTGGATTAGAGCTAGTTAAAAGAGAGTGGGCACCTATTGAGATATCCAGTTGGCAAAGGCTCATAAGTGAGATGCTTGATGTGGATGGTTTGATTGCATCCTTAGAAGATAGGCTAAAAATTCATGAGAAGAAACTTTACCAAGTCTATCAACCCTCATATCCACCTCCCCAAGATTGATACCAGTATTACATGACCCCTATTCATGAGTCAAATCAGGCTTATCACATCCATTTTTTTCCAAATCAGTTAGAAGAGAGAGTTGGAGAGACAGACCTTATTTTTAAAGCAAATCTTGATACGCAAATTGAGTTGGAAAATATGCAAATGAATTAGTCCATATTAAAAATTAAAAAATTTAAATTTAAGCCCTCATTCCCTCTCTAATTACATCCCCACCTCAAGAAGTGACCTCTAGATATGAGATTCTAAGTTGGAGACAAGGTGGAGAATCCAAGCCTAAGGAGATTCTATGTTTTTTGAACACTTCATCCACTACTCAAATTACATCACCATCTCAAGAAGAGGCTCCTAATCCTAACATCCTAAGCTGGAATAAGATAGTGAAATCATGGGGAAATAAAGAAGATAGAAGTCTTGATAAGGAGTGTGAGGTTGAGAAAGAGCTTGATCTTATGTAAGTCCCTCCCACCCTTCTTTAAGATACTCATTCTCTTCTATGTCAGCCCTCTTATATTCTTTATCCTCATGATAATTCATATAAACTTCAAGAGAGACTTCTAAGAGAACCCAGCCAAGAAAATTGAAGAGTTAGAGTCAAAGATGAAATTTCTAAGTCAATGTGTGATAGAAGGTTTAGACCCAAAAGAAGATCATATGCCTAAACACACCCCATCTAACCTCCCTCAAGAGAGTGATCAAGTTGGATCAGATTTTAATGAAGTGGTTTTAAAGTGTAAAGAAGATAACCAAGCTATTTTATCCTAAGGTATGCCTACCCTTCCTCAATAACTACCAAAAGAATCCCCTACAATGCATTCTCAATCTGATTTTGAGCCCTATATTCCACCTCCACGAACTAGTTCATCTTGTCCTCATTCCATCACCCTTTGCCTTGATGGATCTATGGTATTGGAACCTAAAGAGGAGAATTTGGTTGAGGAAAATTCAAAACTCTTTCTTGAGGAAAATGTAGCTCCTTGGTAGCCTCATTGGGTTAAGTCACTTGATTTCAAGATTCCTAGTCTTTGCATCACCAAGAAGGAGAAGGAGATTGAAGATCTTATAGCCTTGGAGAAGCAAGATCAGGTTATGATAGTTGAGATAAAATTTGAGATCCCTTAAGAGGTCCTAAATGTTAAGGAAGAGGTGATTCCTTCTATTGAGTCTTCTTATTTTTTTGATAATGAAGGATGTATTCCTTGTGTCAAAGAAGAAGCCTTGGATGAAGTCCTTTTATATTCTAAAGAAGAGGATAAAGGAGCTTCTCTTTTTATTCCATTTCATGATGCTAGTCAAAGAGAAGATGATGACATATGGAAGTATCTTGAAAACATTTGCAATGAGTTTGAATTTCTCAAGGGGTCTACAAATGCCTTAGAGCTGATTATAAATGATGGTAAGCAAGATGACCTTTTTCAAAATTTCATAGAAGAATTTAAAAAAAAATCACCTCATCCTTTAGAGGTCAAAACAAGCTTTTATTGGTCTCAATCTTCTAAGGAACAAGAAACCATTCCTCTTAAAACCATGGCTACAAAGAAGATGCAAGTTGATCATGAGATGAAGAGTGGGCAGCAATATGAGGTATGTGTACAAGGCCAAGATGAATAGTTTTACATTGGAGACCTATTTGAATATGGTCTACTTGAGAGCATAGCAAGTGAAGAGCCAAGAAATAGGTCTGATCTATCAAGTGTTCAATCCAAAAAGCAACATGCTTGGCACCATGATTCATCTCACCAAGAAGGAGATTTAAGGAACTTTATTTTTGATCCTCAAAATGAAGGTATGCTTAATTTTTAGTTTTACATAGTGGTTTGTTTCTAATTTTCCTAAGTGCTTTAAGCACATGTGTGTGTGTGTGTCTTATTAGTGTGTTTGATTTGCTTTGTGTGTGTCCTTTATTTTATGTGGTTGAGGTAGTCAAGTGGTCTTGTATTGATCAAATATTTTTGTCAAGTTTTAGGTCTTCTTATTTGTCTCAGACTTCAGATGACTCCTTTAGCCTAATGGACTGATAAGACTACTAGTCTAGTTAGCATAACAGGCATGCTACCCCTATGAATCACTAATTTGTTAACCAAAATTGACCCTGCAAGTTAAATTGTGACCCCTCTAGGTAAAATATTGATATTTTTAGGTTTATATGGGGTTAAATATTATGTTTAAAGGTATATCATAGTTCATTTGATGTTATTTAATGTCATATTAGCCTTGGTCATTAGTATTTTAGTCTTTATATCATTTTGAGACATTTTGGGGGTCAAAATAGAACATTAAATGAGTTTTACAGCCTCCTATGGAAATTTTAATGTGTAATAAAGATTATTTCATGCCCCATGTGTCCTCATATGTCTTAATCAACTGGTCATAACTGAAAAGTGGTAGATTGTTTAGAAAAAGGGTAATTTTTTGGTACTTGTATGGCCCATGGGGGAAGGTGACACATGGGATAAGATCATGTAACATATATTAATATTACTTACACTCATTTTAGTTTTTTAAAATTTTTTAATGTGCTAAAAAATGCCCAAAACCATTCTAATCCTTTCTTTCCCTTCTAGACATGCAAAAGTGATCAATAGGTTCATGATTGGTATAATTAGTAGAAGAGGTTCTAGGTCAAATGCCTTTGGGAGGTGAAAATACATTAGAGAGATTAATTTACATAATAATATTTTGAATAATTGTGGTATGTGCTTTGTGAACCATCCTCATGAAGTTTACTATGGTTTTTTGCTTGTTAATTTGTGCACCGTGTAGGTTTTCTTTTAGTTTGGATGATTTCATATAATCTAGATATTGGGATTGATTCCATAGGATTTTTAATCCCTCATATAATTATATCAATGTTTATTTTATAATTTAAAAGTGTTTTTATGGGATAAGTATCTCAGATTTCAAGTGAAGACACTTTTCTATGTAATAAGTAGGTTTACAACATCTATAAAATCTCCAAGATTTGATAATGGTTTCAAAGGGTGTAGATAATTTCATCACCATGTTTTAAATGTATTATATGTCCCATATAATTTCAATATTCATTCTCAAAATCAATCTTCATAGTTGATAGTCATATACAAGAAACATAGTCACATTAGCATGCACAGTCACCTTTTTGCTTATTCCTGACTATAACCATGGTGCTTGAGGAGTATCACTGTATAAACAAATATGGTTTCAACCCCCCTTGGTCCCCTTCTAAATGTTAACACTCCTAACCCACACTTGAACCCCTTTCACCTTGGACACCTCACCTAGACACCTCACCCTGAGATCATTTCTTAGCCTATGAGTCACCCTGAGACTAGGTCCTCCAAATCTTACCTACACATGACCTATTCTCACTCCATATTAACTCCCTAACCAACTCCCATGCCTCATAAGCCCTTATTTTGACCTTTCTCCAATGGAAAAGGCACTTGGCGGGTAGAGAAATGGGCAAAGAGCTAAAAATAGCCCTTTTACCTATTCTTTCTCTGACGATGTCAGTCAAACCTTGACCGACACCAGCAAGATCACCGATGTCAGTTACATAAGCCAAGATCTAACATTGAGCTTCCCCCCACCTTCTCGCACATTCGCATGCACACTCTAAGATTCTAAGCATCAGAACTCGACTATCATTCTCCTGGCTACCAAAGCTCTACACAAATCATTTTAGAGACTAGATTGAGAGACTATATAAGGACCTCAAACTACTAAATTGAAGAAATCTATGTTCGCTTCATTCACTCACAACATTGATCACATCAGCCACAATGGGAATCACTATTCTTACACTTCTGGGTCTTCACCCTATAAAGCTAAGTATTCTGGTTTTCATTTCAGTGTTTTAGAATACATTATTAATTAGTTTCCATTGATATTTCTAAATACTGTCAAGAGGCCCGAATTCTTCCATGGAAGGGCTAAAAGGCCTTCCCCTTGTTCTCACCCCCTTTGCACACCAACTCTCCACCTATACCTTTCCTCAGACCTCATTCACCTTCTCGTAACCTTGTACCAACCTCTAAACTTCTAGAAACCCCTCTATCTATCCTAGAAATACTCTAAAAGCTATCCAAAGCCAATAACCCCTACCGACATTGACAACCCAACTGACATCAGCATCATTTACCCCATCAACCTTGACAAACCAATCAACATTGGTGACTATATTCTGGACCAGTGAACTAGAAAGCCATCTAGACAGCCCATTTAGACCAGATAGAACCTTTAGCCAGCCTTCTATAGCACTCTGAAACACATAGACTATAGGGAATAGGTACACAACATTTTACTTTTCTATTTATTTAGTCATTATCATTTCTTCCTTTATAATACTTGTATCTTTAAATAGTGGAATGTCATCCCTTAAGGAAGCTTCACGCTTTCAGGACTGAGCGCGTAGCTTGGTAGTCCACCATATCCTCTTCTAACATCTTCTTTGTTCAAGTCTTATTCTTACTACAGGTGTTTCCTCCACAACAAAAGAGGATCTCCCACAAAGCTTGGATACGGTGCACACTAAATCTAGGTAACATCAAACCCAGACCTTCTTAACCTTAGTTTCTTTCTTATTTGAATGCAATTAGCGAAAATCTAGAGAAACATTTTGGCACGCCTGGTGGGACCCTTGGAGTTTTCCTTGGGTTCATTCTTCTTCTTTTAAAAATCAAATTTTCATGTAGATGCATTATAAAAATATTCACTTCTTGCATCCCCTCTTCTTTGCCTTTATTTCTTGAGAGATAAAAAACTTAGCTTCTCTTACTTTCTATTTCTTTCCTCTTCTATCTTTTTGTTTCAAAAGGAAATCATTAGCAAAGGTTAAAAAGAACATTTCTTTTTCTTCTTGTTACTTCTTGCATGCATCATAGAGTAGTGAAAAACTCATACTCTTAACCTCTTCTCCATTTGTTTGCATTTGAATAACATATTTTGATTTGGGTTAAAAACTATTGCATTTCATTCTTGCTTGGATGCACACTTAGCCCACTTAGTAATTAAAGCATTATGAATGAATTGTAGTGCATAAATGTGACACAACCAAACCACAATCACTTCAAATCAAACACATAAACTTACTTGAGACAAGGCCCATCTAGGATTTCATCACCTATCAGATACCTTACCCCACTCGGTGATCCTACTTGGATTTCACCACCAAGAAGAGGACCCACTCTATTCTCTGGGAGAGTATAAACTATAGGGAAGGTATATTTTGGATAAGTGGCCCAGCTCGGCTCTGGCTTCGTGAAGTGAAGGGAGCAAGCCCCAGCACCAGGCCACATACTGACCCTAACACAGATATTTTTGAGCACCATAACACAACCTGAAACTAGCCATAGACTTCCTCTCTAGGAATTATTCTACAAGCCCAACTCCCAACACATTCTCTTAAGGCATAAGCCACCACAAATTTAAAAATCATTCCTAGGAATCTAACATTTTAGAGGTTGCTTGCCTAATCATCTATTCTACTAGTTTTATCTGAGTGTTTGAGCTGGTAAGGTCATACCATTCTGAAGTCTAAAACAACTCAGAATATCTTCTTCTTCCAAAAACTATCAATCTTCTGTGTTTCTAAAATTACACAAAAACTGACATTGGTTTCTCCACTGACATCGGCAACCAAACCTTCACTGATATTGGTTAACTGACTGACATTGGAAAAAATTTATAACCGATATCGGTTAAACAACTGACATCGGTCACTGTCAATAAATAAATTAAAAAAATCTAGACAGCAAGCTTAAAACCCAAATTTCTTGATATTTAACATGAATTCTAGTTTTCTAAAACTAAAACACATAGTTTTTGGAACCTGAACCCTTTTCACCTTAGATGTTCCTGACACACAGTCAAGCCAAATTCCTTGTTGACCATGCGAGTCAACAGCCACTCCCACCTTCGCCCTTTGTGCCAAGTCATCTCATGGAGTATACTTCAGACACTGAGCGTACTCCTATCTAACCTACCCTTGATCAACCTCCTATTGTTCCTGAAGGGGATCAAGATTTTGAGAGATTCCTTAACCACAACATCAAGGCTCTCCAACATTATCTCGCTAGAAGCCAAACACGAGATCCTTCGGGTAACCCTATTTATGGGATGCCAATTTCTTTGGTTGAAGCGGCAATGATATCAATAGCATCCGCTACCCAACCTATGGTCACTCAGGCCACTACCTTGACCAGTAACTCAACCATGGGGAATGTTCAAGATTTAGCCTCTCCTTCTATCCTTTCTTGCCCTACCTCCGTCGGGGTTTTCGTACCCCCTCAATCACAAACAATTCAACCAAGTTTGACACCTTTCAAGAACTTGATTGTCTCTATCCCATCCACTCTTACACCTATATACATGAGAGTGAACACCTATCCTTTAACTAATGTCACCACCATTCAACCACCCTTGGCAGCATCTAGTCAAGTTGTGCCCTCCAACTTCACAGCACAAGCCCCCGTGGCCTCGACATTGGCCCCTATGATGAACTATCAGTATGTTACACCTACATAAATGTAACCAAGCATGTCATACATCCCTCCTAATTCCTTCTAAGTACCCTATAACTTAGGGGGTACCCCTCATGCCAATCCATCTACTGATCTGATTAAGATGCTGATGGATAAGATGTCCAACCTTGAGACATTTGTTTCAAGTTTGAGGAGTGTTCTTTCATATGAACAAATCTGCAACGAACCTATCCACCCTTCAATTCTTATTGAACCATACCCTAGCTAGTGGGAACTCCCAAAATTTACTCATTTTTAGATTAAATATGACCCACAACAACATCTGCGAGTTTTTAGACATGCTTACTACCTCATAATGCACGATGATGCATTATTACTTTGCACATTCCCTATGTCACTTTCTGGTGCCACCCTTGACTGGTATAGCTTCATTACCAATCATTCTCTCTTCTCCTTCATTCAACTCACTCAACTATTCTTCGATCATTTTTCCATCAATATTACCAAGAAGGTCTCCATCATAGACCTTTACTCCATTAATCAATTTGAGGATGAGTAAATAGCAGACTTCATCACCCGTTAGAGAGGTTTGATCAACCAACTCTCCTTCTCACTACCTCAACCTGAGCTCATTGAGCTCTTTTCAAGAGCATGTGCCAAGCACATCTCATCCACTCTGTGGGTTCAAAATTTTTGCATATTTGATGAAGCTTTCACTATGGCCTGAAAGCTTGAACTCTATGCAGTAGAAGAAGATTAGGTCAAATTGCGTAATAAAAATACCAATGCAAAATCCAATGACCCTTCTTCTTCAAAAACTTCTTCTTCCCACTCCAAGTCCAAGGGATCGGCAAATGCTATGGTCCTTAGGACACCATCTTCTACCACAACCAACCAATATGAGCCCTCCACTACGCAAAACATCACTAGACAATTCCAACAATGGTATGAATAACGATGATACACTCCAATAGGAGAATCATATGCTTCCATATTAGATAAATTAGTGAATTATGGAGTCCTCAACCTCCCTCAAATCTAACCACCTATCTAATTTGACCCCTCATGAGCCATCCTTGCATGGTATAGGGAAAATGACTTTTGTAACTATCATCGTGTCAAGGGTCATGACACAAATAATTATAAAAACCTAAAAAACATTATTTAAGACATGTTAGACAAAGGGGACCTTGTTTTGGATAACCCTAATGCATCGGCCAACCAAAACATGGATGTCTTTAGGAAACCATTTCCTAACCATCCCCAAAGTCAGAACAATGTTCAAACCATGGTCAATGACCCTCAAGAATGCAACATACACACGGTCGACATGGTCTTTCCTTTCATTCCTAACCAACCTCTCCCATAATCTGAAGAGGTTAGTCAACCCATTTCTCCACCATGGGTAGAAGAGCCTATTTTACCCATACCACCCCCACACAATGAATAACTCCCTTTGCCTCACCCTCTTCCTCGCATAGATGAACTTGTTTCACTTGTATCACCCCCATGACATCAAGCGCCTCCTCTACCCATTCTTTTACCTCGTGAGGATCCTGTATTACCTATTCCTCTTGCATCCACCTTCCCTCTTCTTCTACCATTGGAAAAATTTACCATTCATACCCTACACCCTCATGTAGAAGAGGCCATCATCCCTCTACTTTACCCTTTAGAGGAGCCTTCCTCTCTTATTTTTCCTCCACCAATGGAGGATAATCCTCCATCCACCCCCATTTCACACATATGAGAGTCTACTTTGACCTCTCCCATATTGTAGGATGCTTTGATGGTATCGACATCGATGGCCCTACTCTTATCCTTCTTATTACCAATAGAGGATCATACTTTCCATGCTCCTAGACCACACATGGAAGGCATGATCATCCTTGCGCTCTATCCACTTGAAGAGCCAAATTCTCCAATCCATTCTCCACTGAGAGAAGAACTCACTACCTCACCCACATCAACCGAGGAAGATCTAGTGATGGTTCTCTCTTGTCTTTGGCCCGTGATTGCTACATCCAACACATTTCCACTCTTGCAATCACCTAAATCCTCTGAAAGACTGATTGTAAGGCCTTGCATGATGTCATCTAAACCCTTCTCTCGATTGGTAGAAAACTTAGGATTTCTCCATTCTAAGAACCTAGAATATGAGGTGTTATGGGAGTGACTTAAGGCTCCTTATCTTACACATCCCACTTCACCTTATATTGCCAACCCTTCTATGATGATTCACCCCAAAGTCTCTAATGAGGATCAGGTTTCCACTTCTAAATCATTAGAAGCTCAACCTTCAACATCTAAATCCAAACCCTCATAGGTGTCCACCATGTTGAAATAGGTTAGATCTCTCGGTGTTCACCCTGTATCAAACCTCACTCACCCACAAGTGAAGTTAGATTTGAACATCACCCCACATAGTAGTGGTCCTCACACCATACTAAAGAAGGATGCTAAACCACATCGGTCTACTCCTCCCCCACCTTCACCATTGCCCTTTATCTTGGGTCCACATCCTTCCACTTTAATACGAGTACTCCCTATTCCAACACCTCATAAAGACAAATTGCCTCCATTACTCCCTCTACCAGTCAAAAACATATTTCTTCCAAGAAAATTGACACCTCTCATCAAGAAAGTGCCATCTACATGTGTGGCCACACCACTAACCAAAAGGGTGGTACAAAAAATTCCCCCTCCAACTCTTAAATAGAAGTTGTCAATCCATACTACAATAACGAGTGTAGACCCATTAGTGGGTTTCTATGATTCACTATTATGCTAATTGTTATAGTTTTCTAGCATCATTATCCTACCCATTAAGCCATACTAACCTCTCAAATCAAAACCATCTTGGTTTGATGACACTCAAATCTGCTTGTATCATCGCACACTTAGGCATGGTACTGAGAATTGCTACACTCTTAAGGTTGTCATTCACCAACACCTTGAAAAGGACACCCTTCTCATTGAGGATTCTCTTGACCACCATTTTGACAAACTACCAACACCATCGCATGCCTCCCAAACCTCCTCACTTGAATCAGGATCCCAACATGAGATTATGGTCCCTCTACCACCTTCTCCCCCTTTATTTGAAATCAACACTATTAATGTGACCACTAGGTCCCAAACCCTAATTGACTCTAGTCTACATGATGTTTGGTATAAATAACATGTTGACTACTTGACTTATTCTATCATTCCTCCTGACCTCTCTAGCAATGGACAGTGGGCTTTATCAATATTATTGCTTGATACACCATGCTAGGGGGTCTTCTCTACAAATGAGGTTTCAACAGCCTCCTTCTCTGATGCCTAACCACCACTGAGACATCTCATGCCTTCAAATAAGTCCATGATGGGATTTGTGGAGGACATTTTAGTGGTAACTTGGTTGCAAAGTGCATCCTCCACTTGGGCTATTATTGGCCCACTCTTAACCAAGATTGCAGTGCCTATGTTCAGCATTGTATCAAATGCCAGCAACATGCTAACCTACTTCACATCCCTTACCCTTGCCATGTTGCTCTTAATCATCTTCATATTTACCAAGATCACATCAAGCATGCCTACAACAAAAATCTAAAAGAGTGAGATTTCAAAATCAGAGTTCTCATCCTTAAATAAAACCAACACGTGACCAATATGGAAAGAAGCAAATGAGGCAAGTTTGCTCCTAATTGGCTCAGACCTTATATAATAATGCACAAGTATGAATCAGGCACTTATCATCTATTAACCATTTTACTATTAACCAAGTAATCATTCACTTAATGTTTAACTTGAACTCATCCCTTGAGTAACCCCCATCATCCTCATTCCTATTCCTTTCAACCCTTTTTCCTTACAAAAATTAGTTAACCCTTTTTTAAAGCATTAATGTTTTGTCCTAATAAGAGGGAAACCCCTAAACCTCTATAGTCTAGTCCATGACTAAAAGTTTAGTCAACAAAAAAAACATAAAACTAGGATGCCTAACAAAATATCAAAAGGTCATAAACTATAAATGTAGACTACTCCCTCAAAGGACAATTGCATTATTGCTATAATTACTAAACTTCTCCCTCGAAGGATAGCTATTCAAAGACATCCAAACATACAAAGCAAACTATAGACCACTCCCTCGAAGGATGGCTATGCCCAAATTTTGCTAAAAAAATAGCACCCTCTCAGAAGCTTTCTGCATCGATCAGCTTCACATGACCACAAAACAAAATAGCATCCCCAAGTAGACTTCCCGTATTGATTAGTCTACTAAAAAAAATTGACTGACAAATTATTAAGTCATGGACTTGCCTATAATCATTCTTAGGGTCACCTATAAAAGGGGCAAAGTTACCCCTACTAAAAAGGGTTACGCTATCCTCACATATCACATAATCACACCTATTACCCCAACATACCCTAGGGATTTTGAGCTCACTTAACGTCAAGTGATTAGGGTACTTTTCTAACAAAAACCAATGGTCAATGACATAATACATGAACGGGGCTTTTGTTTGCAAAAACCCTATTTGTGTTATCATTATGGTCCTTTTCAATGAAAGAGCAATGCGCCTTTCACTTCTTATACACCTTCATCACATGCCAGTTTATATTTTAGGATGCAGTGTCTTAAAATTATATGCTCGCATATTATCATCTCATAATTTTCACTATAAAGTTATGAACCTAACATTCAACTCAATTTTATCATAAATAACATCACATGTTTCTGATAAAATACAATCAAAACATTTTCTAACCACTACCATAACATCATAATTTATTTAATACAAATACCAATTTGTGTTATATAAATTATCATAGCCCATTCACATTAGTTTCTGTGGAAAACAATACACATGGAAACTATCAACCAAACACAATTTATGTCAAGCATATACCATCACTAATATGGACAGCTACTGAAGCATAAATAAACTCATTTCATTTTTAGCATACACCATCACCAATATAGAAAATTGTTAAGATGAAAAACCACATAACCTATGTTACAGCATACACCATTACACAATATGGAAAAGGCTATAACATCATCATACACTCATCATTTCAAGCATGTACCATCAAACATATGGGAAATGCTAAAAACACTAACATAACCTAAATAACTAACATAAAGTCACATCTATAACATGTCAATATCTCAAAACATCTCATATATATAATTGTCAAATAAAGGTATACATCAAAAATATCTAAAATAGTACAATATATACATGTCTCTCTCAAAATATATGTACATCTCACGTCAATGACACGTAGGCCGATATAAATATATAGCTCAACTAACTATAAACACCTCAAGGCTGTGGTGGTGGTCATGGTCACAAAGATGCCAAATCATCTCCACCCTCTGACTGTCACTGTCTCTGAGAACTGGAGGCAGTGGCATGCAACATAGATCACTACTGAGCTAGCATCTCAGAATACTGCTAGATCTACAAAAACTCCCTGATGGCACCCTCATAATACGTGATCTCATATAATGTAGTATTGTACCTAGATATAGGTACAGTCTTTGGTGGACCCATTGATCCCAATGCCATTCCCTGTAAATAACTTTGTGGCTATGGCTGAGGTGGTTGCTCCACTTTCTACTGGGGTGGCTGGTAAAATGGTGGCTACAGTGGCCACTATGGTGGTGGTTAAACTAGCTACTATGGTGGTAGATAAATAAGGCCCTACCCTCCAAAACTCTACCCTACCAATACCTATGCTTGGGTTGTAGACAACTACCCCTACAATGTAGTAACCTACCATGTCAGGGTAGCCACCTGTGCTGTCAACACTATCACTTGACCCTGAAGCACTGCCACTTATGCTTATGCTGCATCTCTCTCCTAGATGGCAACATCCCTCTCTCTATTGACTGCTTATATATCAAGAGGTGGTCCCCTCTAAATCCCAGCATAATGACCTGCCCACCAAGCCAAGTAGGCCATAATATACCCTAGATCTACCACACCTAGACCTATGGGTATCTCCTCAAAATCTAGCCACTCTGTCTCCTCTAGTAGTGGGAGGGGTGCCTCAATATCATTTCATCTATATAGTGGGAGAGTAGGTGGCACATCTTGTAACAGCCCATACTAGCACTACACTCTCTTAGCAAGAACTCTCCTAAGATCACTAGCTCACCTACCCCTCACCCATCATAGGCTCTAAACACCTACTAGCTACTTTGTCTGATTTCTAAATGTTGGATATACCAAGTACGGCCTCCAAATAATATCTATTGGGATCAGGGCATCTAATACCCCTTATAATAATCAATATCCTAGATGATGGAATCCACACGTGTCTGTGCCATGACCTCTCGCCACTACCTAAAACCAACTCTAAAGCCAGCCTAGATTACTACTAAGAGGTCAAGAGGTCATGTAGCCATGATATGCTTGTAAGCCCAATAGTGCAGGAGGTGGCCCACACACAAGCTATACCACCACCGCCAGTTGATCCCCCATAGATCCCTGTATAATTGAGCTAAAAATACTGGAGCCCATGCAAAAATTATCTGCTTCCCTACCAGTTTGCCAACACCTCAGTCTTCAAGATCAAGAATCTCCCTCTCTCTACATTAGGAAGGGTGTATATAGTGATATTGATCATCATTAGGATGGCTAGTCGATGCTCATCCTCATCAGTAGCATAAATCAGCTCATTGCAAAACTTGCCGAATGGTAAGTCACCTCAACAACGTGCTCCCCAAACAACATAATCATATGAATTTCATGCTCCTCTCTTGAGCATGCATATAAATCTACCCCATGTATTGACAACCATAAAATCTAGTACACATCCTCTACTATCATAGTCAACTCTCTGATCAGTAAGTGAAAGGTGTTGGTGGTATGATCCCACCACTCGATCAATGCCACCATCAAACTGACATCTCTAGCAACTTGACAATATCACTGCAACCCATTGAGCCCTACAATAGCTATATGTGCCCACTCCTATCCTATGATGTCTCGATGCATCCAAATTAGCAATGTAGGGAGATGATCTCATAGCGTCAATATCTACCTAGCCTGCATCCAACCAATACACACACAACAACATTAGCAAAATATTACGCAAACAACTACCAACCTCTTTGACTCTTCTTACCTTTCTGGGAGAATTACATTAGCCTGAGGCCCTTAAAATAAGGGCTATGTAGGTATCACTTAGTTGATATGGGGTATTTTAAGGTTATCTTAGCCATTCATTCATTCATCTACCTAATGGACCAACTATCTAAACTTTAGGCTCACTGCCTATCCTAAACTACCACACTTGGGAGTGCACTAGCATGACTTTGGCCCTCCAAATTATCATTTTCAACCTTTCCAAGGCCTAAACAACCTTCAATAGGCAACCGATATCATTTAGGGAACTAACATCAACATCTCACTTACCAACATCAGTGGCTAAAAGTGACTGATGTCGGTCATCTTGACTGACATCGATCACTTTATCGACCGACGTCAGTGGCACTGCTGACGTCGGTGACTGGTTCAGCCCTAAGGCCAAATGGGGCATGCCCTAAAATTTAGGGCTTCCCCATTTCTTCCCCATTTCACCCTAAAACTCTCCTAAAAACTACCTAAAGTACCCTACCTAGCCTATCAACCCTTTTAATAAGCCTTCCCCCAACTCTATCGCTAAAAACTCAAAAAATAACATCAAATTAAAAACCAATCAAAAATTCAAAAAACACATCCTACCTCATCTCATCATCACTGCCAAGGTGGTATAATGGGTGCCAGTGGTGGTAGTCCTCTTATAGGGCCTCCTCTAATATCTGCCATCTCTGTCTACCCCGTCTCTTCAATCCAATCACTGGTGGCTCACAATGCTCCCAATAACTTAAAAACTCACAAACACTCCTTACCACTCACACAATGACACCTAGCACTACTGAGATAGACAAATTTGAGGTCTCTATCACTCAAAAACTTAGAGCTCTCTTTTTCAACACTTTAAAAGTCACAAATGACTTTTGGTGGGCCACCAATTTGCTTTTGTCAGGTTTGTCAGGCCACCGACATCGGCAAAATTGTGCCCTAGTTCGCTGACATCAACTGATGTACTACCAATGTCAGCATAATAATACCTTTCTCCTTACTGACATTAGTGGCCTAACTGACATCAGCAACCTAAAAACATAGGTTTTCTCTAAAACTACCCAAAATCATGACGAAACAACTAGCCTTGACACTGTAGAAGTCACCTTAGACTTCTCATGGGGCACATTGGAGATCATATACATCTCCCTAACCACAAAAAACAACACTTGAGATCACTTATATCTCTTCCTGAATCGACAAATGACCTCAGAGATCGTGACTATCTCCTTAGACCATGACCACTTTTGAGGCAACTTTGCCTTGGTTGTTTTGATTGCATATGCTACCTCACGACTAATTAACAAATTATATGCACCCTTCACACCTATTGTTAGATCGCAACCAAGTTCATCCCTAATATCTGTGACATTTTCATGTTTTTTGGGAGCACTTTTTAGCCTATATACTTGGAACATGATGCCTATTAGAGCTACAACTTTGATTGATCTAACCTAATCAGCTACCACTAATAAGCTGGGGACTGGTTACTTCAATTTTAGTCCTCCTTGACCACTTGAGCTATAGCTTTGATCATTTAACCTAATCAGCTACCACTAATAAGCTAGGAACTAATTACTTTGATTTTAGTCCTCCTCGACCTTGCCTACGACAATTTGACCTACCTATCAAGTGAAGTGGTATACGTGCAATCTCAACTATTACAATGTTCACACTCCAACCTCATCCTACCCATCCACTACCTATCAAATCGGCACCTAATTTTAGATTACCTTCTCTCGATTCCCACTTTGAGGGGCAATACCTCATCCTATACCTAGGGCAACCTACATCTATTTTTGTCTTCCAGTTCATCAGAACAAACCATAAGACAAAAAGGGGAAAATGTAGACACCAATATCATGTCAACCCCCCTTGGTCCCCTTCTAAATGTTAACACTCCTAATTGACACTTAAACCCCTTTCACCTTGGACACTTCACCTAAACACCTCACCTTGAGACCATTTCTTAGCCTATGAGTCACCCTGAGACTAGGTCCTCCAAATCCTAACTACCCATGACCTATTCTCACTCAATCTTAACTCCTTAACCAACTCCCATGCCTCATAAGTCCTTGTTTTGACCGTTCTCCAATGGAAAAGGCACTTAGCGGGTGGAGAAATGGGCAAAGAGCTAAAAATAGCCCTTTTACCTATTCTTTCTCCATCGATGTCAGTCAAACCTTGATCGACACTGATGGGATCACTGACATCAGTTACATAAGCCAAGCTTTAACATTGAGCTTCCCCCCACCTTCTCGCACATTCGCATGTACACTTTGAGATTCTAAGCATCAAAACTTGACTATCATTCTCCTGGCTACCAAAGTTCTGCACAAATCATTCTAGAGACTAGATTGAGAGACTATACGAGGACCTTGAGCTATTGAATTAAAGCAATCTATGTTCACTTCATAAGCTCACAACACCAGTCACATCAGCCACAATGGGAATCACTATTCTTACACTTCTAGGTTTTCACCCTATAAAGCTAAGTATTCTGGTTTTCATTTCAGTGTTTTAAAATACATTGTTAATTAGTTTCCATTAATATTTCTAAATACTATCAAGAGGCTCGACTTTTTATGTGGAAGGGCTGAAAGGCCTTCCCCTTGTTCTCACCCCCTTTGCACACCAAGTCCCCACCTATACCTTTCCTCAGACCTCATTCACCTTCCCGCAACCCTACACCAACCTCTAAACTTCTAGAAACCCCTTTGTCTATCTTAAAAATACTCTAAAAGCTATCCAAAGCCAATAACCCCTACCAACATTAGTAACCCAACTGACGTTGGCATCATTTACCCCACTGACCTCGGTAGACCAACTGACGTCAATGACTATATTCTGGACCAGTGAACCAAAAAGCCATCTAGACAGCCCATTTAGACCAGACAGAACCTTTAACTAGCCTTCTATAGCACTCTGAGACACACAACTATAGGGAATAAATACACAACATTCTACTTTTCTATTTCTTTAGTCATTATCATTTCTTCCTTTATAATACTTTTATCTTTAAATAGTGGACTGTCATCCCTTAAGGAAGCTTCACACTTTCGGGACTGAGCGCGTAGCTTGGCAGTCTACCATATCCTCTTCTAACATCTTCTTTGTTCAAGTCTTATTCTTACTATAGGTGTTTCCTCCATAGCCAAAGAGGAGCTCCCACAAATCTTGGATACGGTGCACACTAAATCCAAGTAACATCAAACCCAGACCTTCTTAACCTTAGTTTCTTTCTTATTTGAATGCAATTAGTGAAAATCTAGAGAAACATTCACATTAAAAAGGAAGTGTGATACATTTTATTGAGTATTTAAACATCCTTATGTTTCATCTAAACATCATAAGATGATGTCAAGTAACTATATAATCATATTCTTTGGTACATTTCTCTAATTCATGCTTATTGCCTGCATACTAGTCAAGATGCACATACAGGTATCTCACGATGATGATGTAATTAAATACTTTGTAGTGGTTTAAATACCTTTTAATTGTGAGGATTTAATTTTAATGTATTAAATTCAAATTACAATGCACACTATCCATCCCATGATCATTGCTTAAACACACTATCTACATGTACTATGAAATAACCACTTACAGGTGGCTTAATAGGGAGTTAAAGAACCTTTTGAAGTGTTGGATCATGAGAAGGAGATTTTGGAAATCCTAGTGTAAATTAAAGTTCATGTTAGGCCCTTTTGTAAATCTAGTAATAAAACTAATGAGGAACCATTCAAATCCCACTATATGTACATGACAATAGCCACTTGCAGGTGGTGTTAATTATACGTTGACGTATCACATGGGGAAATTGGAGCATGGTGAATCCTTTTTTGAGTTATATCATGTATGTTTTATAATTTTAGACCTATTTTAGGTGTGGATTGGAAAATACAATTTGAAAACCACCTTTCAAATATCCAATAATAGTATATAGGGACCTTTTCCCTAAAAGGGGAAAATAGAAGTCTGAGGCTTTTGGCCAGGGCCATATTATGAGGTTTCTAAGATCTTTGAGACATCTAAATGGACAAACCTTATAGTCCCTAAAAAATATAATAACTTGGAAAAATTTGGTAGGTATAATATTAGTGGTAATGGTTCTTGGGAAGCATAAATTTACACTTCCATGCTTTGAAAATAGTCAATGTCATCTATAAGATTGGAAGTTTTGAGTGACCGTACACTCCAAGTTGACAGTTCTAAACCATGACACCATGATATAATGGTTTTATATGGTTAAAATAGAATTAATTATCTAATAAATGAGTAACCAAGCTTGATATAGACTATTTGGGGTCCTAACCTACACCTATAGGTGTCCCATCACACCAAATGCTCACCTACAACCAACTTAAGGTGTAGGTTTGAGAAGGTGTTTCCTTCTTGTGGACATAGAGTATCATGGAAATAAATCATGGTGTGAATTTTTTTAAACATGAAGACCAAATATATAGGTTATTAGATGGATTTTTTATCATACAAACATCTACATATGTCTCTTCAAGTAAACTATTCATCTACAACCAACTATAGATGATTGTGGTGTAACAGTAAGAGGAAACAAGTGAATCAAATAAAGAATAGGTATAAAAATAAATTTAACTGAGTTAAAAATAATATTAAATTAACTTTAATATATATGGGAGGTATAACATAATAAATTCAATGCCAAGCACCACATTATATCTATAGGTGGGCCCTTGTTCTAGAATAATACGTAGTCACAATCATATTGTACTCAATCCTAAAGAAGCATGTAAAGGATGGGGTGATGAATTGGTTAAAACACATTGGTTAAAGGTTTTTATGGAATTAATACACCCTCATACAACACAAAAAAAATATGGATAAAGCTCTAATGATGCATCTTATAGTCCACATGAATAATCTTGCACACTGTCTACTTTGTAAGGGTTTATCTAGGAATTTAAGGAATTGGAAGGGCAAAACATAAGATCAAAATCTGAATTTTTGTGTGAGAAGTCCTCAAAAATTTATGAATGCATTCCAATATTAATTTTTTTTAAATAATAGGGTAAGTACCCTCTATTTTATCTTATACATAGGGTACTTCCCCTTATGCATAGACTATCAATTTTGGGGAAGGAGGGTGATAAGGTGTGACAAGGAGATGAGTGAACCTTTGAAGGAGGTGTGAGAGGTTATATGACATCTAAAACAAAAATATTAACCATGATAAGAGTAAATAAACTTAGTAAGGTGCTTTATGCTTTCAAATATACAAGCAAACCTACTAGGCAAGGTTTAGGCCTAAAGCCAAATGGGGGTCTAACTTCACTTACAACTCTTAGTAGGCATCATGACATATTTTAACATGTTTTTTGGGTCACTAAAAATGTATATAGGCTATTGAGATGCATTTTAATCCATCAAAAAGTCATTTTGGTCTTTAAGGTGTAGACAAGATATTAGGCATGGTTAGGCCTAGTACCAAAATGAGAAGTCATCTTCAATTCTAACATGATTTAAGAATCTCAATGAGTTGGATCATTTTTATATGGTCACTTTAGATGTTTAAAATCCTCAAAACTTAGATAAATCCATCAAAAAACAATTTTTGAGATAAAAACCAACTCATGCTTGTGGAAATTGGAGAAAAGAGCTTAATATGATAGGTTTGAAGCTCATATCTCTTTTGATTTTTTTCATGGAGATCTAATACATTTGGATATTGTGGAAAGGGTCCTAAAGAATCATGTTTTGGCATTGGATTGATGTCTAAATGTGAAACATTTATGAACAAATCTTAAGAGGGTATAACAAGCCCAAACCCTTGCAAACCCTTGCTACTGACCAGTTTGAGAAAATGAGAGAGATAATGAATAAAAATTGCATATTTTTCTTATAAAAATAATTTAATGTTGTAGATGACTCATTCAGTCTCCCTACCACTAGTATGAGTTGTATAAATTTTATGGATGGGGTACAAAATAGGGTTTTCTTGAATGCTTTATGTGTTGTGCAGGTTCTGAAAGGTTTCAAGAGATAAAATAAACTTTTAAAGGAATATTAAGACTTAAAATAACTCCCCATTTCAATTTAATTCCTTTAAAATACTCATAAGTGTGTTTACCAATTACTTGATCTCAGCCAGTTAAAACTGCCATAGTGAGCATGATGGTGGGAAGTATGAAAAATTCAAGTAGATGGATTTTTAAGGTGTGCCTAAGAATTAAAAGGACATAAAGAGTATTAAAGAGTGTTATAAACTACATAACATGTATTTTCATGGAAAAATAGATCCAATTTTGAGGCCAAGGGTGAGGGGTGATTGAAAAAGGAGTTTTTTAGAGTATAGGAAGTGATAGCTCATTTCTAGATGATTCTAGATAACCAAGACTGAAACCAATGCATGGAGAGGCATGTCTAAAAAAATTCCCCTTAATTCCAATCATAAAACCTATCCCTAGTCATTTTTATTATTTTAAAATAGGTTTAAATCTTAAATGTAATTTTCTAAGCTAGCAAAGGAAATTTCATGCCACTTTCATGAGTTTCATGACTTGGGGGGACACTTGTACTTCTTGACCTTACATGGTTTGTTTCACATCTTTCCATAATGAATATTTAACTCATTTTATCATATTTACAAGTGTCCTTGTGACATTTGGACTTATCTTTTCTCCTCTCTCTCAAGTTCTATAAGAACTAGCCATTTTGGCCTTTGTAACTTATGTTCCACCTAAGTATGGTGAAGCCCTACTCATTTGTATACCATGGATAAATAAAGAATACTTATTTTTACCTCTTCCATGACTATTAATAGTGTGTTTTACTTATATGATTTATCTTTCTTAGTGATAACTCTTGTTTCCTTAGCATGTTGCCTCATTCTCTCACCTATTACAGTTGGAAAGCTTCTCCTTGTAGGTCATGTGAAGTGTTCTAGTAAGTGTCAAGGTTGAGTGAGTTAGCCTATTTAAATAGTTACATCTTATGCCTATTATCTATTCCTCCTATCCTATGCATTCATTTATAACTTCATAATTAAATATTGATGTGAGAAGATGTAGATTAGAGAAGTGTATGTTTGGTTAGTCCCTTGTTCTCATGTGTAACATGCAAGTGGTTGGTATTCTCAACTATTTTGGTGTATCACCTCCCTTAAGATAGTTTTTTTTCAATTTTCTCTCCATTACCCCCCTAATTTTAAGTTTATTAGTGATCCAAAGTGGTAAATCAAAGGAACTAGCATTATCTATAGATTTACCTCATCCTTAGGCTACCCACATTCTAGAGGTGTTTCAATTGTGCCACTTGGTTGAACAGAGATGAGACATTTCCTTAAAGGGTTCAAATCCAAGTGATAACTATAATATCTACCAATAGTGATAATAGTGATAGTTTTTCATGTCCCCTAATGGGAATTCTTGTCCTTGAGGGAACTTAGGCTCGACTTCTATAAGGTTTCTAAGTTTTCTTCATTTTTTCCATAAATGCATTATGTTTTCCTATTTTATTAACTAATGACTCAAAAATAATTTTATATTACTTTTTCATAGTGTCTCCATGTTATTTTAAGTTTTTATTTTTCTATTTTAGTCATTTATCATCAATTTTTTATTTAAAATTGTATTTACAACACCATGCATTATTCTATTCCATTTATCTAATTAAGGATTAATCACCATATTAATTAAATTTTAGATTAAAAATTTGATGAATCTGTATGTTTATCAAAACTTTTCAAATCCTAAGTTTTCCTTAGGGTTTGAACATTATAAAGTTTCAAAAATATTATCTTAGGGTTTCAAAAATTTCTCTTTATTTCTATGCGTCTCATTTTTTATTTTTTTGGTAAAATATATTTTTCATGTATTTTACTATAAGATATGCATTTTGAGCAATGGAATTTATATATGAAAATTATATCAAAATTTACTCAAAACACCAATCTTCAAATTGTGAAATAAGGAAAAAAATAATGCAAATAAAAATGAAATCAAAATAAAATTATACCAACATCATGACCTCTTATACCCAATCTTGCTCCAAATTTATTATGCTTGATCACTTTATGTAGACCTAGACCTTGAAGTTGCAGCAATGGATAATATATTGACAATAGACTAAGATTATCAAGAGATTATGGACTGATGTTTCATGGATTTTTCTCATTATTTGGAATGAAGGGAGTCATGTATTTAAATAGGCAATGGATGGAGATTTTCCAATGAATTAAAAGCTCATTGGAATCCTCTAGAGAAGAAAACTCTAGAGATAAAGGAGGAGATTTTATGTAATTTAATAATCCATGGAATTATCTATATATTTTGAGGAGGATTGGAGCATTATAGACTCCATTATAGGATCCTAATAGGGTTTAGTGGGGGTTTATCTAGGTTTATACGAGAAATAGGTGGAGACTAGCTACCAGGCATATAAGAGAGCCTAGGAGATGGGTAGATAGGTTTTTAGGAATTTAAAATTAAAGTAGGCATAAGATGGATTTAGGTGATAAATGATATGTTAATAAGACATAATAAGGTAATTAATATTAGATAAAAAATGTGAATGTTAGTATAGATATATAAATGAGACTAGATTATTAACTAGGGGAATAATTAATGTTAGATGAAAAAATGATGAAAAGGATTAATTAGTGAATAATTAATTAAAATTATATGGGAATTAGTATTGAAATTAGTAAGCCTAATAAGGTGATAAAATTGGGATTCAAGCATTTACATCAGATGGTATAGATATTTTTTATGACTATGTTAAGATAATTGTCAAAATTTTACACTTTGTTGGATGGGTTTAGAGGACAAAATTAGATTATACCTTATTACTTAGGATAAAGTTTGTCTCCTAATACATTTAGGAGGATTGGACATAATAAAGATGAAGTATATGAATCAAGATTTGGTCATCAAACTAGGATGGAGATTCATTAATGATATCAACCAATGGATTGAAATTATAAAATCCAAGTTTCTTGATTAAAGATAGAACACCACATTACTAGTTGAAAATCAATTTGTTAGAGGTTCTTCCTTTTCGAATTATCTTGTTAGTAGAAGAGAGATTATCATTAAAGGAAGTAAATGGAAGATTGACAATGGTGAAAGAAACAGATTTTGGTAGGACTCTTGGATTTTGTATCATCCTTTGATTTATTTAGAACCACGACATCAAAATAATTTACAATTTTAGAATATGTGTAGACCTAAAACTGTTGACCACATCCATGTTTTTGATAGAGGTAAGGACTAGGTATAGCTTCATGTGGATGACCATAACCTAGAAGAGATGACCATCATTAATGATTTAAATTTCCTTCTCAAAGGTTGTAATATTTTTAACCTTCCAAAATAATATTAAATTGTTTGGTATAAATTTATTGATGATATTTATAATGTCAAGTCTAAATATGGCCTATTGTTAGATGGGCTATCTGATGGTTTTCCTTGGGGTAGCTTATGCTTCAAATATTTAATCCCTAAAGTGAACGTTTTATTTTGGTTATTTGTTCAAAAAAAAATTCACAATCGATAATCTTAAGAAAATAGATTTACCTATTGTTAATAGATGTTCCTTACATGAGGAAGAGGAGGAAATAATATTTCATCTAGCCATGAGATGTTATTTTGCTTTTAAAGTTTAGGGAAAAAATATTAATAATTTTTAGATGGCCTAGGTCCATCCCTCCTTTTTGTTAGAACTTTGACATTGTTGGAAAGATCCCTCTAAAAATTATACTCTAAAGAAGCTGTGGAGTTGGGCTCTGCCTCAAACATTGTGTGGAATTTGGAAGGAAAGAAATGATAGTGTTTAGAAATTGTAAGAGTTACAAATTGAGAGTGGAATTCAAAATAAAAACATGATTATGGAAATTTTCAAGGATTTAAAATCTAAAAAAATGTTTTTTTTTGAGGGCAAGAGAATATTATAGCCAAAAACCAAAATTTATATTTCTTTGGTACTCCCTTGGTAGACCTAAGAGTCAAGTTGAGAAAGACTACTAAGTGGCAAGTTCCCTCTCCCATTTGATTCAAGTTAAATGTTTATGGGTCTTATAAGTGTAACCCTAAGATGGTAGGAGGAGGCATTCTAAGGAAATCAAAGAGCGGAGTTCTTACTATCTATACTAGGAGTATGGGATCCAAACTAGTCATTGGGCTAAGACTAGTGATGTCCTCTAGGGATTATAGTTGGTGAAGAATATATGGGTGAGGCAATCGGTCTTTGAAGTAGAATCCATTGATATCATCCATTTCATTTCAAAAAAAATTCTACTAGTTAGATCATTATAAATATGATTGAATAAGCCTTTATTATTCTTAACTCCTTTGATAGGGTTTGTATTCAACACATTTATGGAAAGGGAAACCAATTAGATTATTAGTTTGACAATATGGGAATTGTCTCTAATAAATTAAATAAGTGACTTTCCAAAGAAGAGATATTAGATGACATTATTAAAAGAATCAATAGAGAAGCCTCTATCTCCTTATATAAGGAGTAAGATAATTAGACAACATGGGTTTAAAATTATTTTACTTATTTGTATATATGGCATGAATCTAGTTTTGTTTATTATCTAGACATAATTTAGAGCCTTGGATAGATTTCAAGAGTGGTGTCATAAATGTCTTGTTATAATACACATTAATAGGGGGTCTTATTTATCAAAATATTAAATGGATGTATTTCCTATTGGATTCTCAATCCTACTATTGTTGGGGGTTTGAGGTGTTGTTTTAATAATTTTATAGATGTCCCTATTAATACTCATGTGAAGTGGAACATATTTGGAATTTATACCATGATTAATTATTATGTGGTAGATAATCCATTTCTTTTGGCATGGGAGATTCATAATTACCTATTATAATGCATTGGTCTTGCTTTATCTTAATTTCTATCTTCATTTATAGTTCACAATAAATCTAGTTGTTACCAAAATGGGAGGTGACCTTTTCTATGTTTAGCCATCTATGATGACATATTATATAATTATTTATATTTTTGAGATATCCTTCATTAAATAAAATCTATAAATTTAAACTAAACTAATAAATCTTAATCTAAACTATCTCAAACTAAGCTAGAGCTACAAACAAAAGAAATAGACACAAAATTATAGCTTAGTTGAAAATAATTCTTCCATTGCGATGTAGATTTGATTAGATTTATTTTAAATGTGGTTGCTTACTCTTCCAATAAAAGGTAAAATGGGTAGAGTTTTGGTGCAAAATAATCTTTGGTAGCTTTAATTTGATTTGGATATTTTGATAGCACTTCATTAGCATAAGTTAGAATAATGAAAGTGATGGATTTCATGCTTATTTATAGATTTTGTGAGGAAGAATCAAATGGTGGAGGATTATTTAGATATTTTAAATGATCCAAATAATATATGGTGGATAATGAGTCCTCATCCATGAGGATGATGACCATTTAAAATGGTTGAGATAAATATATAAATGGTTAACTTAGTCACCAAAAATGAGTCAACTATTTGATAACTCAAGGGATGATTGAAAATAGTTTGAGGAAGTTATGGGTTTGGTTGGGATGAGTCAACATGTAATGGAAATTAAGGTGGAATATGTTAGGTGAGGTGTAAAATCTAGATTTAATATTTAAATAAGGATTTAAAAGTGTGCACAATTAATTAATTTAATTTATTCAATTGTCTAAATTTGGAGGGATATATCATAAATTATATTAATAAGAATAATTAATAGGTTTTAGGTGAATTTATACACTAAATTTAATTTAATTGTCTACATTTACCCCTCTTTTAAATAGTGTTATGAAGTAATATTATTTCAAAGAATAATAAAAGAAGTAGAGCATTGATGATTAAGAATAAAAAACTTGCCCCAAATGAATGAGAATGAGTGTGATGATTCCCCCTTGAGGGTTTGTGAAGTAAAATAAACAAATACTCAAAGCCAATAAAAAGAGGATAATGATATAGTGGTTTGGAGTAGCCAGAAATCAACTTATTAGAATCAATATCAAACTTGTAAGATTTAAGGTTTCTTAAATAGGCTGCCCCTAGTTGATGAAAACTAGAGTATTGATACAAAAAAATGATTAACCATTCAAAAATTGAATGCTTAGTGGTTTCTTATGATACAGGGGTCAATGGAGTGGATGTGGGAATGATATATCCTAGTAATAGTATGTTGTAGATCTGAAAATAGAAAAATATATTAATTTTTAAATTGTAATTAAAAATTTATGTAGATTGATAATTATAAGTGATTGAACTGAATATGGAATAATTTGATTAATATTGGCTTAATATTTAGATTAAAACAAGTTAAAAATTGGATATTGGAGGGATGGGGTTTGTAAAATATTAGGACTGGTTTGGAAATTTAAATATAATAATTGGGGGATTTGAAATTCATTTGTGTATTTTGATTTGGATATATATTTGTGAGGATAATTTGATTGAGTAGATTCACTCTGAGAAGCTATCAAAAAATAGATCACATTCCACACAAAAAGCACCATGTAGAGTGAGTGAGGAGATATCGAAGACCTAAGAGGAACAAGCCTTTGATAAGTGATGATTTATTTTTTAATTTTTGCATTTATGGTAATTTATTAGGGCTTAAAGTAGTCATAAATGAATTCATAGATGAGCTATTTATGAATTTGGTAACAAAATTTATGAATTCACTATAGTAAACTATGAATTCATAGAATAGTAAGATGAAATCATTTGAAGGGTAGAAATAGGTTACAATTGCAATTTCATGATTTCAATTGTGAAATCATTGATCAAAGAAGTGAAATAATTATAATGAGTCGTGAAATCATTAGAATGAGGTGAGAAATTGATTTAGGGTAAAATTTGAATAGGGAAATGCAAAATTAAAGGTTGTAAGAGTGAAATTGTAAAAGTGAGTAGACAAAATGCAAAAGTGGGAAGACAAAATGTAGTTAGACTTCCAAAATGTGCATGTGAGAAGGAAAAATATGATTTTAAAGAGAAAAATAATAAATTAAGAAGGATAAATAAGCAGAATGAGGATTGGCCTAAAAATTCCATGATCAAAAATGTTAATTTTACATTGTTTTTGGTTTTTTGAATGTGTTAAAGTAGTGTTAGATGGATTATTATGTTGAGAAATAAAATTAACTTGATGCTAATGTATTTTTTTGTAGGAGGTAGTACCAATTCTAACTACACAAAATTAGAGGCTTGGTGCATTGAAGAGGATTGTTAGCTTTAAGGAGTATGAGCTTAGAGTGTTAGAGGTGACTGGGTTATCTTACATTTCATAGATGCTAGAGATTTGTGTGGATAGATAATGAAACCAAAAACTATGAAGACAAATGAAATTACCAATAGGCTATGATTATAAATAACAACTTGTATTAATTTTTATTGAATGAATTGATATAATTATAAACCTAAACCATGCTTAAATAAGACTCAACTCAGAATTTGGAGTTGACATGCAAAAATTCAAAAAAGCTAAAATCTAAAAAAAAATGTCTATTTTGGCAACTACTATTTATAATAATTTTCACATGCAATCGTGCATAGCTCTAAAAATTTCCTAAAATTATCAAAATAAAAAAATTATCTTATTTGAAGAAATTCAACTGAAGTTGATATCTGATTCTAAAAATATACAATTTTTAGAAATAGAAAATTCTTGAAAAATTATTAAATGTTAAGTTTAGACCCTTAGATGATCACGTCTGGCCTTAAAAAAATATCTAAATAAACTATAAGTGGATATATATTCTTATTATAACATCTAACCTTTTTATATGGTCATTTTGGCATGTGGAAGAGCTCAAACAGAGCTACAAGTCAAAAGTTATGGCCTTCAAAAGATCAACCTATTTTTTGTGCATCATTCTCTTCTAGTTGAAAATAACTCAGCTCATGTTGGCTTGATTATACTACTACCATTTGACTTTATCAATCTTATTCATCTCCTAGTCTATAATACAAGTGTTGTCTTCTTACTTTAATCCTTCTCACTGCACTAAATACCTATTATAATTCCCTTGCCTTGTGCAATTTTTTTATACTTCAACTTGTTATATGTGCCTTTTGGAAATATTTCTTTCTTCAAGTAAACTATTAGCAACTCTCCTTAAAATAATTTAGATATTCTTCTGACATCTTCTAATATTTTATATTTCTCATTACTTTCCTACAACTTTCTTCTTACTCCTCGTAAATGTTGCATGTACTCTACAAACGCTTTTGCATCATCACTAATTTGATATACAATCAATAATTGTACCAAATATAAAAAACCCATAGGATTTATCTCATAATTTTTTTGAAATGGTGACTTTGCTATTGATCTATTCACTAAACTGTTATATGCAAACTTAACTTGTGGTAAATCCAAGTCCCATTTCTTGGGCTTCTCTCCCACTATACATCTCAATAAATTTTCCAAGCTCCTATTCATAGCTTCTCTCTATCCATATGTTTGTGGGTGATATTCACTACTAAATTGTATCTTATAACACATCTTCTTCCACAAAGTCATAAAAAAATGACTTAGAAATTTTGTGTCCTTATTTGAAGTAATATTTTTTAGAACACCATGCAATCTCACAATATCTTTAAAAAATAATTCTGCAACTCTAGTGGCATCATTGGTTTTATTACATGCAATGAAATGAACCATTTTATAAAATATATCTACAATAACAAAAATTGAATCATTACCTCTCTGTGTGTTTGGTAATCCTAACACAAAATCCATATTCAAATCTATCCATGGTCCTCTTGGAATAGGTAATGGCATGTATAGTCTAGTATTTTGTGCATGTCCTTTAACCACGTAACATATTCTACACCTTGAAACATACCTTATCACATCGCTCTTCATCTTTGGCCATAAATACTTTTCTTCCACCAAAGCTATTGTCTTTGTCTTACCAAAATGTGTAGCCAAACCACTGCTATGCAATTCTCTTATTATATTGTCTCGTAGAGACCCAAATGGAATGCACAATTATTTCCCTTTGAAGAGATAAAATTCTTGTATAAGATACTCATCATGAATATCATCTTTCCCACCTATGAATGGCTTCTGAAACTATTTAATTACCTTGCCAAATATGGATCATTATCATATAATTATTTGATAGCTTAAAATCTAACTACTTCACTCACCATAGTAATTAATGATGTTACTCTCTTGCTCAATTCATAATTTACCTAATTCTATTTTATTGATTTATGTTTCAACACAAAAGTATACCCCTGCAAGAAATAAATCCACTTTTCATGCCTACTATTCAACTTCTTTTGTGTATTCACATACTTTAAAGCCTCATGATCTATAAATAGGATAAACTCCTTAGGCACCAAATAATGCCTCCAATGTCTTAATACTTATACAATTACATAAAGTTCAACATCATAAGTAGAATAATTTGTTCTTACCTCATTCAACTTCTCACATAAATATGCTATTGTCTTTCCTTATTGACTCAACACAGCACCAATTCTCCCAAATAAAGCATCACAATCAACCTCAAACACTTTTTTAAAATCTAGTAATGCTAAAATTGGTCTTTCTATAGTATTCTTCTTCAAAATTTTAAAACTTTTTATGTTTACTCTAGTCCATGCAAATTCCTTCCCTCTTATGCAATCTGTTATTGGTGCCACAATACTACTAAAAATTTTAATAAATTTTTTGTAAAAATTTACTAAATCATGGAAACTTCTTACCTCTATAATGATTTTTGGAATAGGCCACTTGAAAATTGCCTTTATCTTTTCATCATCCATTTTCACACCATCTACTAAAACTACAAATCCCAAAAATACCAAACTATTATGCATAAACTTACACTCTAAATTTGCATACAACTTCTTCTTTCTAAAAAAATCTATTACCATTCTCAAATATTGTAAGTGTTCTTATGTAGTCTTACTAAATATCAAAATATCATCATAATAAACAACCAAAAACTTACCAATATATTCTCATCGCACTGTATTCATCACCCTCATAAATGTGCTAGGTGCATTAGATAATCTGAAGGGCATCACCATCCACTCATATAAGCCATTCCTAGTCTTGAATATAGTTTTCCACTCATCTCCTTCACTAATTTGAATCTAATAATAACCACTCCTTAGATCAATCTTTCTAAAATATTTTGCTCCTGTAAGTAGATCCATCATATCATATAAAATAGAAATAAGAAACCTATAATTTACTATAATTTTGTTAATTTCTTTACTATCCACACAAATTATCCATCCTCCATCTTTCTTTGGAGTTAACAATGTTGGTATTGCACATGAACTCATACTTTCCCTTATCACCTTATTTCTTAGCAATTTAGTAACCTATTTATTTAATTTTGCATGTTATGTTAGACTCATCCTATAAGCTACTTGATTAGGTAGATCTGATCCTAGAATCAAATCAATGTGATGTTGAATATATCTCTTTGGTGGTAAACCATGCGGTAACTCATCAGGCATAACATCTACATATTATTTCAAAACTTTTGCTAATTTTGTTGGTATTGGCATCATTTTTGTGTCTTCATTCTTTACTACTAATATATAACAACAACCTACCACCTTCATATTTTGGATAATTTTTTTAGTGGAGAGCATTATTTGTGTTTTTTCTTCCTCTTTAAAGGTAGAAAAACCAAATTTTTACCACCTTTCCAAAAAGTGTGTGTGTTCTTTACTCCATCATGAATTACTTTTCTATCAAACTACCAAAGTCTCCCTAATAACACATGGCATGCATCCATCGAAATAACATCACACCATATTTCATCGTTATAATTTATTACTATAGAAATCTTGATTAAGCACCTTTTAGCTACTATAACTCCATTCCCTTTCTTAAACCATGAAATTTGATAAAGATTAGGATGATTTTCACATGGAAAATTTAGTTTATCTATCATTTCTTTAGATACCATATTTTCACAACTACCACCATCTATAATTACTTTGCATACCTTTCCACCTAAAGTACATCTTGTTTAAAAAATATTTCATCATAGCCATACATCACCACCTTCTTTATTCTACACTTGTTCCTTCCTTGGAGAAATCATGGTTCTTCTCATCATGAGATTCTCTCCAACATCTATAGGTGCAACTTTAGTATTTTTCTCTTCTATTTCAATCTCAACTATATTTACTCTTGGGAAATATTCTTGCCTCCTTTCTTGATCTTGATAGTGCGGACACTCAAATGTTATGTGCCCTTCTTCTCCACATCTACAACATAAATAAGGTCTATGTTGATTTAGAAACCATCCTCTAGCACCGCCATAACCTTATCCTCTCTAAAATATTCTTCCTCTTTATTGGTATTAAAACCCTTATCTATTATCATCTTGCCTTTTTGTACCATGTGATGATTCATCTATATTGGTATTAGACCCACCTCTGGTGGTATTAAACCCACCTCATCCCCTATTTGGAGGGGATCCACCTCTTATTAGACCAAGAGATGTTCTTTTGAAATTTTATCTATTTTATTTTTCTTTTGCCTTCAAATCTAATTGATAAGCCTCTTCCATGCAAAGTATTATATGCATGCTTAATTCATCTTGAATAGAAAATTTCAAACCATTTACATACCTTGCATCCATATTCTCTTCTATTTTATCATGTTCCACTCATATGGAAAGCTTATAAAATTCATCTGTATACTCTTGTATATTGTAATCATTTTACCTCAAATTTTAGAATCTTATATATAGATTTTGTTAATAATCCATAGGAAATAAATTCTCCCTCAGCTTCTCCATATTTTTCCATGAATTAATCTTCTCTTTACCTTTTCTCTATCTCTCTTTCTACAGGTAATCCTACCAAATCATTGCATGACCTTTCAATTTTGTGCATGTAAATTTTACCTTCTTATCTTCTCTCATAATCTTCCACTCGAATAATTTATCTATGTTATTCATCCAATCTATCAAATCCTCTAGTTTTAAACTACCTCCATAATATATAACATCAACCTTGATTCCTTCATTCCTTATTTCTAAATCTTGAACCATCCTCTCTTCCATTGATGGTGGTTGTTCTCGTTGTTCTTCTTCTTTTAGAATTTCTTCATCATGATCTATGTCTCCCTCAGCTTCATCACCACCTTCTATTTCTCTCTGATTAGTGATAACCTCTATTAATTGCTAAACTTTCCTCTACATCTCTTATATATTCTATTTCATCTATGTAATACTTCCTCATCCTCTCACCATGTCTTTCTCCTCCTAGATTTGAACTTGCTCTGATACCAGATAATGAAACCAAAAACTATCAAGACAAATAAAATTACTAATAGGACAAGATTATAGACAATAACTTTTATTGATTCATATTGAATGACTTTATATAATTACAAACCCAAACCATGCTTAAATAAGCCTCAACTCATAATTTAAAGTTGACATGCAAAAATTCAAAAAAACTAAAATCTAAAAAAAATGTTTATTTTTAGCAACTATTATTTATAATAAGTTTTTCATGTAAGTGCATGTAACTCTAAATTTTTTTTGAAATAACCTAAATTATAAAATTATCCTATCAAAAAAAAAAATCAACTAAATTTGATGTTTGGTTCTAAAAAAAGAAAATTCTTAAGAAAATCATTAAACATTAATTTTGGACCCTCATATGATCATGTATGGCCTCTAAAAATATTGAAATCAAATCTAAGTGGATAGATCTTCTTAGGACATCATTAAAATTTTCAATATTTTCATTTTTTAACATGGAAGAGCTCAAACAAGGTTATGGGTCAAAAGTTATGGCCTCCAGAAGATCAGCGTTTTTTTTTTTTTTTTTGCATCAACATGGCTTTATTGACAATGCTTGTTGAGAGATGGCATAGTGAGACTAATAATTTTCACCTACTGATAGGGGAGATGAAAGTGACATTATAGGATGTGTATCAAATTTTGGTATGATGATATAATGGAGATGAGTTTATTGTGGGTAGGTTCCACATGAGACTATTCTATATAGGAAATTTGGTGATGGATTAATTTTGGTTATGAGAGGAAGAGTGGATATTGATTATTGCACTAAATTATAGATTATTTTACCATGGTAGCTACTTGAAAAGTGTGGGATACTGTGTCTAATTGGGTTATTAGATATTATCATAGATATGATAAAGATGGGTGATCATTTTTTATGGGGGTCATGCATATTAGCTCACTTATATAAGGACTTACACCATGTGGTGTATATATATGGGAAGGAGATTGGATCTTCCACATTATTATAAGTGTGGTACTGGGATCACATTATGGTAGAGACACTATTTGGTCACATGAATACTCAATCTATGGATGATCCATTAGCATATGAGTGGCATATGATTATTGGTAATCACATACCACATTTAGATGATCTTGAGTTCTACATGAGGGTGATAGATGAGTTAGGTGGTGATCAGATCACCTAGATATTATATTTGGAGATTATATTTGGTGGCATCAAGATGACTTATATATGGATTAGATGATGATCTAATGTATTAGTAGGACACATGACTATATTATATAGAGATATCGACCATATAGGGGGTGAGATAGTTAAGGATTAGACATCACATTCTAGTGGGTCCACACATCTTTGCATGTATTATGATGGAGAGAGGATAGTGGGGGATGATTATTGATCCATTAATAGTGGATCATAGTTGGTCATATTTATAGATATTTATATGGAGTGATAGGAGGGATTTGATCAATGTAGTAGTTATAGATGGTTATGCACATTATTGGGCCCAATAACATCCATTGATATTGATTGTACCATATGCACCACCACATACATGGAGATAGAGACTAGTTTTGAGTTTGAGCAGCCAACTATGAGCCACATGATTGGGATCAAATATCAAGAGGGTTATTAGAGGAGATAATGGATGGATATCGAGATGAGGTAGAGGGCATGTTATGGATATGAGCTATATACATGATGTGGAGATTACTGAGATTGAATATGTGGATATTTTGTAGAAGGCAAGTGTTGATGTGGATGTGGATACAAATATGTGAGTTGATACAAAGTAAAGAGATAGAGAGGATATTCCATTGATATTTATTTCAAAAAAGGGTGATATAGATGGAGAGTACATAATGATGAGGTGAAAACATGATATGCATATAGATAGAGGTGATATGGTTGGTTCTTCACATACTACAAGATCTTGGGAGGAGAAGACACTAGTTGAAAGACTTCATAAGGAGATCAAACCTCATGATAGGGATATTTCAAAGTTGCATAGAGAGGTATCCAAATTGAATTTGGTTTTATATAGTATAGGTGATCAAGCATATGAGATTATACAATTACAAGATGTAGTCGAGAGGATGGGAAGAGATGGTATAATGACTGTATTAGGATTTGTGACACATGATGTGGATATTTAGACTCCAAATTATATAACATTGACACATTACTGTAGACAAGAGAGAGAAATAATTAGGACAAATTTATCAGAGGCCAAGGTGTTATTAGTAAGACAAGGACAAATTGATAAATGAGATAGGATTATGAAGGGCATGGAGAAGGACACATATTACAATATTGTATATAAGGAGGTCATTCCATGCATGTAGAGGGAAACACCCTTCAAGGATTATTTTGTTAGGGGATCTATGTTAAGGAGATCAGTGCATCCTATAGAGTCAGATAAATCTATGGGAAAGGCTACACAGTGTGTGATGGGTCTACCATGAGGCCTACCACACCATGATGGGCTAAGTTAGATACTAGACACTACATCATAAGTATAGGGCAAGACATGACACAGTGTTTGGATGATGGTTGCATAAATGTATACATATATTTAAGATGTATCTTTTTGTATAGACACACTTGATTTATTTTTTGATATTTATATACATGATTTTTATGAGACTTGTACTATGTGGATAGACATTATGGATTGTATATGGACTTTGGATGATTTTTTATGTTTATTTACTCATGGTTTTAGATATATGGATACATAAATCATTATTTATACTTCTTGCATTTTGATTCACACTAGCATATATTAATTCTTCCCAACATTTAATTATGGATAATGTCATGTATGATTTGATTTTTGGATGCATGGACAAATGATGTTAAATAGCTTCTTTGATTTTTATTTGTTCCTTGCATTATATTTCCAACAATAACAAGTATTGAGAAACCTTATGCTTAATATAGCTTAAAACACATTACCACCAATGACATTAAATAATCATGATGAATGTTGATGTTTTAGGCATATGAACTACACAAAGAATAAATTTGTAAAATAAAAGTACACCATGATATAAGTAAACCATAACCATATTATTATGCCATGCACAAAATAATATTATAAAACACATAGAAATAAAACAATTAAAGTAAGATTTGAAAATTGAATTATTCTAGATAATCTAAACACACACAAAATGAGAATTAAACAACATGGATCAAAATAAACATTATAAACACAAACCACCATATAAGCAAATAAATAAACAAATATCAAACATTCTAAAGATGAAAAAATGACACAATTATGTAAAATAATCACAATTGGCATAATAATTAAAAAATAAGTAACTAAGTAAATGGTTAAGGATAAAAAGGAATGAAGTAACCAACTTAATGGTTTGGGGATAAAATGGATAAATAACCAAATTAATGGTTAAGGATAAAATGGATAAATAACCAAGTTAATGGTTATGGATAAAATGGATAAATAACCAAATTAATGGTTAAAGATAAAAAGAGATAAATAACCAATTGAATGTCTAAATATAGAAAGCAAAAATAATACAACACAAACAAGGGATCAATACTTTAAAATATATAATCAAAGGCTAAACATCTGAAGCAAGGGTATGAGACAATTGTAACCAAGAGATAGGATAAGTACTAAACAATTGATAAGGAAGTATAAATATGAAGTAATCCATTCTCAGGGAAAGAAATGATGGGGAAGATAGAGGTCGAGCTAACCCTAGAGACCCCATGTCTCTATGTGTTTCCTACATAATCCACCCTAGACAAAGTCCATGAGGGATATTAGGCTAGATGTAGTTCTCCCAATACCATAAGTGATGATAAAGTGGATGATTAATAAAGTGTTTAAGTGTTGGATGACAAGATGCATGACTGACCCACCCAAGAAATATGAGTGAACAATGTGGGAAGATAGTAAGGATGGTAGATTTTTATGGTAAGTGTTGTAGACACCTAAAATTGGCCACCAATGGATTTATACCAGACCTTAGATTGATTCTTACCAACCATTCCATATTAAGCCTAAGAATCACTAAACTTCCCAAATTTTCTTATACTTTATTTTTCAAAGCTCAAAATCCCATTAAGACATCCCTAATTGGGGTATCCTACCATAAAAACAAAAAACTCTCATGGATTCATCTCTAATCATTCCACAACATTACAACATGCAATTTAGCCTATAGACCTATTAAGTGGGGAAAATGCACAATTAAATCAAACCTTAAAATGATAAAAATACTAAACATAATTAATTAACATGTTAAACCAAATCAAATTCCTAGTTGAGTTATCCATGAGTAATTAATGCAATTCTAAAAAAAGAAAATTCAAAAATGCAAAGATCCTAGAATTTTCATAATTACCTTTTGTGAGTTTTCAAGCCTTTAAAAATATCTCACCCATGTCTATTCATTTAAAATCATGAGTTTTTCACACCTTTTACTCTATAAGGGTTAATTAACTCACTTAGGTTAGGTTTAAACCCATTCCAAGCTTTGACTACACTCTAACTCACCTATAAATACAAGCATTTGCCTTTCATTTGGAGAGCTTGGATAGAGTAAAGTTATAATGTAGGTTTTATAGAAAGATTGAAATAAATAGTGTTATAATGACAAAATCATAAGCTAAACCATCAAGCCATCACAATAAATAATCCATATAAAATAAATAATCCATGGTACGAAGGAGAGAAGGAGCAAGAATACAAACTCTATTGCCAAATATTTATTGAGCACAAGCTAAGAAAACCACACAATAAATCATTTAGAGAATTAAAGTAAGGTATGGACCTTTTTATTATTTACATTTTAGTTATGATTTATCATTTAGTTTTTTTATTATGCCCCCCCACCTTTGATCTAGGCCTAGAGATGTTATGCTTGTTTGTGTGTGTATTTAATTGTTCGATGAAAATTAACACTTGATATAACCTCCTCTCTTGAGTCAATTTCCTATGATTACAAATGACCCACCTGGTGGGATATGAATCACTCCATGTAACAAGGATATCAAGATACAAATCCTAAATTTTTAAATGAATGTTTGAATGTCATCAAAATTGGAGTTTTAACTTTGTTTTGGCTGTATTTTTAATTTTTGTGCTAACTCAGATCTGTACAGAGACTAACATTAGTCAAGAATAATCAACATCAATTCTACCAAACCATCATCAGTTATGCCTAATGGATCTTGGTTCTATATGACTAGCATCAGTTAAGATGTAGGGAAACAAACTATTTATAAAACTTAGATTTTGAATCTTTTTTAGCATTTCTAATCAATATTTCTTGGTTTCAATGGAATTTATAGTACCTATCTAATCATCTCCTTCCAAGTTTTGAAAAAATATTATCTAACATTGAGCTAACATTTTTTTATTCATATTGGTTTTATCTTTGGGTTCATAGACAACTAGTCTTTGACTTTATCAACTGATATCGGTTATTACTAACTGACATCAGTTCCTTGGTAACCAATATCAATCATAGGTGACTGATATTGGTTTATGTTTTTAAAAAAGGAAACCCAAGAGCCATGTTTTGAAATCTTGTTTTCTCATCATTGAAATTTATTCTAAGTAAGATGAAACTCCCTAACCCTTGTAAGTTTAAGGCAAGAATAAAACATGAATTTTCAAGTTTGAATGGTTTTTAACACTTTATTTTGGGGTTTAAAACAAACTTGGATAAGTCTTGCAAATTTATTTCTTAGTGATTAAAATGAACCTAAGTGATTTGTGTTGAAGTTGTTTTGTGAAATTTGTTGCATGTTTTGCAAATAATCCAAGGGGCCAAGGAACTTCATTTAAATGTGTTTTAATATGTCTCACTTCGTATTTTGGTGTTTAAAAATAACATAGTTTTGTTAGAGTTATAATCACTGAGGGGGGGCTGAATCCATGAGCCCAAATATTTAAATCTCAATTCCAATGCTTTCAAACTATTTAAACAATCAACATATAACAACTTGATCAATCAATTATTAACAAGAGAGCTCATTCATTTAATGCATACAAAAGATTAAACACATAACACATAGTTCCTATGAGAAATAAAACCCACCCTCAAGCCTACAACACATGGATTACTATCCTATAATAAATTATATACAAGAGACCGGTTAACTCCTTTAGACCAAAAAACCTTGATTATATCTTCCTGACCAAAGGCCTTTTGTGAAACACCTAGTTCACAAGGAGTAACTACCCCTAAGGAAGATCAACTCTTTTAGACCCTATTTTGAATGTATCAAACTTAGAATGTATTCAATAATTGATGATGGATTTGTGTTAATCTAACCCCTGCATAAACTCTCTCTCTATCTCAAACAAACCTCTCACATAGGCATGCCACAATATCTCTCCTTCAATCAAACTATTCTCATATGCACACTCAGACCTCTTCACATATCTTTAAACTACAATATCACTTTTATGATATCAAAAACATGACCTATAGGTTATACACATAGTTATAAATTTTATCTACTTATCAACTCATCCATTTGGGCACTCTACCTCTCATTCACTCCATAACTCTCACATCCACCTTGCATAATTATCTCTCACACATCTTCCAAAAAACCTCTAGAAATAATAATATTTGATTTCACTATATATAGAGATATCATTAATTATCAAAATATTGGTAAGCCATAATACATTCCTTCAACCTTAATTCATCTTACATGGGTCACATTTAAGCAAAATCCACTTTAAAAATAGGCCTAAGTTACTTTTAGGTCCTATGGAGACCCATTCAGCTCTTTGACACTTCTTCAAGACAAATAAAACATAGGAACACTTACCAAATTCATAGAACCATTACATATGATCTATAGGTCCTCCTTAAGTGCAAAAAACCATCATATTACCCTTTAGTTTAATAATAAATAGATCAAACACTTCTCTATACACACAGTCATTATGAATGAAAACATAGTCAGCTTCATAACCTTTGTTCATACTAGATATGATTGATCAAACCTTCATAATGCACTCAAAGCATCATTATGGAGTCTAAAACACTCCCAAATAACTAATTCATCAAGATATGTCAAAATGACATTAAAACAAGATCAATGACCCTTCTCATGTTACTTGGAGAACATGCATAAACACACAGTCAACTTTGGAGCTCAATATTTTTGTTTGTAAAAACTTCAAAATATTCAAATCCATATTTATAGATGTGCCTTGGAGTCCTCCACCACATTTATTTTTACACCATGAGTAGATTAATCCTTTATCAAAATATATGTTCCAAAAACCACATACTAGTTTTTCCCTTTGTTAAATTCAAATATTCAAATGTAAATAGTCATAGTTAAACATCTAACAGTTGACCTTATCTCATGGAATCTAGAAACTTTATTTTGGATTATTTAGGTATTTATCTTATAGCACTCACCATTTGATCTTTCTTAGAACCCCCATGATCATGATACTTGATACCCTCACATGCCTTCTAAGCACTTTAGCTATTAAACATCGTGTACTTCTTACCATCTCACTCAACATGCACCATTAGATCAAAATAGTATGATCACATGTGAACCATTGATCCTTTGAAGAATCTCAATATTAAACTCTACATAGTTTTAAACATTTGAACACTTAGCACCATCTCACTAATTATTGGAATCTTGGAACAATATGCTCTGTCAATGATGTTCAAAATTTACCTTGTGCAAAATAGACCAAGTATGGGAACTATGGCAATCTGTCTGAGAATCCAACTTTGAACCTCAACAACTTTTACCTCATTCACTCACATGATCTTGAATTTATACCATATGATCTCCTCACATAGGATAATCAAACCATATGACAAACTAATCCTAGAACCCTCACACATGTGAGAAATAATGACATTAAAATGCCTTTTCAAAATCTTATGTCATAGAGCCAACTATGTCAAAAACTTGTCTGGAAGGCCAACTTTGAACATACATATATTTTTTTCTCACTTTGTCACTTGACCTAAAAATTAGCATAAATCAAATAGGAATAAAATTGAACAAACCCATATTATCACCTTCTCATGAAACTTCTACACATGCATGATATGCCATCACCAAAATTCTTACTTGGCTCTTTCTTACCTTATGCAAATTTGGTTAAGTATGGGAAAACAATGTCAAACTATTTGGGAGCCCAATTTTGCACTTGTATATCTTTTGTCATGCCTAGGAATAGGACTTAAAATTTAGCATATATTAAATAGAAACTAATGTGATCATAACCATATGATCAACTCCCCCTAACTCATCCACACGTGGCAATGATGATGTTAGTAAACTACCTACTCAATTTTTTTTCCACTAGACCCAAACTATCTAGATGAAAAATATGGACTAACAAATGAATTCCACCCATACAAACAAGCTCTCAAATAATCCTTAACCATTGATAAGACCCATTACACATGCTCAAATTGCCATATTCATCCTTAAACATCTGTAATCATGCCAAAACTAAAGATCAACCAAGCCAACTTCAAGCATACTAGGACAAGCACATTGCACACTTTGTCATTATTACTTAGGTTATCAAAGAACTTCATCCACTCATTATAACACCTCTATGACATCACCATGACATCACTGATAACTCTCCAACAAGTTCATTTTTATGCTTGAGATTTTTTTCAAAGTTTTTGCAAGTTTTAACTAATGCCAAGGGGGGCCAAAAAATTCACAATATATTTCATTTTTTGTGCCTTAAAATGATCTTTAAATCACTTAATTCATGCTTTGGAAATCATTCATTTTATGACATATTTGTTTGGACTTGTTTATTTTTTTAATTAAAATTAAGAGTATGTATGCTCTCCCTTATCCCCTATAGGGAACTTGGGTAACCAAAAACACCTTTTCACTTATAATTTATGCCTTCTATAAGGAATGGAAAGAATGTTGTCTAGGTTTTCCCCAAAACCTGCGTGGTTTGGGTGATCTAAATATAACCCTAAAGTCTTTACACTTAGTTTTATTTTCATTCAATTTATCTTATGAAGGGGATTTCATAGATTCTTCATTATTTCTTTAGGGAAATATTGACCTCGCACTTCATCTCCTAGCATTGTTTCAACCCTGCTCCATGGTGTAGTATACAAACTAGGGTACACATATTGCAAGATCTAGGGGGTTGAGTGACTAACCTCTCCTTTTATAATGAAGTCCTGAGTCAGGTCTAGTTAATTATAGGATTCCAATAATTAGTCTACACATGGAATCACTATGCAAAGGAATAGACCCTTGAATAGTAAGTTAACTAGTATGAACTCAATTGACATGAGGCCTCTCCATCATTAGCCACACTTTGAATTAATCTAGACATTCAAAAACTATAGTTTTAGTCAACCCCACTTGGCCAACCTTATCATTTATAATATTTAAGATGTTACATATATATTTTATGTCATATCATTCTATTATTTCTTGGTCTTTTTGAGTCTAAAAACTATTTGTTTGTTATGCCACATCATACTGAGTTTTGTTTAAGGAGGTATTATGTTGGCCATTTTTTTACACACCTTTGCCTTAAAAACATATGCCAAACTTGTTTATGTGTGTCACTTGAATGAAATGGGTAATGTTATGCTACCCAAATCATTTCAATTGTATGCCTTGGAGTCTTAAAATAAACCATTGTTTACATGTTTAAAGTGTGATAACGACATTACGCTACTCGATTCATTTCAATACTTATTTGCTTTATGCCAAATGTCATTTTTCATAACCAATGCCATGTACGTCTTTTGAATATTTTTATTTTGTCATTGTGCCATTCCATTTTGTCTCACTTGTTGTTTGTTTGAAGATGCCTAGTTTCCTAAGTTGAGTTTTTAATTAACCTTGCCAAGTTCAAATTTAAACATTGATTGATTTCTATTTATGCATTGCTTAATAGGGGCTCAGACACTGATCTTTTTCTTTTAGGTTGTACAACTTAGGTTAATTCATTTCCCAACTTTGAAACCTATTGCTTGGATCTTTTCCTAGTGTCGTTATGTCATTTACTTTTGCTTAAGATTGTTTGTTTAAAAGAGCCTAGTTTTCATTATTGTTTGTGCCTTTTATTTGGGAGAAAATAGCCTATCTCTCCATCTGTATTTTACCTTATGCCTTATGCCAATCAACCAAGTTTATGTTTGATTTTATATGCCTAGTCTATGCCAAAGTGTTCTAATTTTTTTAGATTAAAATATTACCTTCATTTAAATTATAGCTTTTGATGTCATGTTTGGCCAAAATTCCTAGCACATGCCTTGTTTGGGTCTATATTTTGACATTGTGTTTGGTCAAAAAACCTAACAACTTTTATTTTCCAATATTAGACCCATTTGGGACACTTTTTACCTAGAGTTTGGCATGCCAATTTTTATTTATCCACTTGACCTTTTGTGTGTGAGGAATTTGACATTAGATTGTTTCAAGTTTTAGCACAGACCATGGTGGAGATACAACAGCCCTAGACCAATTTAGACCAAGTTTGAACCATTTATCATTTGGAAATCATTTTTAAAAGTTTTTAAAACTCTAGACCTTATTGCATAGCTTTCATTATTGATGTAGATATGTCTAGCTACACTTATGGTGGAGTTATGTATAATATAATTTATAGAAAAATTGCACAAATTGTCTTTGCTTAAGACCCCTATGATAAAGAAGTGGTTTATGAGAAGGATCCATATCCTCCTTACAATACTTAATCTAAGGAACAAAGCCAAGATCTTAAAGTGAAACATGTAGTGATACCTTATTTTATAAGGTTAACTTATGATTCTCTCCCTTTCAAGACCACCCATTCCTCTACTTACACCTTTAACCCTCCTTCAGACTACACAAGACACCAAACTCCACAACATCCAAGGAATACCATTACCTTTCCAAGACCTCATCTTTTGGATTGCATGAGTAACCAAGATCCATAATTCCCTACCATTTCTATTCTAGGACCTCATCCTTTGGCTTGTACGAGTAACCAAGCTCTATAATGCCCTAACATTTCTATTCTAGGACCTCATCCTTTGGATTGTGTGAGCAACCAAGTTCCATAATGCCCTCTACCATTTCTATACCAAAAAATCATCCTTTGGCTTGTATAATCAACCAAGATTTGTAATTCCCTACCATTACCATTCCAAGACCTTGTCTTTTGGATTGTGTGATCAACCAAGCTCTATAATGCCCTATCATTACCATTCTAAGACCTCATCCTTTGGCTTATGTGAGCAACAAAGCTCCAAAATACCCTACCATTTCCATTCTAAGCCCTCATCCTTTGGCTTGTGTGAGAATCCAAGCTATATGATGCCCAAATATTACCATTATAAGACCTCATATTTTGGCTTATGTGAGTAACTAAGCTCTATAATGCCCTACCATTTCCATTTTAGGACATCACCCTTTGGATTATGTGAGAAGCCAAGCTATATAATGCCCTATCATTATCCAATTGATAGTTATTATTTATCTATTGCCAACTATTCCCCACTTTAAAAAACCTCTTTAACCAAGCCAATCATTCAAAGACCAAGATATATTCAAAACTGGTATTTTACAATTGATTGTAAACCAAAGCCAAGACAACCAACCAATCCATAATATTTTTGTTGAATTGGCCATTTATGATAAGTCAACCTATGATGAATCATATTTTAATCCTATACCTATTGTCAAGGATTCTCACTTTTATAAGCCAATATTAGTTGAGTCGCTTCTTAATGATTATAATCACCTTTGGGAAAATCATTACCTTGACCATATGTCTATTTTTCAAGAGCCTCCCTTTGACAAGCCAGTCTCTGAGGAGATATCTCTTGACCTTTTTCCACCTATTGAGGAGTCTCACTTTGAAAACCTAATCTCTATGAATCCCATTATTCCATCACAAGGCATTACTTACCCAATACCAAACATTCACAAAACAACATTATAGCATTGTCCACATTAGATGAAGAATTAGAATTAAATTTAGGTTCTATTCATGAACTGACATCAGATTTAGCATCAAAAATAGAATCAATGTCAGTCTTAACATCAAATTTAGATTCCATTAAGTCAAAATTAGATTCAAAATTAGAATATGTTCACATATGTTATAATATTGGTTATGCATGCCTTAAAGTTCAATTTGAATACATTTGTGATCTTTTTATAATTTTTAAGGATGATTACTTCAAATTCAACACAATTTATCCTAGTATCTTCTATGAGGATTATGCATCTTCCCCCCATTCCATTACCATTCCACATACCATTACCACCAACCAACATAGCCATTATATTAACATTCCACCTATCACAAGTGTTGATTGGGACTAACAAAATCATAACTTGTTGAACTACATCCATGGTGACATATCAGTTGTAGAATATTAGGGAGGCCAAGACCATATTCATGTAGAAGAATAAAAATCTCCTATTGAAACCTTTTTAGAGGTGCTAGGGGATAATCAAAGTTCAAACTCAACATTTTCTAGTGACACCTTTTTAGAGGAACTATAAGATAATTAAATTCAATAGTCAATGTTCATCAGTGAAACCTTATTGGAGGCACTATGGGATGATCAAGACAACTTCATTGGTGAAAACCTATTTGAGGTGCCAATAGTTTAGCACAATAGTACTTCAATGCTTGATGAAGACATTATCAAAGATAAAATTAGTATACCTTCCAATCTATAACATAATCATATGGTAGCTACTTTCAAGCCCAAATAATATAAAAATATGGTGGTCTTATCAAGAGCATATTTAGAAGTCTTTAGCCCCACCACAACCAAAGTTATGTTGAATCCAAAATTAACAACATTATGTGCGACTAAAAATCTTGATCTTCATGTATTTCCCAACCATTATACATTCCATTATCAACTACCTTTACATTTACAAATCAAACCTATCATCCATTTTTTATCCATATTTACCATCCCTTATTGTGCTTTCCTTTACAGAGGCTACAAAAATACCTTGTCTCAACATTTGGAGGAAATAAAATCAACAACCAATGGAGATCACAAAAACAAAATTTATAGCAAGTTCTTGATAAAATATCTATTCATAAGAGGTGTGGGTTAGTAATTTACATGATTGATTATTTTATTTATATCATATGTTGATCAGGATGTACATCTCTACATCATCAAGAACAATAGAATCATTTACCATACCCAGGCCAAAAACTATGCCATTTCCATTTGTCATTTACTTTGCCATTACCATATTCCCTATACCTTGTCATTTTCATTTGCCATATACCTTTCCATTTTCATTTTCCATTTACCATGCCTTTTCCTTTGTCATTATCTTACCATTGTTTTATACCATGCCATTTACCCTTGAATTATCACTTGGGGTCAACCCTCGTACCATTTTATCCATTTATCATACCATCATCATCCTAAACAATGTTGTACCTTATGCCATTTTATCATACCATTCCTATTATACTAAAGCCTATTATTAGCCATCTTATCCAATATTGTTTTGATCTTGGTTATTTTGGTTCTTCCCACACCTTTCATGAGGGGATTCTAATCTAATTTTATAAGTTTTACAATTCCATTTTTAAATGATAGTCTATGAAAGTAGTGTGACAGTTGATCCAGTAAGATATATTTCATTCACTTATACTAAGTGTTCCTGATTATAACCACCTTTAGGTAAATTAGAGTACCACTATTGTGTTCTTAATTATAACCACCTATGGTAAAATTAGTATTACTGACCTATGCCATTATTTTCTAATTATATCTACCTATGGGAAAATTAGGAAAAACACCTTTACCATTCATTTACCGCATCACCTTGCCATTATTGTTTTCATTTTCCTGACCATTTTCTAGATTTGAGAACTTGTTGTGACCTAGTTGGTTCTCACTATTTTTTGTATGGGTGAAGCTATATGACTTAAGGTCATTTTGGGATTTTTTAGGTTGCACTCAATTTAGGTTGAGGTCAACTCAGTCCCTCTTTTCCATATGCTCTCACCATTTTATAAGCATTTTAAGTTTGAACACTCTCACCATTTTATGAGTTGGACCATTTATTATCTTGTAATTCCCAATTGGGTTGAGATGCTTAGAAAATTCCAAAAACATTTGTCCTATTTAATCCTAGTTAGTCATCCTCAATCCACCCTATTGGGGCAAATCCATTATTAAGATGTTTTTCTTTTCTTTTACTTTTAGGCTTTCTATGTGTTTATTTTCTATTTAATTGTTTGTTTGTTTGATTTCCTATTTGTTTACTTTATGTGTGTTGTTGTTTGTTTGCTTACTTGTTTATTTACTTTCAATATTGTGCCTCAACTTAGTCTATATGTGTTCATTAGGTGATTCCTTATGAATTATTACTGATTCCATCCATATTTATATGTCAACATTGTAATCATGGTCTTTATCATTAGTGCATTATTTTCAATTATTTATTGGATTGGGAGTTAGTCCTTATACATATTTTGATAAAGTTTTCATGGTGTTTTATCATGATTCCTACCATCATGTGATACAAAAAAAATAATCTAAGGAAGTATTACAGACAATGGAGTTGAAAATTTTTCACCTTGGTAACCTTGGCAAATCTTCCCACCCATCTTCATCAAATTAACCTATTAACCATTTTGGTTGTATCAATGTTAATCAGGATGAGTATCTCTACATTAGAAGGTACAATGAAATAATTTTCATTGATAAAATATTATTCTTCTATTCATCTCTTTCATCACTTTGTGAATTCTTATATACCTAGTTTTTTGTGGATTATTCAATCATTAGACCATCGCATCTACATTTATGCTCATTGATCTTTAATCTATGCAACTAGTTATATCCTTGAGTGATGTTTACCAATTTTCCCTATTGGGGCATAATCAAACATCTTTATTCAATCCAAGTCATCTTAAATATTATAATTACCTATGGGCAAATTATTATTTTGACTCATCAGGCCTAACTGAGGTATATGTCATTATCACTGATTATAACTACCTTTGGGAAAATCATTGTCACATCCTTTATTACTACTTATAACCAACTTTGAGAAAATAAATAATTTTTAAATTAATGCATGCAAGAATTTTCTCATTTAGATTAATCTTACCCATAGGTTAATACCATTCTTCTTCTTGCTTCTTTTTGAGGGACCGTTCATCAAACATATGATGGCCACTCCCTCGAGGGGGCATCATTATAGGCATATATGCCTTTTTATTCAAATCATCTTATTTTTGGCATATAGGCCTTTATCATTATTTGAGAATACATTACTATGCCCACAACTTGTAACATATTACCAAATAGGGGCAAACTATAGATGCCTAAAACTGGCCACCACTACCTTCATACTGGACTTCAGACCGATATTTATCCACCATTGTAAATTAATCTTAAGAATAAATTAACATCCAAAATTTACTTGTGCATAATTCATCAAAGACTATAATCCCATTGAGACATCCCTAATTGGTGTGTCCTACCATAAACAACAAAAACCTCTCATAGATTCATCTCTAATCATTCCACGGCATTACAACATGTAATTTGGCCTATAAATCTATTAAGTGGGGAAAATTCACACTTAAATCAAATATTTAAATGATAAAAAACCTAAAAAAATTTAATTAACATGTAATTAATGTAATTATAAAAAAATGAAATTCAAAAATGCAAATATCCTAGAATTTTCATAATTACTTTTTGTGAGTTGTCAAGACTTTGAAAATATCTAAAAATATCTCACCCATGCCTATTCATTTCAAATCACAAGGTTTTGACACATTTTAACTCTAATATGGTTAATTAACTCACTTAGGTTAGGTTTTAACCCATTCTAATCTTTGACTACACTCTAACTCACCCTAGGTTGGGGTTACTTTCTAAACCTATAAATACAAGCATTTGCCTTTGATTTAGAGAGCTTGGATAGAGTAAAGTTATAATGTAGGTTTTATATCAAGATTGAAATAAATAGTGTTGTAATGCCAAAATAGTATGACAAGACATCAATCCATCACAATAAATAAGCCATAACAAAGCCACAAGCCATGGTGCCAAGGAGAGAAGGAGCAAAGAATACAAACTCCATTACCAAAGATTTGTTGAGCACAAGCTGAGCAAACTACATGACAAATCATTTGGAAAATTAAAGGAAGGTAAGGATATTGTTTTTATTTATATTTTAGTTTTGTATTTTCATTTGGTTTGGTTTATTATGCTCCTCCTATGATCTATGCCTAGAGATGTTATGTTTATTAGTGTGTTTCTTTCATTGTTCCATGAAAACTAACACTTGATCCAACCTCTTCTCTTGAGTCAAATTATTATGATCACAAGTGTTTGACATGTTTTAGGAATTTTTTTATTTTTTTTGTATTTTTGGGTTTAAAACAAGGAAAAATATGTTTTCCTCTATCATGAGAAAAGACATATGTTCACAATTATAAGTATCAAACCTTAAACTAATCACGCTATAGGACAAGGGACAAATAAGTAACTAAGGATTAAATGGAAATATATAAAAGATAAATAAAACATGATGCCCATAATTAGATAGAGTGAATATAGACAATGGTTTACACATGGAACCATAAATTAAGTTTTCACCATGGTACTTTCCCAAAGCACTAGTAAACTAGTTTTCACTTTTGGATGATTTATGTTTTTTTTTTTTTTTTTTTAACACCTAGGATATCAATAATAGAATATGGAACAAGTTTAGGGATATAATTACTTAAGGTGCATTATTTTCATGGGTTTATCAAGTTCCTCTCCATGTTCTATAGCTAATCTATAATCTTTTGATCCATACTTGGCAATGACAACATATGGTCTCAACCAATTAGGCTCAAACTTTCCTTTATTTTCTATTTAAACATTGGTATTAAATTGGTTTTACTTAAGAACATTATCTCCCATTTCAATTCCCTGGCTTTGATCCACTTATTATAAATACTACAAATGTGATTGTGGTAAAAATTTAAATAGTTTAATTCATTAAGTCATTTTTCATATAGAAGGTTGATTTCACTTAGGTGTAAAGAATGATAGGATTCTTCATCAATGATTTTTTGTAAGGATATATGTAAATATGGAATCTTGACCTCTATTTGGTAGAATAGACTCACTGCCATATATAAGGGAATAAGGGGTTTCTCTTTTTGATGTGTGGTATGCCTAGATGATGGGATATATTTGTATATGCTAGTCATGACCAACTTCATTGACAACTATTTTAAGGATGCACAAAATATTTTTATTGGTTACCTCAGCTTGGTCATTGTATTTTAGGTAATAAGGAGTGGACCACTTATGCTTGATGTGGTAGGTTTGATAAAGAGCCTTAATTCTTGAATGATTTACCATTATCCAAAATGAGATTGGAAGGAATACCAAAGCATAAAACAATGCAGTTTAAAATAAATTTGTAAATTTGCTTTTCAGTGACATAGGTAAGGGGCATTTCCTCGACCCACTTGGTAAATTAATATGTTGCCATTATAATATGCTTATGTTTTTTATAATAACTAGGGTTTATTTTTATAATGAGGTCTAACCCCCAGGTGGAAAATGGCCAAGGTGTTGTTATAGGTTATAAAGCTTATGATGGACTATGGATAAGATCTCCATGTTTCTAACAAGGTATGCATTTATTGACATAGGCACATGAATTAGATTTCATTGTAGGCTAATAATATCATACTCGTATAAGATTATTTGTAAGGACCATGTCACTCAAATTTGTTCCACATATTACCTCATGGATTTCTCTAATTTCCAAAGTATATTATTTAAAATTCAAATAGTGTAAAAGAGTTTCATCATAGCTTCTACAATATATGGTGTTAATAAAGATGGTGTAGCAATATGTGTGTTTAATAAAAGACTTGCATTGATTATGAGATAAGTTAAATGGTATGGTATTATGTTGAAGGTAAGTATAAATGTTAGAGTACCAGGGAGAAGTGGGATAAACCAGCTCACAAACCATTTTTGAATTAATTATATCATAAGTTGGTATTATTGAGTATTCAACCAAGATTTTTTTATGATTTGTGCTTAAATAAAGTAGGGAACCAATGGTAGCCATAAATTTTATTACCCTATTTTATATTCTTATAACTTTTCAAATTGGATGAATTCAAAAGACAAATTTAAATTATCTACCATTTGCTTGTAAGGGATCAGCTTATCATCACAATATTGGAATTTATTGGTTGATTAATGATAAGCTTAAAATCACCAAAAATAAGATGTTGGATTCCCCATTAGATTTCTATTTTTAGACCTACTATAAGACCTTCATACTCTGCTATATTATTTGTGTAAGGGAATTCAATTTTTAAAGCCTTGTAAATGTAATCTCCATTTGGTGTGACTAAAAAAATAATGACCCCTGATCCTTGATTGATAAAGGAACCATCCAAGAATATCTTCCAAACTAGAAACTCATCTATAGAAATTATTAACTCTACAATAAGAGGTGATTTGTCATTACGCAGTGCTTTATCCAATACATCTGTTAAGACTTGTCCTTTGATTTTTTTTATTGGAATCCTCTAAATCAAACTCACTAAGAAGCATAACCCACTTAGCCATCCTATTGATTAGAGCTATTATGGCTAAAATATATTTGATTCTATCTTAGTAATAATCTTAGTTTGATTGCTGAGGATGTAACGTCATAAATTTTTAGAGGCAAAAACAACTACTAGACATGTCTTTTCTATCTGAGAGTAATGAAGCTCATAATATATCAAAGTTTTCCTTAAGTAACACACTACTCATTATTTCCCACTATCTTCATTAAATGCTAATAATTCCCCCAATGCAAACTAAGTAGCATAAATTTATAGAAAAAAGGATTACATGAAATAAGTGGCATTAGTACTAGTGGGTTAGAAAGATATTTTTTAAGATTGTCAAATGATTTTTCATAGTTCTCATTCCAAGTAAAAGGAGTGTCTTTCTTCAGAAAAAATGTGAAAGGGTGACAAATGTCTAAAATTTGGGATATAAATCACCTGATTGCTTGAATTTTTCCTTGTAGACTTCTAAGATGTTTAAGATTCTTAGGTGGAGGCATATCCATGATAGCTAAAAATTTAGAGTGATCAACATCTATGTTGGGATATGAAATAATGAAACCTAATAACTTTCATGATGTCATGCTGATGACACATTTCTTAGGATTCAATTTCATTTTATACTCATGCATTCAAAAATATGGTGAATAAATTGATGGTTCTCTTCTATAGATTTAGATTTAGGAAAAATATCATCAACATAGTCTTCCATGATGTCATGAAGCATGTCATGGAAAATGATAGTCATCACTCACTGATATGTAGCTCTAGAATTTTTAAACCAAAAGGTATTTCTATATAGCATAATGTTCTCCATGGTGTTGTAAATGTAGTTTTGTGTTGGTTTTTAGCATTAATTTTGATTTGATTAGACCCTGAAAAACCATCCATCAAAGATAATATCTAATGACCTATAGTTGAATCTATGATCATGTCTATGTTGGGCAATGGAAAATCCTATTTAGAACATGATTTATTGATGTTATAAAAATATTTACAAACTCTAATCCATTGTGTTTTCTTTGATACTGATATAATATTATATATCTAATCTAAATAATAAATAGGGCATATGAAACTAATAACTAGTTATTTCTTCAATTCTTCATTCACTAATAGTGCAATCTTAGGATGCATCTTACAGAGTTTGTGTTTGATTGGTTTGGAATCTAAATTAACCATAAGGTGATGTACTACTAATTCTAGATCAAGTCCCTGCATATTTGCATAAGACCATGTGAATAGGTTAGAGATTTCACAAAGTAAAAATGTAAATATGTTCCTTTCTTTTTGAGTACATGATATTTCAAGTTTAACAATTTTAGGATCTTCTTCGGTGCCAATATTAATAGGAATAGTTTATTAAACATGTAAAGTTAATTCATATTTGTAATTTAGGGGTGGTGAAGGAAGATGACAATCTTCCTCAAAGTCTGTTTGATTTGATGTAGAAGTTGAACTAATATTGTAATGTAATTTTTGTTCCCAAAAGTATGTTCAATCATCTAACTGAATTAAAAATCCCTTCTTGTGATCACTTACTAGAATATGATCCCTTGTTCTAAAGATTCAGAGATAGTCTCATCATTATAAAAATGATCAAGTTGATGTATTGTGGGTTGAACCCACTTTAAGAGGGATGGATATGGAAGATCAAGTGTAATAACAACATTCTCATGAAATAGGTTGGTGAGGGTAAGGTTTTCAAAGTGGCTAAGTAGGGGACCTATTTTGTTGTCTAAAGAATCATCCATTAACTCACTAGAAGAGTCACTTTGGAAAATCATAATATGCACATTAAGTGGATTAAATATTATACCATAGTTTTCTTCATTTGATTTTATTGTGAGAAGATTGATGGATCCTTATTCATGGAGGTCTATACCTTTACCTTTATAGTTCATTATAGTACACATGATGGACATAGCAATATGATACTTTTAATTGGAAAAGCAAGTAGCTAGTTTATTGGAATAAAGCCAAAAAAATATTAGAATCTTTGATATGTTTATGTGAAAGGAAACCACCTTCTATAAATCTTGTCTTGCCAAGCTTCTTAACCACTCTATTGTCCTTAAGATGGTAGGGCCTTCCATAGCTATTTGGATTAGTATGGATTGTACTTGTGTAGTTAAAATCCTAAATTATATACTCTTTCATTCTTTTATTAATTATATTAAAGTGGGATGAAGTGGATGGGATATTTTTTAAGTAGGTGGTCGATTGAAAGATTGCTCAATAGAATGGTGATTTGAAGCTTACTCTGTAGATGGTTGATTTGAATCTTGGTCAGATGCTTCATTGGTGGAAACCTTTTCTATGTAAATGGAGGTAGTTGGTGTATTAATCCAACCATAAAGGGGAGCTATTTAAAATAAGTGTTTTGGATGGACATAATTTTTAAAATCATAATCCTCAATGAGAGTAAATTTATCATTTGTAATTGGTAAATAGTTTTATTTTTGGTATTTGCCTTCCAATAGCTTATAATATTAGAAGGGTTGAGGATCACCTTATATAGTAACTTCCATACCTACATTGGAAAATATCACTTATTGGTTTAAAGTGGATGGGATGGCATTCATGGAATGCATCCATGGACATCTAAGAAGTATTTTTTATGGTAGATCAAGATCAAGGACATGAATGAGAGTTTCTTTAATAATGGACCCCACCATAAAAGGAAGATAGATTGTTCCTATAGATTATCACTCATTATTGTTGTATACCTTTATAGTAATAATGTTTATTTCCAACACTTTTATTGGATATACTAGGTGTTTTATAAGCCATAATGTACATAGATTTAGTGCCAAACCATCATCTATAAAAACCCTTTTCACTTTGTTCCTAGAGATGATAACATCTATGTACAATGGGAGGTTATGATCCAATCCTAAAGGAGAGACATAAAAATGATCAAATTTTACTTGATTATTAGTGGTTTAAGAACCTATTAACACTTATAAATTTGTAGGATTGATGTCTTGAGGGATGTTTGACTCTTTGATAACTTTATACAAGATATCTTTATATACAGTAGATGTCTTGAGAAGGTATATTATTAAAATATTTGTTGGTGTCTTCTTAATATGATAGATAATGTTGTACTTGCATTTAACATTAGAATATGATGCACTTGGAAGCGAAAGATTCACACACCTTATAGTAAAATAAAATTCTTTTGATGTAAATGTGATGACACTAACATATTTATACAAAGAATCGATGATATTAGCTATAGAATCAAAAGGATGACTTCCTGATTAACATTATTGGTTTCTGATTGTTACTATTTTTTTTTTCCCTTTCTTTGTTCATGATTGCGGAATGGATCTTGGTATATCCCTAGTTTTTGGTTGATAGATGGTTTGGATGGTTGTTTTTTATTTTTATTTCTCTTCTATCAATGAGATCTTGAACATAGTGTTTGAGGCATATACACCTATTAGTAGAATGTCTTTTAATCCAATGGTATTCAAAATACTCATCTTCTTTATACTAGTTATGTTTAGGAACATCTTCATCAAAGGGTTTGGTGTTAGTCCATGTGATCATGTTTGCATGAGACAACTTTCATAAAACACTCTCATTAGTGTCACCCAATTGGGTGAAATTACGCTTATGTCTTCCTTGCCTAGGTTGTCTACTAGGAATTATGATGTTATTGATTGGTTGAGTGTAGGTTTGTTTTGATGTTGAGTGTTTTGATTCTATTTGACATTAGTCACACCATATCCAATAAGATTATTGTTCTTGGAAAAGAATTTTTTTTTCTGTTGGTTTAGAAGAATTATTATTGTCTAGTTTAAATATTTTAATCACACCTCTATTACATAATGTTATTTCTTCTTAAACTCCATTTTTAATGATTTCATCAAAGGACCTTGGGTAAAGGAGTAATAAATTGTATCCTAAGTCTAAATTTTAATTGTTCATGAAGATGTCCACAAGCTTAGTTTCAAGAAATGACCATGTGAAATGACTTGCCATTAATCACCATCTTTGGAGGAAGGAAACAAAGGTTTCACTATTGCATTGCTTTGTATTGTGTAAATCTAAGGTGGTCAAATATTTTTTGATATTATAAGATAAGTGGAGAATAATGTTTTAAGATAAATACTCAAATGTCAAAATAGATCCTTTTGGAAGGTGTGAAAATTAATCAAGGGCTTGGCCCCTAAGACTTTGTGGGAACATACACAACATGTATTTGTTACTATAAGCAATGCCCACACATGAATGATAAAATATAGTTAAATGTTCTTTGGGATCCCTTTTACCTTTATATTTATCAAGTTTTTGGAGTTTTAAGTAATTTAAAAAATTTGTAGTCAATGTACTTAAATTGTATGGATACGAGAAAATTTTCTCAAACTTGAACTATTTTTGTCAAGAATAAGCACCATCTTGTAAGCTTTGAACTCTACCCTTTATTTTTGAAACTCTTGTATGATATATGGGGATAGTTATTTTATTTTACTTGGTGTATTAATGAAATTGGAGGGTTGACCAATGAAATGGTTTGTGTTTTGTGGAATTTGATTCATTTGTTTTTTAAAGTTTTTTGGAAGTTGGTAGTTAAAATTAATGTTTTGAGGTTCGAAAAGGGATTGAATTTGAGGTTATAACCAAGGTTTGTATTTTTATTATAACCAAAATTTGTTGAAGTTGAATTTGGGATTGGGTTAGAAATAAATTTTATTTGATTTAGATTTAGGTTAAAACCAAGGTTGGGGTTATTTACAAAGTTTGTGTTTGATTTTTTTTGCTTTGGGATTGCATTAAAGTTTGAGTTGGTTGGTGGGTTGTTATTGAAGTTCATGGAGCTAGGATAAATGTTGTAACCAAAATTAGATTGATTGAAAAAAAATTGGACTAGGTTGTTATGGGTGCATGTTGTAGTTTAAATTTAATGGTTTAGAACCTAGGTTTGAATTAGAGTTAGCTTGGTTTGGTTGAAGTGGATTTGGCTTGGATTGTTTTGATTTTGGTTAAATTTAAAATTAGGATTTATGTTTGGGTTATTAAATTTAATGTTAGGATTAAGGTTAGAATAATTAAAATTAGTTCATGTTTGGTTTTGGTTTAAACTTGTGTTAGTATTTGGGTTGGGATTTGGATTGGATGGAATGACTCTAAGAGTATTAAAAGAATAAAATGGATTGGATAAAACACTATTTAAATCCAAATTATTGAGTACACATGAAGCAATACTCAAACTAGGATTGGATGGTTGATTTGGCAAGCTAGAATGAGTAATCAAGCTTTGATTCTGATTTAAATTTGGAATGATGGGTGAACCTTGGGAATCTAATTGGTGATTTTGAATGAAGATTAAAACTTAGATTAATTTGACCATAACCTTGTGAATTTGGATGTACATTCAAATTTAGTGTAATAAAATTTTGATTGGTTAAATATTAATTAGATGGGAGGCCCATGTTCAAGTTTGGGTTGACTTGTTGCATGATTGGTAAACTTTAATTAATATTCAATTTTTTATTGATTTGGTGAATGATTAGTGATTTTGAATGTATATTCAAAATTAGATTAGTTGGATAAATCTGTGAAGGTAAATTAGGATTCACATTCACATTGGGGTTACCAAAAGAATTAGTTGGTTGATGAGATTGAAAGTGCATAACCTCTTGGGTTCTTTAGGTTGTATAAATTTACATGGAGAATCCATGGCTTGTTTGAAATGACTCCTCATGTATGATAGTTTTCCCTTTGACTTGAAAGACATGGGGATGGGTTTTGAGGGTGTTATGAGGGCATTGATACCCTCCAAATAACCTTGTGAGTTAGATTGATCAGGATTGGAGGATGAAGGTTATTTACTTTCAATCAAGTATTACAAGTTCTTCACATCAAAGTAAAATGGAAATTTTACTCCAAATCCTAAGGTTTGAATTAAGACTTCATTCTTGTTTGACATGATATATTGATCAAATAAGGGTAGAGGTTGGAAATTTTTTGAGCTACCCTCATCTTGGTAATCTCCTCCTTCTTTTTCAATTATCTCATCTACATGATGTTCTTGGCTAGTGAATTGAAAGGGATCATCTCTGAATGGCACGACCCTTGAATTTAGGTTGTTAAGCATTTCCATTTGTATAGTGATAGGTATACTAAAAAAAATGGAATATTTAAACTAAAAACACTAAAGTAACTTTAAAATTCTAATTCTTAAACAAATTATTTTGAAATTTTGGGAAAAGTTTGATTTTAGGATGTCTTGATAGGTTTAAAAACTCAAAAGAATTTATTTACAAATAAGGATATTATAGCACATGGAAAACACAAGGAAATAAGAAACAAATTTTTACTTTAAATAGTCAAGTAATTACACTTAAAAGGTGAAAATTAGGATAAGGGTTGTGAACAACATTTGGATCTTTTGATGTTACTTATCTGTTTTCCAGGAAATAATATTTCAAAACATTAACTATGGAGTATCCTACCATTCCCATCGCCCATTGATTATATTTTTGAGTGTGTGTGGAAGGTAGCTTATTAATTCTAAAAACTAACTGATGCATAAAAATTAAATGATAAATAAGGGTTTCTTAGGCTTAAGGTTTGAAAAATATTATATAAGGGGAGTCCTTTGATATACCTTTTGGTACATTGAAGACCAATTCTATGGAATAAATAGATAAAACATATTCACACTATTGGGTCTTGTCTCAAAGTGTCCAACATAATTGTATGGCTTTTAGTGTGTTGACTATCAACAATATCATATTTTGAGGAAACTATTGAAACCCTTGGTATTGAAGCATGAAATCCCCTCACATCATAGTGTGTTTAAAACACATAACCACTTAGACAATTGAAATAGTTGGATCTCTATTTATATACCCTATCATTGTATGTGGTTTGGCTTACTACGTGGTGGTGAAATCCATGGTCAATAGAGCCCCTATAAAAATAAATAAAATTTTAGTGTTTGTTTTTTTATTTCCAAGTATTGACACCAATGTGATGCTAATTAAAGAGCATACATAAACACAACTTGAGTAATAGAGAAAATTATAAAATTGTTTTTTATTACTGAGTATTATCACCAATGTGATAGCAAGGGAAGAGAATACACAATTTCATAATTATAAATATAATGATGAAATGAAATATTAAATATAAACCAAATGTGATGTATTTGATATAAGCTTTAAAAAATGAATTGAAAGCATTATTAGTAAAAATAAAAGAAACTAGTTTTTGTTTTATCCCTTTTTGAAAATTTTATTTGAGAAGCATTCTGAAAATATTTGGTTAGTGTTTATTTGGGCTTGGAATCAGGATAAACTACAATGGGGTAAAGAAAAACTAAAAAAAATACTCTAACAAATTCATAGTTATAAAGTAAAACAAAAAAGTGAAATTGTAAATGGTTAGCTAGAGGAAATACATAGAATGTAGAAAACATAGAATACATGAAGAAAATCAGGTATGCTAAACTAAAAATTTAGTTTAGAAAATTATTGAAGAAATCTAAAAATATAAACTAAACTAAGAAATCTTAATCTAAACTATTTCAAACTAAGCTAGAGATACAATCAAAAGAAACAAACACAAACTTATACCTTGGTTACAAAAGCTTCTTCCATTGCGATGTAGATTTGATTATCTCTCTTTGAAATGTGGTTGCTTACTCTTCCAATGTAAGGTAAAATAGTCAAGGTTTTAGTTTAAAATTTTCTTTGATAGCTTTGATTCATTTTAGATTTTCTTCTGATTTTGATATCACTTCATTAGCATAAGTAATGATGATGAAAGTAATGGCTTTCATCCTTATTTATGAATTTTTGGAGGAAGAATACAATGGTGGAGGATTATTTTGATATTTAAAATAATCCGAATAATTTATGGTAACTAATTAATCCTCATCCATGAGGATGATGACCATTTCAAATGGTTGAGATAAATATGGAAATGGTTATCTGAGTCACCAAGAATGAGTCAAATTTTTTGACAACTCAAGTGATGACTCAAAGGAGGTTGAGGAAGTTATGGGTTTGGTTGGGATGAGTCAACATGTGAGGGAGATTAAGGTGGAAGATGTTAGGTAAGGTGTAAAATTTAGACTTAATATTTAAATAAGGATTAAAAAATGTGCACAATTGATTAATTTGGTTTATTCAATTATTTGAATTTGGAGGGATATGTCATGAATTATATTAAGAATAAGAATTAATAGGCTTTAGGTGCATTTCAATAATAAATATAATTTAGGTGTCTACGTTGGGGGTTTAGTAATCTCATTAATAAAATTGAGGGATATGACCCTTATATTTCCTTGACTTTGGTCAAAGGTTGGAAGGATAAAGTACTGACATTAAAATGGGTTGAGATTGAGATAATTGAGGAGGTTATTATTCATGTTACATGAATTAATATGGAAGGATAGAAATTATATAAAACCAATAGGGATATTAAGGAGGAAATTAATAAATTTTTGGTTAATGGTGAAGAATTGATTCCATTCCAACATGGCTACCTCAAAGAATCGATTACTCGGCCCTACCATTTTGTTATTAAGTAGATCATTAAATTTATAAGATTAGATGGTAGTTACAACTATTTCATCACTTTCAATTTTTTACACATCATTACTCAGTCAATATCCCTTATACATTTTAAATTTGTTGGAAATATCGGTTACGGAAGTTAAAAAATGGAAGTGTAGGTTTCCTTGCATCAAGCTATGATCCTTTTATTGTATAAATATGTTAAATCTAAGAAGTTTGGCCCTATTCATATGATCTTTGAGGGAGATGTGAACCTTAAAAATCAACTTGGGTATCCATTAGGAATCCCCATATATCACTAATAAATAAATCCCTCTTAGAAAGGATGTGAATGACCCTAACAATAATACCATTATGAATGTTTAAAGCTCTAAGGATGGAAACATTATCCTTGATAAGGAGAGATTTAAAGATGTAGCTGATAGTTTGAAGCTCTTAAAATCATAAGAATCATGCAATAATAATGAATTTAAAGAGAACATAAAGTGCCAAATAAAATTTTGGGAAGGTGAAGAAAATTTTGATACCGATAAGAAGATAAATTTTAAGAACTATGGGAGGAGATTCATTCACACTAAGATTTCCTTTCCTTAGATGGTTTCTCAAGGACCAAAACTTGATCAAAGATTCCATTAAGAATCAAACATAGAGAAATAAGTGCCCAATGACAAAGAGCAATTTAAGGAGATGGTTATGTAGTTAAGAATACTTGAGGAGTAAGTCTATATGGTGGAAGAATATAACATCTCACTCAAAAATAACCTTTAAGATTTAGTGGGATTCAGAAAAGATATTATTTCCAATTGTATTTTAGGGGTCCTTATACAACTCATTAAAAAAATTAGATGGTGAAGGTTTGAGCAAGAAGACTAAGAAGGTTAAAGGTTCTATCAAGGAGGAAGATTTGAACATGAATTATCTTAATCTTAACTATATGGAACAAGCTTTGAATGTAATGTTGGATAATTGGAATACATCCCTTGGAGGGAAAAAAGTTTAGAGCTATGTCATCTTTTGTATTCTTTTTGTTGTTGGGAGTCATTGATCATGATCATGGTATGATATTTTTGTAACATTGTTGTGATATTTCTATGATATCATTGTTTGTTGGTTTTTTGTTCTTGTTTATAGACTTGTTTTCTTATATGGGCCTTGAAACCTTGTATGTGGATCTTTTGTAAAATGGTAGTGTCCCTTTCAAAAAAAACTCCACTTTACCCATAATTTAAAAAAAATGTCCAAATTTTACACAAGCTTTATTAATGTAACTTTTTTGTCAAGTCAAGTATAGCATGAGAACAAGGGTAAACCTTAATTCAAGATGCTATAATGTCTCTTGTCAACTCTCAATATGGTGATATCTACTATCCATCTAACCAGGTCTATGTTTTCACTATCTAAAGAGGTAATTTTTATAACCTTATAGTGTTAAATCAAAGTAATCAATTGGTCCTTCCTCAATTCAACTCCACCTCCCACACACCATCTTGAAAATGTTTTTATGTATGTTTGATCATAATTACCTAGAGTTTGTACTTATGAATCCCTTAAAATATAAACTAATCACTATGAGAAGGTCAATATGAGAATTACAAAAACAAAATTAGTATTTAATTTCAAATATCACATCAGGGGAAAATTAGATCATATTCACATAGAATCTAGTGTATGATAGTTGTAATAATTTGTTAGCATTTTCATATAGCAATGTTCTGCCTAACAAGACTTCATATCAAGATTATAAGTTAAAAGAATGCATCTACCACTGTGATGCCAAAAGTGCATAAAAGGCTACTAAAAGTTCAAGTGAAAATTTAAGAGAACTTCTTCAAAACAATGTAATTAAATGATCTCCTATGCATCCTCTTAGAATATTGAAAACTTATTGTGAATATTTTAGAATACATGGGAATCATACATATTTTTTCTTCTTTGATGAACAAAATACAAAGTATCATTTATAGTGGTGATCCTATAACATATAAATAATTAAAAAAATCCACTCACAATGCATCTCCTAAGGAACAAGTGAAAAAAATATACATATGGATACAATAAGATAATTTAGAACAAGAAAATATTCAAATAGGAAATTATAAAAAGAGAAATTTCAATAAAAACAAGATGACAAATAAAGAGTATCAAAAGAATTAATTTTCAAAGAACAAGAATGCACGTTTGTCAAAAAGTGTCTCATGATTCAATTTCAAAAAAAAAATATTCCTATAAATTATAATGATACAAGTATGTTTGATAAGGATTAAAAAATCATATCTATTTCATGCATATATTAAAAACATAAGTCTAACACAATTAGATCTATATTTGAATCTTCAAGTCAAGAAGTCAAAAAATAAATTAAATTTCTTTCTAGTGTTCAAGCAATGATACATGATTGTTCTCTAATTCAAAATGAAGTGAAATATTATAACCATGATGAGCATACTCAAGAGAAACATAATTTCAAGAAGATAAATCTAATCTATGGTGCAATAGGATTTTCATATACAAATGCACAAGATGATAAGAGTGGCATACCACATTCCTAGGATCAAAAGGATAATTATGAGCATGATCATGATTATGCAGAATATGGTTGAAATGACACAATTAATATCCAGGATGAATATGTAAATATAATTGAGGGTTATAACACATATGATAAAATACATAAAAAGAGGCATCCCATTGATGAGATATTAGGCTTATAGTAGTAGTATTTGATTGTACATAATTTTTGATTTGTTACATCTCTTTCTTCCATTATTTTACATGTGTGATCATGTGATCCCTTCTTCTATGCCCTTGGTTTTCATTGACTTGTTGATTAATTAATTTTTTTATTTTTTATTTAATATCTTGACATTATCAAAAAATGTTGAATATTACAAACACTGATATTCATCCATCTTGTTGCGTAGTTTGTTTCTAAAATTATATAATTTTACTTTTAGGACATAATCAACCAGAACATGGAAATAACAATAACTATTAATGTCCTGGTCGATCTATCATGTAATTAGTCTTTTTCTACCCAAAATCTACATTTACAAAACATTGAACCTTATTTTTTTCACTCTTTAGATTACTTAGTCTCAATATGTACTTTAAAAATTTTCATGCAAATTCTCTTTTTTTTCAAGTTCTATTGTTTATGAAATCGACATATTTTAACAAGTGTACATTTGAAGAAATGAGAATGTAAAATAAATTATTTGCATACATATTTTAGTTTCCTATATATTTATATTAGTTCAATTTCACATTTCTTATGGGGAAATTCCTTTTATTGAGCCCTTAATCATTACCAGTACATCTCTTTTATTCACACTTGTGTGAATTGTTTAAATTTGTACCCTTTGTTCTATTTTCATCACCTTGGTTTCATTCAAATATATGTTATTACTATTATACATAATGAAAAAATACCAAAATAATATCATATATTGTTCAAAAAATGTAAAAACATTCAAATATTGAAAAATAAATAAAAACCTTGACATGATTAGTAATCTAGTTGGCATGTTCATAATATGTTATCTATCTCATGATTAGTAGATAGCATATTAATTATATAGCACACATTAATTTCATGAGTATATATTATATTTTATGCATGACATACAAACATTTTCACATATTAAGATGTTGGACTCTCCTCAACCCATTAGTCTTACCAAGTTGGGGGAATCTCATTCACAAGTGATAGTATGCAGGTGCTATCATTATATAACCCATAGATTGTTGAGATTTAAATTATTTCCAAATATATTGTTAATATTTCTATCTTGCACAGTGTACATGAAGATGTTTCTAAGATATGATCACATGTCATATGCATAGCCTATAATACATTTGTTAAATATATGTTCCATTGATGTTTTTTGCTTATACATAGTAGATTATAGCTTGGCTTATATATTATATTGACCCTTGGCCATTTAATGAAAATATAGAAATACATTCATATTCAAAAAGATTCAAAGCTCACAAATGTACATAACACATGATTTTTTAGTTGATCACATTCACATATAAAATAATAATAATGTTTACAAATATATAGGAGTGAATCTCTAACTCTTTTAATAACTCCACTAACTTTTCACACTAGATTTAGGTAGGTTCTCCAACAGCCTTTATTCTCTACTAACTATGCTCACACCTAAGACAATACGTGAGTTATTCCCATAACTCGTTAACAACATACATGATATATTTTATATTATATTTACTCGTTAATGCTCTCATGTTAGGAATAATTATTAACATTCCCTCCTCACCCCCTACCCCCTTAATTTTAACATGGGGTGAGAACCTTATTATGGAATAATATCATGATGTTTGGCATTATTCATTTATTACTTCCATCTTCTAAGAGTCATTGGATGGCATTCATTTTGAAAGATGGTGAAAATTAAGCATTGTGTTTTATTTTCCCCTCATAATATGAAAAACTTAGATGCTGGTTTCAACCATTGATGCATCTGATTACATTAATTATTATTAAAAACTACATTTCAAGACTTATGACTAAACATCAACAAGACACAAAAAACAAAAAAATGACAATAAAATATTGTCAAGAAATAAGACTTAAAATAGTTGACTTTAAGACACTATCGACAAATAGACAATTCTCGACAAACTTAAGACTTAAAAAAATAAAAATACTAAAATTGACACTTTCAAAAGCTCATAACTTTAATAAATCAAAACTAAATGACCATTATAAAAACTTGTTTAAACACTAAACAAATTATGTCAATCTTTAAATGACATAAAAAAAAGTCTTAAGAAAATCATAATAGAATGAATAAAATTTTAATAAATACTATAACAATAAATAATACCCAACAAAATTAAATTAAATATTGGATTATAAAAGATGCAGACACACACATAGATACATTAACTAAACATACTATAGTTTTAAAATACTATATAAAAAACAAATTAAAAGCTCAATACTAAAAAATAATAAATAAAAAATAAAACATCATAAAAACTATCAATGAAAATAACAAAAAAAGAAACAAAACCATTAAAAACTTTGACTTAATCAAAGACAAAGCCACAAAATCTAATAAATAAACTAAACTATAAAAAATGTGAAGGGTTGTAAATAAACCACAAGTGGAATATTTCAAAGCAAGCGCATAGGAACTCGAAGGAGAAGCAACTACCATGTAAATGTTGTTTAGAGGCCATGAAGCTCACTACAGAGGGAGCTTGATGTTGGGTTGAGGAGATCATTATGGGAAGATCTTTGTTTGATCAGTTTCACTAGAAAGATAATAATGTCAAAGTTCCTTCAAATTTGTCATTTTTAACAATATACTGCCCATGCAATAAAAACCATCTCCAAAAATGATTTATGGGTTTTGTTCTTCTCTGTCTGAGCTTTTTGGAACATATTGAAACTCTGAATTTGTCAAGAAATGGAAAAGATATTCTAATTTTTGTGATTCTACTTCAATATATATATATATATATATATATATATATATATATATATATATTAAAAATACATAGACATATATCATTTCCCCCTATCCCCCCCCCCATATATGCATTGACATAACACACATAAAAAATTTCAATGGAGTTGCACCCATCTATCACTATGGTGTTACTCAGAAGATAAATTTTCTTCATTGGTTCTTCTTTTCCATAAAATAAAATTTCTCCAAAAAACTACACATAAGTTAAAATATAAACTAATACACACACACACACACACACACACACACACACACACACACACTAGTTGGTTATTGAAATAGCTAATTTGTTGCTTTTGAATTAAGTTGATATGACTTAGTTTAGAGTCAATATATATTTTTGATAATATGTTTATTAAGTTCAATAATTTTACTACTCAATCATAATAAATTTGTGTTAATATTTATTCTTATATTAGTATGTTAAGTCTTCATTGGATTATATCAAAACATAAGACTTACCTTAAGCTATGAAAGGATACAATTTTTAAATTCAATATTTATTAAGAATTCTTTTAAAGAACTTAAAAAGTGATTAAAGTTCAATATCTTATAAGGATTATTAGAATGCAATAATTTTAAATAGAACTAAGAATATCATTATTGAAGTGATAATACTATTTTTTTTATAGATATCAGGTTTGGTGGGACCCTTGCCCTTCAATATTATTTTTGATCGGAGTCACGACTGAATCTGGAGCACAATAGGGAGTCTAGTCCCTGAAAACCAAAAGATAGAGAACACTAAAAATAACTAGTCAACACTAAAAAAATAATATAAACAATGATAGATAGAACATAATGAGATAAGCTTAAAACATACCAAAATAACCTACTGAACAAAACTAGACCTCACCCAAAATAAACCAAAAACATTAACCCCTACTCAAAAAAATCATCCAACCACCTAGAGATCAACCCCTAACTTTAAGAGTTCACCTACCTATGTTGGAGAGCAAATCTTCCATATTCCAATGTGTGCCACCATCGATGGAATTCATAGCATCCAACTATAGCCTTTCTACTTAAGTTTTCCTACCTCTTTTACCCTTATTACCATAGTTAGGTTTAGTCAAGTGGCAAGGATGTTGATAAATGAATAGGATTGATCTAGAAGTAAGATATTATTCATATTCTTCCTCTAAGACAATTATTTCCTCTTCTAAATTTACATCTTGTAAATAACCTTCAGCGTCTAAAAGAGCATAAGACTAGCAATTTATATTTTATCTACTTCATTTAATGCTCTACCTATTAGCTGAAAACAAACCCTATAAATTTTGACACACTAGGGCCTCATTATGCAAACTAAACTTCTCGATGTTGGATTTAATAAATTCCCTATGAGCATCATAATTTATATGTCTTGGTTGCCCTACCTTCTCCACAAAAAGAATAGCAAGAGGGGCCAAAAAACCTTCATGGGTAGAGTCCAATGAAAACTAAAAGATATTCACAAGATCATTTTAAGGAAATTCAATCTTCCTAACCCATTTCTACAAAAAAATAGAACCATAACCTTCTAAGGATTTCTTAGAGAACACTACCATTTTATGACCAACTTGGTTACACTTAAAACATCTAAAAGTCAACCATTCATGATTGATAAATTGAGTACAACACCCTTGAGAATATTTGATATTCACAAAATGAAAAAAAGGTTTAGAAAAATCAACTAGAACACAAACCCTCATAAAGTCCTGGTAAGAAACCAAATTTGGATCAATTCTGACAAACACACCAGAAATTTTAACTAGATATTGGAAGATCCCTAGGTTATGCATAACTAAAAGAAGGCTTTAAAATCTTACCAATATTGAAGAATTATAAAAAATGGAGTATGATAGATCAAATGTTGGGGATCAACCAACAAGATGATCACAATATGAAAGCAATAAACATGGAATTAAATCAGAATGATAAGTAACTAGAATCAGAAATAGCAAGGAATAAGAGATACAAGAAACCACCTTGAAAACTTGTATTAAACTCTTTATAGAAGGAATTACAATTGAAGAAACTTATTTTATTCCACACCTCTCTCGGATGTATAGATCTCTTCCTAGATCTCTTTCCCTCAAGAGTTCTCTCTCTCAATTACAATCAATTCCAACAACCTAGAATGATTCACATATACAAATATTGTACAGTCCAATTAAGCTATGAAGATTTAATCCTATATATAAAATTAGGAAACATGAGTATGCATTTACAACCAATAGATGCACCTCCTAAAGAAGGGCTCTAAAATAGTCTTACTAAAGATAGAGATGTGGACTTAAGACTATGACTTAATCCTATCATGCAAACAATCTGTTCTGTCCACAGAAATAGCATTCTAGACGCACACAGGTAACTGACATTGGTTCCTACCTGTTTGCACCTGACCAACGTCGGCCGATCCATGACTGACACTGGCATCTCTTAGTTGACTCCTGACCGACGTCGGTCTCTCTTGACCAATGCCAATGACTGTGTAATTCCTGCAACTCCTACACTCACTCATTTGGTGAAGCTTTTAGCTCCACACCCTAACAATCTCCCACTTGGAGATAAAAAGCTGCACCAGTACCTGTACAACAACATCTTCTAGCTCCTCCATCTTCAACTCAATCATGAAGACCAACAAAAGTTGAATGAAGATTCAACTTCTCCTTTGTAATCGGCTTGGTTAACATATCTGCAGGATTCTTATCTGTATGGATCTTCTCTAGCTTCAACTCACCATCCTCCAATACTTGTCTAATGAAGTGGTACCTAAGCTGTATATGCTTGGTTCTTGAATGAAAGGCTGAATTCTTAGCCATATGAATTGCACTCTGACTATCACTGTATAGTCCACAACTCTCTCACTCCTTTCCAAGCTCTTCCATGAACCGTGTCATCCATATCATCTCTTTGCTAGCCTCTATGACTGCAATATATTATGCTTCTGTAGTTGACAAGGCAACAACCTTCTGCAACTTTGATATCCAGCTAACCACTATTCGACCAACAATGAAAACATATCCTGTGGTGCTTCTTCTGCCATCCAAATCACTTTCCATATCTGAATCTACATAACCATGTAGAGAAGTATTTGAACCTCCATAGCACAAATGCCTACTGCTGGTTCCTCTCAAATATCTAAGGATCCACTGAACTACTTTCCAGTGTTCCTTTCCTAGATTGGCCATATACTTACTTACAACTCCCACTGCTTGGACAATATCAGGTCTAGTACAAACCATTGCATACATTAAACTCCCTACTGCGGAAGCATATGGAACTTTCCTCATGTACTCTACCTCATCATATGAATTAGGACATTGTTCTTTACTCAACTTAAAATGTCCAGCCAAAGGTGTGCTTACCAGTTTTGCATCCTGCATATTGAACCGTTTCAACACCTTGTCCACATAATCTTCTTGAGACAAAATCAACCTATGATTTTTCCTATCTCTCTTGATGCTCATGCTAAGGATTTTCTTTGTTGCTCCCAAATCCTTCATGGCAAATGTGTGAGCTAATTTCACCTTTAGCTCAGAGATATCCTGCATGTGTGATCCTACAACCAGCATATCATCTACATACAACAATAGAATAATATATCTACCATTATCCAATCTCTTAAAATACACACAATGGTCAGATTGACATCTACTATAGCCATGCTCAGTCATAAACCTATCAAATCTTAAATACCATTGCCTAGGAGCTTGCTTAAGGCCATACAAGCTTTTCTTCAATCTGTACACTAGCTTCTCCTTACCTTTGACCTCATATCCTTCCAGCTGATCCATATATATTTCTTCATCCAAATCTCCATGAAGAAACATTGTCTTAACATCAAGTTGCTCAAGATGCAAATCTTTAATAGCAACTAAAGACAATATAGTCCGTATAGAAGTCATTTTAACAATAGGAGAAAAAATCTCACCAAAGTCAATACCTGGTTTTTATGCAAATCCTTTCACTACCAATCTGGCCTTGTATCTCATCTTTCCATTCTCACCTTCCTTCAATCTATAGATCCATCTATTCTTCAATATCTTCTTTCCTGCTGGCAACTCAACCAAATCCCATGTTTGGTTCTCCTTCAAGGAGTCAATCTCCTCATTCATGCCTAGCTCCCACTGAACCTTGGATTCCACCTGTATTGCTTCATCAAAACTCTCTGGTTCTCCACCATCAGTCAGTAATAAATAAAATAATGAAGGGGAATATCAAATTGGAGGTTTACTTACCCTTTTTGACCTCCTAATGGGCATCTGAGACTCATCCACAACACGTTGTCCACCCAAATTATCTAGCAGTGATCGACCTCAGTCACTTCTAGGCTTGTAACTGACTAACGTTGATTCTGCCTGACCGACGTCAGTTCCTACCTGACCGATGTCGATCACTGTCTGACTGACATTAGTTTTTGTTCTACCAATGTCGGTTCCTACCTGACCGATGTTGGTCTCTATGTTTTCCTTTTTGTGATTATTTCTGCCTGTGAGCTCATTTTAGACCATCACCTCATCCAATTCTCCATTGCTCTACTCAGATTGATTCAGCTTCTTGAGCTGATCACTACACATCACCTTTTCATTGAAAATAACATCACGGCTCCTAATTATATTGTTAGTTCCTAGATTCCAAAACTTTAATCCAAAATCATCAGAGCCATAGCCAATAAATGTGCACCTCATAGACTTAGCATCCAACTTCTTTCTATTTTCCTTATCAATGTGCACAAAGGCTTCACAACCAAAAACTTTGAGAAATGATATATCTACCTTTTTACCTGTCCATGCCTCTTCTGGAATTCCACCATCTAGAGTTGTAGAGGGTCCTCTATTAATCAGGTACACTATAGTGTCCATGCCTTTTGCCCAAAACTCTAAGGGCAAACCAGCATGCAATCTCATACACCTTGCACGCTCCATGATTGTTATGTTCATCCTTTCAGCAACTCCATTTTGTTGAGGCATCCTTGGAACCATCCTTTGCCTACGTATTCCATGCATATAACAATACTAGTTGAACTTGTAGCTGCAGAACTCACCACCATTGTCAAATCTCAAGCACTTCAATCTCCTGCCTATTTCATTCTCAACCATAGCTTTCCAAATCTTAAACGTGTCAAAAACATCAAATTTCTTCTTAATACAATAGACCCATACCTTTCTTGTAGCATCATCTATGAAAGACACACAATACCTTGATCCACCAATAGAAGCAACCTGAGCTGGTCCCCACACGTCTATGTGAACAAGCTGTAACTTATGCTTCTTCTTTGTTGACTCGGTCTTGAGAAAACTCACTCTCCTCTGCTTTCCAAAAATGTAGTGCTCACAAAATTCTAGATCTATGTTTTTCAAATTTGGAAACATACCTTTTGACTTAAGAATTGGCATCCCCTTCTCACTCATGTGGCCGAGCCTGTGGTGCCACACCTTTGCATGTACATCTGAAGTAGATAATACAGAAGGAGAATTATCAGTAACACAATTACATAAATAGAGAGTACCTACTCTCTTACCTCTAGCCATTACAAGTGCACCCTTGGAAACCTTCCAAGATTCCACTGTGAGAGTAACTGTATAACCCTCATCCCCTAACTTTCCTGCAGAAATCAAATTCCTCTTCAGGATGGGAACATGCATCACATCTTTCAACACCCATGTGTTTCCATTCTGTATCTTCAGATGCACTTTTCCTTTTCCAACTATTTTTCAAGGCTCATCATCCCCTAGATAAATTATTCCAAAATCTCCATGGACATAGTCACTAAAATATTCTCTATTAGGGGTAACATGGAAAGATGCACCAGAATCTAACACCCAAAATTCTATATTATTATTCAAAGAGAATATAAGAGCATCTTGTGCAATACCTGCAACTTTTGCTTCTTCTTTGTCTTCATGCTATCTATCTTCTTTAGGCTTTGACCAACAATCTTTGCTTATGTGCCCTATCTTTCCACAATTCTAGCATTGTGGCTTCCTGCCATTTCTAGATTTAGATCTACCTCTCATCTTTGATTTAGATCTTGATCTCCCTTTCTTGCTCTTCTCTTTTTGTCTTCCCCTGCTCTCAAAACTTAAAGCGTTCCCTGATGTCTCCTCTATGCTTTTCCTGCAAATTTCTTCATTCAAGATTACACTAACCACATCATCTACTTTTAAAATATTTAAAGCAGATGCAGTATTACTAACTGCCATTACCAAGCTATGCCAGCTTTCAGGTAAAGAACATAAGATTAATAGAGCTTTAATTTCATCATCAAATACTATTTTGACTGAATTTAATTGATTCACAATTCCATGGAAATCATTTAGATGATTAGATACAGATCCGCCTTCCTGCATCTGCAAATTAAATAATTGCTTCATAAGATATACCTTATTTGAAGCTGAGGGTTTTTCATATAAATTTGTTAAAGTAGTCATTAACTCTACCATAGACTTTGCCTATGATAAATTAGATATCACAGTGGATGCTAGACTCAATCTTATAGATCCAAGAGCCTTTTTATCAAGAACTTCCCATTCTTCATCATCCATGTCTTTGGGCTTCTTTGCAGTCCCTCCTAACGGTAAGTATAGATCTTTTTGATACAGATAATCTTCTATCTACATTCTCCATAATTGATAGTTCTTTCCATTAAACTTCTCCATTCTCAGTTTACTTTCTTCTGCCATTGCTTCTCCCACTCAAACAGAAACCTCTATGAGTAACCCTCAACACACTCAACAGATCTGAACCACCTGTTAGTGAACTTGAGCTCTGATACCACTTGTTGGGGATCAACCAACAAGATGATTACAGTATGAAAGCAATAAACATGGAATTAAATTAGAATGATAAGTAACTAGAATCAGAAATAGTAAGGAACAAGAGATACAAGAAACCACCCTGAAAACTTGTATTAAACTCTTTACAAAAAGAATTACAATTGAAGAAACTTCTTTTCTTCCACACCTCTCTTAGATGTATAGATCTCTTCCTAGATCTCTTTCTCTCAAGAGTTCTCTCTCTCAATTACAATCAATTCCAACAACCTAGAATGATTCACATATACAAATATTGTATAGTCCAATTAAGCTATGAAGATTTAATCCTATATATAAAATTAGGAAACATGAGCATGCATTTACAACCAATAGATGCACCTCCTAAACAAGGGCTCTAAAATAGTCTTAATAAAGATAGAGATGTGGACTTAAGACTATGACTTAATCCTATCATGTAAATAATCTGTTATGTCCACAGAAATAGCATTCTGGATGCACACAGGTAACCGACATCAGTTCCTACCTATTTGCGCCTGATCGACGTTGGTCAATCCATGACCGATGCCGGCATCTCTTAGTCTACTCCTGACTGACGTCGGTCGCTCCTGACCGACGCTGGTGACTGTGTAATTCCTACAACTCCTACACTCGCTCATTTGGTGAAGCTTTTAGCTCCACACCCTAACATCAAAAAGGGAACCCAAAGGAATAAAAACACCCCTTATTTTCTAACAAACTGAGGTCCATTTTTACAAATAAAATCCCTTTCTTCTACTGAATAAAAAAGGATCAAGAAAAAACCATTCAGAGATAGAGAAAGAGAAACCTCATAAAAGGAAGGGCAGTATAATTTTGACCAGAGATAAAGAGCTTCCCAAGAAAGACATTTCCCCACACATTTTCCAATCAAATATCTAGACCCAGACTCCTATTCAATTGAATCAATAGCCTCATCTAAAATTTATAGAATAGGGGAATCTTTAGAAAATAATAGGGGAACATCTTTAAAAAATGTTGAGTCAAAACTAGCCTCATTATTACCTTCAACTAAATAACCCTCTCCATTATAGACAATAACTACTACCTCATAACCTTTGCTCTTAGAAGACACAACCAACTTGCTCCTCTCAAATAGATAGATTTTGAGTTTGGGATTTAAATGTAGAATAAATGATTTGCAAAAATATGAACAATAACAAAAGGGGTTTGAATTATTTGAACACTCAACAAAAACCAACCTAATAGAAGAAACCCTAGCCACTAATTCCTTTTATACCCTATTGACCGATTCATATTAGCCATGCCTTTTCTTCCTTACCTTTTTCCCTCTACTTGGGCCACCCAGCTCTACATTGATCCTTCTCTAAAGCTTTTAAGAGACCTCCTTCCTTGTACCAAGCTTGCACTTGCTACCATGGGAGATGGAAGGTAAGTTATTACCTTCCCCATTTACTCTTTTATTACCTAAAACTTCATTGCCTTCATATCCTTCCTTCACAACATTAATTTTTATTCCTTCTAATTTTTGTAAACCAAAATATATTGGGTAACAAGATTTTTTACTAAAAATGTTGGGTAATAGGATTTTTGAAATGAACCCAAAATTATAGGCATTTTTGTAACTAGAATGTCTAAAGCAGTGATGAATATTATCCTTAGCCATGGAGTGTGTACTTGCCTCATCACATTAAACACATGTTTTAAGCCAAATACTAAACCCTGTCGCATTGAACACTAAGATAGTAGTGCATTGCATTGTGGATACTTTTCATGAAAAACCCATTGTAGCTTAGTGTGGGAATGATTCTAAAGAGTGGTCATCCCAATATTTAACCTTGAGACCTCCTACTTCTAACACTCATCTCACTCATTGATAGGCTATCATCTCTAGGCTGAAGTGACAAGACTATTATGATAGCCTTATTTAATTAATTAGAAGTGTTGGGATGAGTAATTGTAATTGAAGATATAATTAATGATATTAAAATCTTATGCATGTCTTAAATATAAGTAATTTAAATTAGAATCAAGATTGTAATTAGATAAACAATTGAATATTTTAAAATTTAATGGTTATTTCAATTGAAATATGATGTGCTTGAGTAACATCTACTACTCATTTGGAAATGACTTTTGGAATGATAACAAGTTTTCCTATTTCATTATAATGATAAATAAATGTTAAAGTTTAATGACTTTAGTTTTAATCATTAAGATAAAATTGGAAAATCTTCATTAGAAGGAAGTAAATAAAAAGGTTCCAATCCTTAAAGCATTAACATTTAATGAAACTAGTAGTTTAAAGGACATTGATCGAAGCTAAAACATGATTCATCTCATTAATCAAGGTTAAGTGGTAAGCCTAATATAACTCTATAAAGATCTTTGAAATTCATAATAAGACTAAAACTAGGTTTTTTTAAGTTGTGTACATAACCTAATAAGGGTGACTAAACTAAATAAGTTAAATAATAATTCTTGATGTGACTTGTAAATATCAACCAATTAGGCTAAAGCCATGAGGCTAAACCTCTTATGAGAAATGGATAATTTATTTCAAAATAGAATATAAACATGGTTATTGAAACATCTTAAAAGGACTAAAGAACATTTTATTAATCATATATACTTCCACAATATGTTTATACCTTTGATCAAATAAGTAACTAGTGATCTAATCAGACTAAGTTACCTAGTAATATGATGTCTACTTCATCCTATGCATGTTTTTGTTTTTGTTAAAGTATTCTAAATATTTCTATTGATTTTTAAAAGAATATTTTCTATGATCACTTCCTACTACTTATGAGTTTTGTAGATATAGATTATGCAAGCTTAGTGTGATGATTCTTCTATTGAATCTATTTTACTTATTGATTTACCTAGTGAGGTACAAGTTATTTTATAGCCCATTCAAGTACTTGAGTAAGTGTATAAGTTAGTGACAAATTTGTTAGGAAGGTCACACTAGTAGTGTGTGGATAGGCATGCATGTGTTTTTACACTGAATCACTTTTATCTAAATACTAAGTGGTTAAAATGCTTCCTAATGAAGTCATTTGATAATTTATAGACTAGGTCTAGTTCCTATGTTAACTTTGATAAAATTTATGGAACCCATTACATTTTTTTATGTTAAACTCAAGTTGAGAAATTTATGTTGTAGTTGTGTATCTTTATATTAAAAAAAAATGGTTGTTACATATTGGTATCAAAGTTATTTATACTACTCTAAAAAACATTGGGGAATGTTTTCTTGTTATTTATCCTACATATTTATTTTTCATTTCACCTAAGGACAGTGAGTACAATATCTAGAATGACAAACAATAACCTAAGGGATGTTAACCCTAGTAGAGGTAGAGGTAGAGGTAGAGGTAGAGGTAAAGGTCATAGGGCCAATAATTTTAAAAGAGAGTACCCTCCTCTCAGTAATACTAGTATGAGTTTTAGATCTACTAACTTTGAGGAAAATAATCCTAATGCTAACTATAAAGTTGTATTGAATGGTATACTGACTGCATTGAATGTCATGTAAAGAAAATTGAGCACCCAAAATCACATATTGAACATCTTTGGAGGATGTTCCACCTAAATAACTTCTTCCTAGATAAGAATGTTAGTTTAGTGAGTAAGAGATCCAAGAAAACCCTATTAATATGGTTGATCTTATCATCAAGGAATTAAAAAATTAACCTTCACCAGCCTTTTTAGGTGAGGAATCTGGTGATGCAACTGATGCATGGTTGGTTCACCTACATAAGTAATTTAATCTTCATAGTATGTCTTATAATATGACCATAAGAGTGGTTGTTTATTGATTAGTTTGAGTTATATCTCTTTTGTGGAACCATCTCTATGTTTTATAGGATTACCAACCAATTACTCTTACTTAGATACTTTTGAAAGGTAGTTCAAGAAGAGGTATCTCAGCTCAAATTTTAAGGAACAAAAAATAATTAAGTTTTTAGTTGTTAAGACAAGATAATATGTTGGTAATCAAGTATGAAAATGAGTTTCTAAACCTAATGTATCATGTTAATTACATACATTATGAATAAACTAAAAATACCAAGTTCATGCTGGGGTTAAAGGAGATATTGTTGTATGATGTCAATATGACTAATCTAAGACTTTGAATGCTACTATTGTATTTGTTCATAAGGTAGAAAAGATAGAGAAGGATCATCAAAAGGTGAGACACAATTTTAAATAAAATAGATAGAAATGTAAGAGAAATAACTTGTGCCTTTCACCAAATAATTTAAATAGATTTGATCAACATGAATGATTTACAAGGAGTACCAGTGGTTTTAATAAATTCTAAAGTAAAATAATAACTTTAAAAATTAGAATTTTTTTAGGTCTAGTTTTTTTAAGAGAAAGCAAACCCAAGGTAGTCAAAATATACATGTTACTGGGGAAAACACCGTTCCTATTTCACCCCAAATAACTATAGTATACTATGAGTGTGGTAATAATCACTATTGAAAGAATTATCCCAAGCTAAAATTAGGTTAATCAGCTAACCACAAGGCATATGAAGTTGTAGATAATAGAAACATATATTTTCTAGTAACCCCTATCGAATTCAAAGGTATATTAAATTTTTTTTTTTTTTTTTTTTTGTTTGATTTAGGATAAATTGATAGTTTGATTAACTCAAAGATAATGAGTAACTATAAAATAAATCTTGTGACATTGAAGGATGGTTGGGATGTTGAGCTTAGCTCAGGCAAAAGGGTGACATTCTCTAAGTGTCTTTAATAAGTAAGCTTGGAATTAGGCAACTTTCAAATGCATATTAATCTATTTTTATCTCCCCTTAGTTCATTTGACATCATTTTAGACATGGATTGGTTGTAGTAACATAAAACCAATCTAGACTATGATAATAAAGTGGTAAAATGTTTTGATGACATGGTAAAATATGTAATAGGTCAATGTTAGATAAAATATAAAATATGTAATCTACTACCAACTTTATAGCTAAATAAAGCAGTGCATAAAGGCTGTAAATTGTATGTTGTACAGATGCAAGAAATAACACCTATAACAAAATAAGTATTTTGAGCATATCCATTCTTGCAAGAATTCTATGATGTTTTTCCCATAAAACCTACATGGTTTGCCTTCTAAGAGAGATTTTGACTTTTCTATTGATGTGACATCATAAGTATCCACTGCATCTAAAGCACCTTGTTATATGAATGTGGTACATTTATAAGAGCTAAAATATGAACTACAAGAGTTATTGGAAAATGGTAGCATAAAGCCAAGTGTGTCACCTTGGGGTGTACCTATGGTCTTTATGAAAAATAAAGATGAAAACTTGTGGTTGTGTGTTGACTATCACATTATTAACAAGGTTAATATAAAGAATAATTGTTCTTTTTCAAGGATAAATGATATGTTTGATCAAATAAAGGATGTATCTATTTTTAATAAAATAGAATTAAGACTAGGATATCACCAGCTGAGAATCAAGGATGGATACATCCATAAGTCTACTTTCAAAAATAAATATGGACATTAAGATTTTATGGTAATTCCCTTTGGTTTTAAAAATTCACCTACTTCATTTATATGAATTTGATGAATAGTGTATTTAGATATTTTATAGATAAGTTTTTTTTAGTTTTTTTTTATGACATACTAATCTATTCTAAGAATGTAGTTACACATGAACAACATTTATGTTTGTGTTGTAAAGGCTAAGGAATCATAAATTATTTGGTAAGCTATCTAAATATGCTTTCTTTAAAACTAAGATCCAATATTTAGGTCACATAATACCTAAATATGGTATTGTTATTGATCAAACTAAGATTAAGGCTATCCAAGAGTGGCCTATTCTTAAAAACATACATGAAGTATGTAGTTTTGTGGGACTAGCTAGTTATTACAGAAAGTTTGTTGAGATTTTTCTAAGTTGTATAATCCTATAAGTTCCTTGAAATGCAATGGTAAGAATTTTATTTGGAATTATGAGTGTGAAAAATCTTTTCAAAGTATTAAAGTGTTGTTAACTACATCACTTATACTTATTGTACTAGATTCTAATGGTAATTTTAAAATATAGTTTGACACATCTAAAAACAAATTGGGTGATATGTTAACTTAAGATGGTTCAATTATGGCTTATAAGTCATAAAAACTAAAATATCATGATAAAAATTACACCACTCATGACCTGGAACTTAGTGCCATTATACATGCTTTGAAGTGATAGAAATACTTTTTATTAGGTAAGCATTTTGAAATAAAATCTAAACATCATAGCCTGTAATATTTATTTTCTCAAGATGATCTTAATGCACACTAGTTTAGATGGTTATAATTTTTGAGTAATTTTTATATGAATATTTCATGTGAAAGGTGAGGAGAATCATGTGGATGATGCACTCAACTGATGCACGTATCTTGTTACCTTTTCTATTTTACATAACAATTTTAGAACTAAAATTCTAGAACAACAATGTTATGATAAATTTTTATAAGAGGTGTGTGTAAATTTGATTGAAAAACCCATAGAAAAGAAAATGTATAACTTTTCCATTGATTTTGATGGTTTAATCAGACACAAAAATAGAATTTATGTGCCTAATTCTGGTGACTTAAGGAACATCATACTAAATTAAGTACATAAAGCACCTCATTTTGCTTATCCTAGTGTCACAAATATGATACATGAGATTAAAAATCTATATTATTAGCCTTATTTGAAACATGAATTTGCTAACTTTGTGGCAAAGTATTTGGAATGTCAACATGTGAAAGTTAAACATTGTCATCAAAGAGGATTGTTGTATTATCATGATGTTCCACAAAGTAAGTGGGCTATGATTTATCTTGATTTCATATATGTTTTAAAAAAATATTGAATCAAACATGATACTATTCTAGTTGTAATAGATAAATTTACTAAAATTATTCATTTCATTACTAGAAATTTAATTGATGATGCATATGTATTTACTGAACAATTTGTGAAAGATATATTATAGTTGAATGGTATGCATGAAGTTATTATTTTTGGTAGAGATACACTTTTTAATTCAAAGTTTTGGAAACCTTTGACTATTAATTTTAATACAAAGTTGAATTTTATTTCATCTTATCACCTGAAAATAGATGGTTAGACACAAAGACTAAATTAGGTTATGAAATACATGTTTAAAATGTATGTGATAGATTAACAAGGTAAATGGGAAGATTATTTGCACTTAATTAAATTTGATTACAATAATACATAATATTATATTATTCATATGTCTCCTTTTAAAGCTTTGTATAGACATAAGTGTAAGACTCCACTTGGTTAGGAAACTTTAGAAAATAGAATTGTTTCTGGTCCTGATGTTTTATAAGAGCATGATAAGCAAATGGAAATCATAAGGCAAAATCTAATGGTTGCTTCTAATAGGCAAAAGAGATATGTTAATTTAAAGATATCACCAAATGAATCTGAAGTGGGTGATAAATTTTTTTTACATGTTAGACCACATAAAATTTTGATTAATTTTAGAAAGTCTTCCAAATTAGATCCCTAGTTTGTAGGACCCTTTGAAATTTTAGATAAAATTAGTCTTGTTGTCTATCGACTAGCCTTTCCTCCTCTATCATGAATTAATGATGTTTTGAATGTTTCATTATTGAGAAAGTATATATCTGATCTTTCCCATGTTTTGGATTGGATTCATATTTAGGTTTTACAAGAAGAAAAGATGTAGTTGGTCTAGTGAGGATCCTAGACCATTGTAGTGTTAAATTATGAAATCATGAGATTTTCCAAATTTTGGTTCAATAGGATCCTTTGTTTGAAGAAAGGGTTATTTAGGAAGATGAAAGTATTTTCAAACAACACTATCCTTGACTATTTTAATCATTATAATGACATTTTTTTAAGTGGGGAGGATGTCATGACCCTATTTTGTTGTATTTATTTCACTTATTGATTATGGTTTTGGTTATGAACTATTAGGACATGATTATTCAATTTTATCATTGACATACAGTTCTATGATATATGATTTGATCCATTATAATGTTATTGATCTATGAGTGATCAGTTGGATTTTATGATATAGTCATTTTTATGTACTTTTGTTGTGTCATTGGATATTTCATGCTTAATGAGTTATTGATTCATTATTCAGTTTAGTTACATTAGTTTTTTTAATGTTGTTATTATATGTATTGATCTTATATAGAATGGATACTATTGATGGTATGTTATGACTACACGTACATGATATGATCTAGGTTGGATGTGACTCTAAACAGTTGGGTGAGGTCAAGAAAGTGAATGAAAAGAAATAATGAACATAAAATTGCAAAAACTAAGCTTTGACTATTTATAAATACTTTGAGTTATTTTTTTGCTTTACTTCATTTACCGAGTGTTTATCTTTAATTGGATTTGAATTCATATTGGATCGAGTCTTGAGTTGGTTTTCACTCCTTTCTTTTTTTATTGCTTTACTTAGTTTCTATTTTGATTCTTAAGCCTGATTTGATACTTGTCGACATTGTTGGGAATGTCTTAATTCTTATTCGACTGTGTTAAGTAAATTATTTTGATCATATCAATAGTATTGATATTTAATGATATTCTACTTACTTATTACCTTTGATGGTTTTTGACTTGTGTTGGTCTATGAGTTGCATTTAGTTTATAGTCACAGTCCTATTTCAAATTTACTTTAATGGCATTAATCATTGATTATGGTTTAAAGCAATATAGAATTTTGAATTTTCTTGGGTAATTGGTTTAATTTAATTAAGAGACATCTTTATGTGGGACTCTTATTTGCATGCATTATTGTTTATACCAAGTCTTATCTTGGCCTTACTAGGTAAGTGGTAGGGACACAACCCACCATGGACTTGGAATTTGTTTGAAATTTTGAAAATTCATTTGACATTGGCTTGTGGCATTAGCCCACCATTCAAGGCATGAAAGTAAAGAGTCTTCCAACCCTTTTAGGTTTCTTTCTTGGTAATTTTTGCATTGTCATTTAGAATCCTTGCACTTGTGGACACTCTACTAAAATTTTGGGAATGTAATCCAAGAGAAATATGGAGGGATTTAGTTGCATGAGCTTCTCATGAAGTTTTAAATACATTAATTGATTTGTATTAATGGCCATGTTGGGGTTTTTTTGGAGCTTTTGTTACATGGGTTTTTCATAAAGTTGTTTGGCTAGTTTTTTCATGTATATGTGGAAAAAAAAAGATTGAATTATTTTTCATAAGGCAAGGAATCAACTCTACTCACCATTATTTTGCATTTTCATTTGCAAGTGTCCAAGTAAGTTGTGTATTTAATTTCATACACCTGTAGGTGTTTGTTTTTTATATTGGAATAAATAGGTTTCATTTGTTAATGGCTTGAATTCATTTTATGAGTGCACAAAGATAAATGAAACTCAGTTTTTATTTAAAACCCTACATTATTCTTAGCTTAGTCCATTATAGAGGTCAACAAAGCTATAGATTTAGTGGGTTGTGGACATGGATATTTTATATGATTGTGTTTTAATTTAGAACCCTAGGTTTTTAATGTTTATGCTGAATCTTTTTGAAAAACTTGGAAATAAGTATGGAGATTCAACCCTACCATACAATTCACCATTTTGATGTTAGTTGTTATTATTTAGTGTTTTTGAATCATTTTGGGTTTGAATTTAATGACCATCATTTTTTTTATTTGTTTATGGTTGTACGTTTAATATGGTTATAATCATTTGATGGGAATTTAAAAGGAAAATGTGGACTAGCCTTATCTTATCATTAGGGTTTAAATTTATTAAAGGTTTTCCTTGGTCATGTAGAAATGATTTCATTTTCTAAGGATGTTTAATCAATTTTTCATTGCTTGTATAATTTTTATATGGATTGATAGTATTATTCTTATGATTTGAAGACATCATGAGTTTTAAAATTGTTTGAGGTTAAACATTCGTATGAATGATTTCTATCGTTATTATCATTACCAATTATTGATAATTACCTTGGGATATTTTTATCATGGATTTTCATTTGACCCTTTAGGTCAACATTGATCTATCACTTTGAGTATATCCCATGTTATTTTCTTTGTATAGTGTAGTTGAGTTTTTTTTCACTCATTGGGTGAATGTGTTATCTTGCATAAGAACTTGAGTTGAATTTGATGTCAGTTTTAGACTATTTTAAGTCTTATTTATGAAGGTTTTTGAATTTTTTTTGTGTATGATATTTAGTTTGATTATCAAAATCTATTTCAGTCATTTAAGTTTATTTTATTTAGCTAGAAATATTTAAATATTTTTTTTGTATTTGGGATTACTAGTAATAATATAATTGCATTTATTTTGGGTGTTATACCCTAATAAAAGATTAAGGATTGCAAGTGAAACACCTTGGATTTCACTCTTAATCTTTAATCTTTAAAATATATAACATGATTTTCAATAGTTAAAATAACTACAAAGGTGTTAGTGTTGTTAACCAAGAACGTAAACAATGTTATTTGAATGTTTTCATCAAGTGGTTATGTTAAGTCAAGTTCAGTAGTCACTGTTTACCTTACTCACATCTCTCATCTAGTTGGAATCACATCCAACTAATGGATGGGGTGGTTTAGGGCCACTTCTGGTCAAGATCATCGGCACTAAAGATGCGGGGGTATGTTTTATTGGGTTTGCATGTGGAAGACTGCTTAGTTGTACTTCTTTAGGATTTGAATTATTGATAGTTTTGATTGTAAAATGAATTGGTTTATGATTGTATAAATAACATAGTTAATCATATTGATGTTTAACAGTTATGTGATGTAAGATTAATGTTATGTATAATTTACATAATTAAATTAGTGTATTCATGTTGACTTATGATTATGATTGGATTTTGATCTTTTAAAATATCAAATCATTCCTTAAGTTGTCATGTGTGTGTGTGTGATTTATGAAGATTATTCATGGAATTTAGGACCTATAGGTACCTGAGTTAAATTGATTCATCCATTGGTTTTATATTACTTGGATTGAATGTTTTACTTTATGTAGACTCATAATTGATGTTGGGGGATCAAACCAACAATAGATTACACTTGTGAAAGCAATAAATGCGAAAATAAATCAGATAGATAAGTAACTAAAATGATAAATAGCATAGAACAAGATATACAAGAAAACACCCTGAAAAACTTGTATTGAAACTCTTTACAATAGGAATACAATTTGAAGAAACTTCGTTCTTCCACACCTCTCTCAGATGCACACAAGATCTCTCACTAGATCTCTATTCCTCAAGAGCTCTCTCTCAAGTACACTCAAATCCAACAACCTGGATTGATGCAACTCTGTACTGTCCTTCAAACATTCACAATGTTCTACTCTTACAGTTCTACACACAACACTTACAATACAATTCTAAGCTAAGAAGATCTTCCTACATATAGAAATAGGAAACTTGAGCATGCTCTTACAACAAACAGTTAAGCCTCTTGAACAAGGGCTCTAAAAATAATATTGCTAATAATAGAGACGCAAGCTTGAGTCCACGACTCAAACTTATCATGCAAACACTCGCTGCTGTCCACGGAAATAGATTTCTGGACACGCAGGTAACCGACATCGGTTCCTGCCTATTCGCCTATGACCGTCGCCGGCAGACCTTACTACCGACATCGGCGCCTTTGCAACTGCTACTAACCGACGTCGGTTGCTCCTGACCGACACCGGCGTCTGTGTAGACCTGAACCTATTTTAAGTATGCTCCTTGGTGAAGCTTTTAGCTCCACACCCTAACAATCTCCCACTTGGAGATAAACCAGCTACACCAACCTGTACAGCATCATCTTCTAGCTCCTCCATCTTCAACTCAATCATGAAGACCAATAGAAGTTGAATGCAAGTTCAACTTCTCCTTAGTAACCGGCTTTGTTAGCATATCAGCGGGATTCTTGTCGGTATGGATTTTCTCCAGCTTCAACTCACCATCTTCCAATACCTGCCGTATGAAGTGGTACCTTAGCTGTATGTGCTTGGTTCTAGAATGAAAGGCCGAGTTCTTGGCCAAATGGATTGCACTCTGACTGTCACTATACAATCTGCAACTCCCATGCTCCCTTCCAAGCTCTTCCATGAACCGTGTCATCCATATCATCTCCTTTCTAGCTTCTGTAGCTGCAATATATTCTGCTTCTGTAGTTGACAAGGCTACAACCTTCTACAACTTAGATATCCAACTAACCGCTATTCCACCTACAGTAAAAACATAACCTGTGGTGCTCCTCCTGCCATCCAAATCTCCTGCCATATCTGAATCTACATAACCATGTAGAGAAGTACCTGAACCTCCATAGCACAAATGCTTGCTGCTGGTTCCTCTCAGATATCTAAGGATCCATTGAACTGCCTTCCAATGTTCCTTACCTGGATTGGCCATATACTTACTTACTACTCCCACTGCTTGGGCAATATCTGGTCTAGTACACACCATTGCATACATCAAACTCCCTACTGCAGAAGAATATGGAACCATACTCATGTACTCTACCTCATCATGTGAATTGGGACATTGTTCTTTGCTTAGCTTAAAATGTCCAGCCATAGGTGTACTTATCGATTTTGCATCCTGCATATTAAACCTCTCCAACACCTTATTCACATAATCTTCTTGAGACAATATCAACCTGTGATTTTTCTTGTCTCTCCTAATGCTCATGCCAAGGATCTTCTTCGCTGCTCCCAAATCCTTCATAGCAAATGTTTGAGCTAACTTCTCCTTAAGCTCAGAGATATCCTGCATGTGAGACCCTGCGACCAACATGTCATCTACATACAATAATAGAATAATATATCTACCATTATCAAATCTCTTGAAATACACACAATGGTCTGATTGACACCTACTGTAGCCATGCTCAGTCATAAACCTGTCAAATTTCAAGTACCATTGCCTTGGAGCTTGCTTGAGGCCATACAAGCTTTTCTTTAACCTGCACACAAACTTCTCCTTACCCTTGACCTCGAAACCTTCTGGCTATTCCATATAAATTTCCTCATCCAAATCTCCATGAAGAAACGCTGTCTTAACATCTAGCTGCTCGAGATGCAAAACCTTAAAAGCAACCAAAGACAATACAACCCTTATAGAAGTCATCTGAACAACCGGAGAAAAAATTTCACCAAAGTCAATACCTGGCTTTTGTGCAAATCCTTTTACCACTAATCTGGCCATATATCGCATCTGTCCATCCTCACTTTCCTTCAACCTGTAGGTCCATCTGTTCTTCAGTGTTCTCTTACCAGCTGGCAACTCAACCAAATCCCATGTTTGGTTCTCTCTTAAGGACTCCATCTCCTCAACCATGCCACGCTCCCACTTACTCCTGGACTCCACCTATAATGCTTCTTCAAAACTCTCTAGTTCTCCACCATTAGTTAGCAATAAATAATATAAGGAAGGAGAATATCTAATTGGAGGCTTACTTACCCTTTCAGACCTCCTGGTGGGTGTCTTGGACTTGTTTTCAACAATCTGTCCACCCAAATTTTTTGACAGTGACCGACCTCGGCCACCTGTAGACCTGTCACTCACCGTCGTCAGTTCTGCCTAACCGACCTCGGTGCCTAGTCTACCGACGTCGGTCTCTGTATGACCGACATCGGTCTCTGTACTACCGATGCCGGTTCCAATCCTGCCGACGTCGGTCTCTGTGTTTTCCTGTAAGTGATTATTTCTTTTTCCCGTGAGCTCATTTTGGACCATAACTTCGTCCAATTCACTATTGCTCTGCCCAGATTGATCCAGCTTCCTTATCTGATCACTGTACATCACTCTTTCATTGAAAACAACATCACGACTCTTGATTACCTTGTTAGTTCCTAGATTCCAAAATCTGAAACCAAAATCATCTAAGCCATAGCCTATAAACGTGCACCTCATAGACTTAGGATCAAGCTTCTTTCTATTTTCCTTATCTATATGCACAAAGGCTTCACTACCAAAAACTTTGAGATATGAGAGATCTACCTTTTTACCTGTCCATGCCTCTTCTGGAATTCCACCATCCAGAGCTGTAGAGGGTCCTCTGTTAATCAGGTACACTGTGGTGTCAACTGCTTCTGCCCAAAACTCTAAGGGCAACCCTGCATGCAATCTCATACATCTTGCACGCTCCATGATAGTTCTGTTCATCCTTTCAGCAATACCATTCTACTGAGGTGTCCTTGGAACCGTTCTTTGCCTACGGATTCCTTGTGTATAACAATACAATTTGAACTTAAGACTGCAGAACTCACCGCCATTATCAGATCTCAGGCACTTTAACTTTCTACCTGTTTCATTCTCAACCATAGCCTTCCAAAACTTAAAAGTCTCAAAAACATCAGATTTCTTTTTAATACAGTAGATCCATACCTTTCTTGTGGCGTCATCTATGAATGTAACATGGTACTGTGATCCACCAATAGAGGCTACCTGAGCTGGTCCCCACACGTCTGTGTGAACAAGCTGCAACTTCTGCGTTTTCTTAGTAGACCCAGTCTTGAGAAAACTAACCCTTTTCTGTTTTCCAAATACACAATGCTCACAAAACTCTAGATCCATACTTTTCAAATCTGAAAGCATACCTTTAGACTTAAGTATTGACATCCCCTTCTCACTCATGTGGCCAAGCCTTGAGTGCCACAATTTACAATCCACACCTGAAGTAGATAAAACTGAAGGAGATTTGTTAGTAACACAATTACACAAATAGAGAGTACCTTCTCTCTTACCTCTGGCCATAACTAGTGCACCCTTGGTCACCTTCCAAGAATCTGCTGTGAGAGTTACTGTACAACCCTCATCACCTAGCTTACCTGCAGAAATCAAATTTCTCTTTAAACTAGGAACATGCATCACTTCTCTCAACACCCATGTGTTGCCATTCTGCATCTTCAACTGCACTTTACCTTTGCCAGTAATCTTACAAGGCTCATCATCCCCTAAGTACACTATTCCAAAATCTCCATGGATATAGTCACTGAAATACTCTCTGTTAGGGGTAGCATGAAAAGATGCACCAGAATCTAATACCCAAGATTCTATGTTATTATGCAAAGAGAAAATTAAAGCATCCTGTGCAATACCTGCAACCTTGGCTTCTTCCTTTCCTTCATGCTAGTTGTCCTCCTTAGGCTTTGACCAACAATCTCTGCTTATGTGCCCCATCTTTCCACAGTTTCAGCATTGTGGCTTCCTGCCATTCCTGGATTTGGATCTTCCTCTCACCTTAGACTTAGATCTTGATCTCCTCTTGCTCTTTTCTTTTTGCCTTCCCCTGCTCTCAAAATTTAAAGCGTTCCCAGATGTCTCTTCTGTGCTTTTCCTGCGTATTTCCTCATTCAAGATAACACTAACCACATCCTCTACTTTCAAAATATTTGATGCAGATGCAGTATTAGAAACTGCCATTACTAAGCCATGCCAGCTTTCAGGCAAAGAACATAATATCAAAAGAGCTTTTATTTCATCTTCAAATACAATATTGACAGAACTTAACTGATTAACAATTCCATTGAAATCATTCAGATGAGTAGAAATAGATCCACCTTCATTCATATGCAAATTAAATAATTGCTTCATAAGATATACCTTATTTGAAGCTGAGGGTTTTTCATACATATTTGCTAACGTGGTCATCAACTCTACTGTAGTTTTTGCCTGTGACAAATTAGATATCACAGTGGAGGCCAGACTCAGTCTTATAGACCCAAGAGCCTTTCTGTCAAGAACTTCCCATTCTTCATCCTCCATGTCCTTGGGCTTCTTTGCTATCCCACCTAACAATAAGTAGAGATCTTTCTGATACAGATAGTCCTCTATCTGCATTCTCCAATGTTGGTAGTTCTTGCCATAAAACTTTTCCATTCTCAGCTTACTTTCTTTTTCCATTGCTTCTCCCACTCAAACAGAAATTCCTGTAGAAACCCTGTGAGCAACCTGTAATCTGTAACCTGTAACCTGTAACCAAGGCTCTGATACCACTTGTTGGGGGATCAAACCAACAATAGATTACACTTGTGAAAGCAATAAATGCAGAAATAAATCAGATAGATAAGTAACTGAAATGATAAATAGCACAGAACAAGATATACAAGAAAACACCCTGAAAAACTTGTATTGAAACTCTTTACAATAGGAATACAATTTGAAGAAACTTCGTTCTTCCACACCTCTCTCAGATGCACACAAGATCTCTCACTAGATCTCTATTCCTCAAGAGCTCTCTCTCAAGTACACTCAAATCCAACAACCTGGATTGATGCAACTCTGTACTGTCCTTCAAACATTCACAATGTTCTACTCTTACAGTTCTACACACAACACTTACAATACAATTCTAAGCTAAGAAGATCTTCCTACATATAGAAATAGGAAACTTGAGCATGCTCTTACAACAAACAGTTAAGCCTCTTGAACAAGGGCTCTAAAAATAATATTGCTAATAATAGAGACGCAAGCTTGAGTCCACGACTCAAACTTATCATGCAAACACTCGCTGCTGTCCACGGAAATAGATTTCTGGACACGCAGGTAACCGACGTCGGTTCCTGCCTGTTCGCCTGTGACCATCGCCGGCCGACCTTACTGCCGACGTCGGCACCTCTGCAACTGCTACTAACCGATGTCGGTCGCTCCTGACCGATGCCGGCGTTTGTGTAGACCTGAACCTATTTTAAGTATGCTCCTTGCTGAAGCTTTTAGCTCCACACCCTAACAATTGAATCATTAAAGTGTTATGCATAAATTGAGAATGCATATGCATCTATTTACATATTTGGAACAAGTTTGTTAACTATTTTATTTATTGAATAAGTGTCTATGAATATTTTTAAAAGTTCATATGATTATTCAATAAAATCAATCTTCTAATCTCAAACAAATCGAATTGAATTATTTGGTTATTGAAATAGATAATTTGTTGATTTGAATTAAGTTGATATGACTTAGTGGAGGGTCAATATATATGTCTGATCATATGTTTATTTAATTGAATAATTTTACTACTTTATCACAGTCAATTTGTGTTAATTTTTATTATTATATCAGTATGTTAAGTCTTCACTGGACTATAACAAACCATAAGACTTAACTTAAGCTATGAAAGGATGTAATTGTTAAATTGACTCTTTGTTAATAATTATTCTAAATAACTTAAAAGTGATTAAATTTCAATATCTTCTAAGGATTATTAGAATTCAATCATTTTAAATAAAACCAATAATATCATTGTTGAAGTGATATGACTATTATGACAACCTTATTTAATTAATTGAAAGTGTTGGGATGAGCAATTGTAATCTAAGATGAAATTAATGATATTCAAATCTTATGCATGTCTTAAATCTAAGTAAGCTAAATTAGAATCAAGAATGTAATTAGATAAGAAATTTAATGTTTTAAATTCCAATGGTTATTTCAATTGAAGCATGATTTGTTTGAGGAACATCTATTCCTCACTTAGAAATGACTTTTGGAATGATAACAAGTTTTCCTATTTCATTATAATGACAAAGAAATGTTAAAGGTTAATCACTTGATTTTTAATCATTAAGTTGGAATTGGTAGATCTTACTTTAAATAAAATAAATAAAAAGGTTCCAAGCCTTAAAACATTAATAGTTAATGAAACCAGTAGTCTAAATGACAATTATCGAATTTGAAACATGACTCATTTACGTAATTGAGGTTATGTGGTGAGCCTAATATAATTGTATAAATATATTTGAAATTCATAATAAGAAAAAAACCAAGTTGTCTTAAGTTGTGTGAATGACCTAACAAGGGTGACTAAACTTAATAAGATAAATAATAAGGCCTAACTTGACTTGTAAATATCAACCAATTAGGATAAAGCCATCAGGCTAAACTTTCCATAAGAAATGGATAAGTCATACAAAATGGAACATAAGCATGCTTGTTGAAACATATTAAAAGGACTAAAGAATAATGTTTTAATCAAATACACTTCCATAATACACTTGTAACTTTGATCAAATAAGTAACCAGTGATCTAATCACCCTAAATTACTTAGTAGGAGGATGTCTACTTCATTATATGCATGTTTGTGTTTTTGTTAAAGCATTCCAAACATTTGTATTGATTTTGGAAATAGTCCTTTCCATGGTCACTACCTACTACTTGTGAGTTTGGTAGATCTTTCTTATTTAGGCTTAGTGTGATGATTCTTCTTGTGAATCTATCTTACTTCCTAAAATTATTTGCTAAACTTTTCTGATTTACCCATTGAGGTAGAAGCTATTTTATAGCCCATGCAAGAACTTAGGTAAGTGTATAAGTTAGTGATAGCTTTGATAGGAAGGCCACACTAATAATAAATAGATACCTTCATGCATGAGTGTTTCTACACTCATTCACTTCTATACGAATATGAAGTGGTCAAAATGCTTCCTAATGAATTTGTTTGTTAATTAAATGACTTGGTTTAGTTTTTATGTTGGCTATGACATAGTTATGGAACTCATGATGCCTTTCCATGGTAAACTTTGGTTGGGAACTTTGTTTCATGGTTTTTTATCTTGGTGTTTTAAAAAAATTATGATTATTACAGTTTGACCAATCTTTGGAGTATTTGTACATAAGTAGTTATCAACACAGTGGGGTGTTGAGGTCTAGCACAACCTCACCTACTAATCAATTTTTACTCCACATTTTTTTATCTCCTTATGGAATAAATCTAGGGTTTTTAATTTTAAGAATACACTTATAGGTCTCTTCACACTTATCATAGATAAAATCAACACAAGAAAACTTAATTTTCACTGTCACACTTGAATATTATAAAAGCTATATTTTTCTATAAAAAGATAAGATCATCTAATAGGGACAACATCAATAATTATTCATATCCCTTATTGGGTATTCTCATCCTTGATGGCACTCAGGCTTAGTTTTTGGAAGGCTTTTGGGCTTTCTTCATTTGTTTTCCTATTCAATCAACTAAAACCTCAAAAAGATATGTTCATCTCTATTTTTCATACTTTAGCCTTATTCATCTTGATTTTCTTGTGTCTATTTCAGTCATTTATCTTCAATTTTTTGTTTAAAAGTATATTTATAACAACCTATATTATTCTATTCCTTTTATTTAATTAAGTATTAATCATCACATTAATTTAATTTTAGACAAAAGACAGTGATATTATTATAGTCAACCTGAAGTATAGTGTTATACTCCTAATCTCCTACAAAATATTGTTAGGCTCCTGATCAAAATACATGAAACAATGAGTATAAGGATTAAAATATATAAGATAGAGAGAGAATAAATAAAGGGAATAAAACATGGACCAAATCATATAAAACATGTGCCAAAAAGATACTGACATGAAATTATATTTGATAAACACACAATTTTTCTATAATAATTCAAACTATCACCTAATACTACCTCTAGACCAAAACTAGGTGTCTATATAGTGCCTAAATTTTATGTTTTTTTGTGTCTGTGTCCATAGATATAAAATTAAAATAGACAATTGTATTTGGAAGGCTTCAAATAAGATGTCATTGCTGAAACTTTTGATATTTCCTAAAATTATTAATGGAATAATAGTGCTCTAATATAAGTGTATATTAGAATGTAAAATTTTGTATAGTATAAGATTCACTTTTAATTAAATTATTTATGAATACATACACACATATGTGTATATCATTATCCATAACTTATTTATAATAAATTTTATATAAGTTAGTTATTAGTTATCCTTTAATTACGGTTTGTCTAATTTGAGAAGACTTTCTAAAATATAGAGATGCCTTTGTATCCTAAACCTCTTTCATTATTTATATTATAATATGGGGGGTATGGATGAAGGCTAATTATCATAGTTGTAATATATTTTTATACTTCTGATGAGAAGGATCTTTGTCTCTCCTTCACATTTTTGCATTATTGGAAATGTTAGTAATTATTATACCTTAAACATATATGTGTTGTTTTATTTAAGTTTATATAGGTTTGCATGGATTTTGGGTGAGTTATTTAAGTTATTTAAAAAATATTATAGATCTATATAATTTCTACATGGTATCAAAGTTTATACAATTTTCACCTCATTGCATCGGTGTTTTCCACTTTTGGGGACATATCCTCTAATAGGTTTTCACTATTTTCCATCAAAGTTGTATGGGAAGGGCCCGGTTGGTTTTACTACTTTAAAATATTTATAGATAGGTTTAAACCACTCCATTTCATTTGTAACATCCTATAAATCCAAGATTTATTTATTTTCATTTAGAATGGAGCTATGATATTCTGTCAATAAAGGTTTGAATAATGTTTTTCATGCCAATTTTTTGGCATGCATGCAAATCTTTTTTGTTTTATTATTTTCTTATAAATTATTTTTTCTTTTCTCATATTTTTATAATAATTATAAAAAAAATACTATAATTTATTTTTAAATATTAAAATTTAAAAAATAAAAAATAAATGAATAAAACTAGAAAAAATAGAATTATGACTTTAGAATAGAAAAATATTTTTTACTACATTTTATAGCTTTTGTAGTAGTTATGTGCATGTATTTTTTTAATAGTATGGTTTTAGGTTAGCTCAAGTCCCACTCACCTAATCTCCTTCCTACTAATCCCATTACTTTATGGCCTTGACATGGATAATTTATCACATGATCCTCCCAAAATTATACATTTTTTTGTTGAGCCTTATTTTATTGGCTCATACACCTATTGCATACATTAGATCCCATTGTCATCACCATTTTTACCTCCTAATATTTTTTATCATACTTGAATAATTTTTGAATGCTCAACCTATATTTGGGCACCCAAATCCACCATTAAAACCTATATAGTGTTTTTTTATCTTTACAATCATCTATATCTTGATATGGTATCATGCCTTAATTTTAGCCGAGGTTCGACACTTGGTGCATTCACATGATCAAACATACGTCTTGGTACCTTTAATTTTCACTTATATAATATGGATCATATCTAGATCCAAATCCCAGCACTCATTTAGCCTTGATAATTTTTGGACATATGTGCTTATCATGTAACTCTTATTACTACCACTATTATTATCAGCTTGCTTTCCTTGATGTTTAGTGTGCCTGTGCTTGAAAATATTACATGATGCATTAACACCATATTTTTTTTTCCTTAACCATCTTCATTTACTCTCCATCAACAATCACATGGCCCACTCGAGGTTACTTTCATCCTACTATATATTGTTTAACATAGCCTTGACTATTAAATTTTTTCAGCCACTCCACTTGTAAAATTATCAAGTTATCTCAAATTTAATGGTTATGAAGTGAGCCTAAATTACATTTTTATCTTAGGAACCTATGACCCTTTTTTCTCTATCCTTTCATGTATTTTCATTTTCATCCTTTTTCTCATCGAACTCTTCCATGCTGCACTATTTTTGGGATTACCAAACACTTGTGGTCTATATGGCATGAACACTAACTAGAATGGTCAAGAGGGTACTTGAACATCTAAGAATTTTTATTACATATGATGGAGTGGGGGTGGTCAAGAGGGTTATTGACCATTCATCACTATTTAAAAATAAATAAAGTTGAAAATTTTGATTATTTTTATAAATAACTTTTTTATCACCTCTCTGAGTACCCTAAACTACACTCAAGTACTCCAGAACCTATTTTGCATGCCCACTAAGGAAATTATTTTAAAATTGGACAATCCATATGCACTCATTAAGATTACTTGGTCACCATCCTCTAATAATAGGTTCCTAATAATAATTTCAACTAAGACACTTGAATTTACCTTCTATGGTTCTTTACCCAAGAAAATCACTACCAAATCTTCCTTGATATAGGTTTATTATAAAAAATAACATTCATGAAATGTTACCAAACTATACAATCACCTATTCACCAATATCATCAAGAATTATACTATGACCCCTTATATCCTTTAACTTCCCTATGTACTCTTTGAGTCACATATTAAGTATTCATCTCATATGTAAAATCCATGTTCAATTTCACCCTTCTATTGCCCATTAAATCCTTCAAATTTTATATACACTCTCCAATCAGGTGCACTCTCATATACCAACAGTCACCATTTTCTTCCCATGTATTTAATCTAGTCCATTTCACTCTCTAGTGCCTATCAACATGCTTTAGTAACCCTTACATTTTATAGTACCTATTGGTGTACTTCAAGTTCCTAGTGTGCTCTATAGTCCCTTAAACACTCTAGGGCCCCTCCTCTTTAAAATTTAAGTTGATAATCCATTGTACACATAGCTTATTGACACATTTTTTTAAAACTTGCCTTTACTAGGTAACTCTGCTTCGAGATTGAACTCCTACTCATCAAACCTTGGTAACACTGTGAATTCATAATTACCCCTAAGGTCCACAATAGCCACCCTATAATTATTACATTTAAATCCTAGCTAGTCATATTAATTTATTTTTTTACGTTTTTCCTTATAATACATTTTTGTTTTTTTTTGGAATAAAAATGACAAAATTTTGGCCATTAAGAATGACCCCTCACTAGTGTGCATGGATTTTTGTCACCTAAAATTCACTATATCATATCTTGGTCATATATAGGTTTTTTCAAGTTTGTTTTTTTAATTGTGACTATTTTATTGAAATATTCACATTGATATATCCAATTTTTAAATATTTGGCTTATTTTTTCTATAATTCATAGTTTTACATACACCATATAGAAAGTTTAAGGTTTAAATTATGATAAATTCCATATATAAAATAATTTATTGAAATATTTTATTATGAACTACATGTTTTCATTAGAATAATGTAATGGTGTTAAATTCTTGACTGGAATTTATCTATAATGAATTTTATCATCTTATACTTGGGGCCTCTCAGGGATATTCTAGTCTAAATTTCACTATTACACATGATTTTTAAAAAATTTAAGGATTTTCCAATATTTTTTTATACCTCACCTATAAATGAGTACCCATATAAATAAACAACCATTGTGACCTAGTTTTCAAGACCCATATTTGGTATATTTTATTCTTGATCCATTCATGATTCTTGATAACTTAGTAAGTACTTATTATGCACCTTGTGTAGTGAATTTGTTTCACTTGTGCCATTATATTATGAGATATAACATTTAGAGATTAAGTTTATCTCCTAATATATATTTTTATGCCCTTGAAACTGATAACTTCTTGTAAGATTGATCGTTAGCCTCCCAAAATCATAAAGTCTTTGGTGTTAGAGATGTGGGACATACCACTCATGAAGTTATTCATTTGAGTGAGATTTTTGACATACTTTAAATAAATTATATGTTTGAATCCTTTAGCTTCAAAGATATCCTATTATTCAACACCATTTCCTTATTTACTTGGTATTTATATTGGCTTGATAACCATGCATTTTATCAAGATAAAATAACATCCATAAGGACCTTGTACTATTTGTATGACACAAAATCAATGGGAATTGAGTTATGACTCATTGAAATATACTTACACATCATATTGGAATTTTTTTATTAATAAAATTGTCATTTTACTAAGAATATTTGGAATCATATTCAAAATAAATTCCTATTAGGATTTATTCTCCCTCTTGGATAAAATCTTGTGATCATCTTCTTTGATGGCTTTAAATATTATGTAGTCATTTTTTATGTTTGATTCAACAAGAAAACCTTGGCTATGGGATGTGTCCTTCTCGACACCAAAATATTCTTGTAGAACATAAAAAATATATAACACGGCTAGATAATTTATTTTAGTGCATGTGCCTTCATTAAATATTGTGTTAAAAAAATCTTCACTCATGTTCTCTTTTAGACCTCTTACGATGTATCTGATTTGTGTGGTCACCATATGCTTTAAAGTTGTTTAATTGAAACTCACATATTATGTTGTCTCAACTAATTTAGCATTATGATAGATGTATTTAGATATGTATGTGATTTTAATTATTCTTGGTAGTGAGTTTGTTGTATATTTAGGCATTATCTATAGTCATTGTTCATACATCCATATTGTTTATAATTATTGTACATGGGTACCGAACATATCCTAGTTTTTAGGACCCATATCTAATGTTTTTCCTCACTTGCTCACTTTCTCTAAATTTATCTTAATTTGGGAGGTGGTGGGGAGGTATTATTAGTATCTACTTCAATTTCTTATTTAAATCTTGATTAGGCTAGTGTAGCTTAACTTTTCCTCTCTTTTGCAAAGCAAAGTATACGATGCACTTGTAATTATATTATTTATGTATAATGACACATGTATGTGCTTATCACTATTCATATATTATTTATAGTAAATTTTATATAAGTTAACTATACTTAAACATATATATTTATTGGTTACCCTCTAATTAGAGTTTGTCTAATTTGAGAAGATTCCCTAAAATAGAGAGATGTTTTCATATCTTAAACCTCAAACTTGTCTATATAAGAAGATGGATGGCATGGATGAAATATAAATATCATATATGTAATATATTTTTATATTTCCCATAGTGATGGCCTTTATATCCCCTTCACATACATGTTTTAATGTAAATTCTGGTAGGCATTCTACCTTAAACACATTGATGTTATATTATTTAAGCTTATACTAGTATGCATACACTGTGGGTGAATTATTTAGGTTATTCAAAAGATAAGGAGAATTTCAAGAATATCCATAATTTAAATTCAAAAATAAATAGAGGTCACTTTTTATTATATTATAGATCCTACTAACTACAAATAATAAAACATGAACTCCTTGGAATTTTTGTAAGTGCCCTAATTGGCATTGTGAAATTTAGGAAGATACTCGAACAAACATTCATGGTATTACGTATTGAATATAGAAACATGTGTAAATATAAACATAAGAAAAATATATGAAAATGAACCATTTTCTATATAAACTCAAATTATGGAAATACTAAAATGAAATCATATGATTTCTTCCATATGTGGGAGAAATGAGAATATAGTGTGTAACACTTTATGTCTATTTTGTATCATCTTGTGACTAAAGATAAAATTAAAAAACCATATGCCCATTTTTATAATCACCATAAGATATAAAATATGAAGCTAATAGGCTATTATTATACATCTCATTTAACCAATCAATATATTGGTGTCATTTTCAACTAGGTTAGTGTCCAATAGCTATTTACAATGAGATATTTTGATATTGTAGTTGTACAGTTCACTATTTTCAGGGGTTTTACTTCCACTATGATTTCTAAATCCTAAAAATAGTACATTCAACTCTAAATCTAATTTTTAGGAAAATAAATCTAAGTTTTTTGTTAGTCTGAAGTTCTCCTATTATCATTCACACCATCAACATCCAAAACATAAACATCTAGCATAAGACATATAATGTCCTCACTTGACTTCCCTGAATGGGTAGGATAGAGTGATGTTCAGAATATGAGAATGTTTTTTATTGTCACTTAAACAACTTCTAACAAATTATGAATATGAGATGAATTAACAAACTTAATCTAGTTTGAAAAACACACTTTCTCATAAAATAACTCTACTTATATTGAATTGAAAAATCTCTTACATTTAAATGAAACACTCTTACATTAGAGGAAATTCACACTTTCTTTTAGAAAATGAAATTCACACTTACATTTAAAAATAATTACTCTTTGATTTGAAAATAAATCACTCTACATTAAAAGAAATCACTCTTATAATTCAAAGGAAATTACAATCTGAAATGAATGAAATATATCTAAATTAAGAAATGCTTCTAAATTATTAAACTAAAAATTACCAATTTATCCTAATCCTTGGAGAGAAGTGGAACCTTACTCCTTCCTTAGAATAGGAACTAATTTACTCCGTAAGAAAGGAAAATGATGATCTCTATTTCATTCAAAAGAACATATACAAATATGAAATCTTGAACTCTATTTCCAATGTCTTATAACATTCTTCAACTTCAACACCTTTTCTAACTATTTAGAATAAGAAGGAGATGTGTTTTTAAACATATCTCGACATTTATTCATAGAGTACAGAATCTTGGTGATATCAACACCCAAATCTATTTATTCAAAATGTAGACAATCTAGGAGTCGAATCTCATGCTTATAGGAAGGTGTTGTAATTAACTCAACTAACTATAGACAAAAAATAAGAAACATAGACTGAAGGTACTTATATGGTTTTTAAAAATAAAGATACAAATATTTTTAGACTACATTAAGCCACTACCATGAATGATAATGTATAAAATAATACATCTAAATATATAAAGTCTATTTATTGATATCTATAGAATTACTATTTTGAGCAGTAGGATCTATTTGGTCTTCGATGCATGTCTAAGTATCTTCAAAGCATCCTGTATAGGTCTTTAGAGAACCTTATACATGTCTTAGGAGCATGCCTAAACCTCTTTATAGATCATACGTATGTCTTTAGAGCACACCCAGAGTATCTTCAGAGTAATTTTGAAGTATCTTTGAAGTGTCTTTGGAGTGTTAGATCTTTGGATCTCACTTTCAAAATCCTAAAAATTATAACCAAAAAGAGTTGCCAAAACTGTGTGTTGCCTTCTCAAAATTACCCCATCATTGGGATGTGTTGTTGTACTCAAAATTGTGTTATTCATCCAAGTTAGACACAATAACAAGGTAAAGAATCAGTAAGAAATTACATACAAATAAATAACAAATTGCATTTATTTCCTACTTAGATCAGACCTTAACTATTAAATAAAATATAATATATAAACAAATGCAACACTTTATAGATAGTTTATATAACTATGATGAGCTATATGAAATGCTCATGATTTCTCCCTCACACTTTATCTTTTGCAAATCCTCTTGCAAAGAAGTGGGATGACTAATCTTTAATCCAAATTTATTGATTCAACTTTGACTAAGATCATAAACTTGAAAATGATGGCCCCAAAATCCAAAATATCTGACAACTATATGCAACCAAGCTTGAAACTCAATTTATGCTTGAAAACTCCAACCCTATCATGGAAATAGAGGACACAAAATGATTGGAGCCCTAAACATCATCCCAATCCATAAATTTGAACCTATTTCCATATGATATTGGTGGGGCTTAGAATTCCCTAAAATTTAACTCAAAAAGTAAGGTCTCCCACTTAACAACACTAGAATTGATAACATTGGTAGGATGGTGGCTTAGAAAATTTCTCAAAGTGGAAATATTAGATCTCAATAGCTCATGATATGTGTTCTTCATATACATATGATACAATGGTTGAAAAGTAAAAATAACTTTCTTTGCTTCTATAAATTGTGGTCTCATACATAACCCAATGGTGTTTTATAATTCCAAAAATATTGATATCATGTTGTTTTATTTATTAGAATAGAGATAAATGCACGCAATTGTGTCTCTCCAACAAATAGATTTATCAAAAAACCATATTGATATCCTAACAATAAATTAAAATTATAGAACTCATGAATGAAATCTTACCTTTATTTAGTGCTCTTTAGAAAAATTTCCATAAACACATGCTCATCTTCAATAATATGTTAAAAAACCAAGGGAAATTAACTAAATTTTTTATTTATAAAACTAATCATGTAGAAAAATAATATACATAGATGAAGGTTTCCTGCATGCTAATAGTTTATCAAAAATATCACAAATATGTTGGATGGAAGCTTGTGCTTTTTACAATTACTATTGGGATTCTACTAATTGCTTTTGAGATTCCTCTTTAAGATTATCATTTTCATCCTTCAACTTCTAAATTTTTTTCTAGGAGTTATATCAAACTAAGATTATTTCATGTAATGGAATAGGAAAAGAGGGAACAACTCTTGTTGGTCCCTCTATTCAAACTATAATTTCTCTTATTTCTCCTTGCATTGCTTGAATAGAAGCTTGTAACTTAGAATTCTAAGTGGTGAGTTATCTTATTATATTAGTATATTAAATAATCATTAAATTTTTATCATCAATAATTTATCTCAAAATTATTAATCTAATTATGCTTATCAATTTTGGCATTCTAAAAATTAGTAATCTAAGTGTCCTTGATAGTAAGAGAATTCTACAAATTACTCAACTCTTGAGTTTATGAAAACATCACATTGTGGACCCTAGTGTATTTAGCTTGTAATCATTAAAGAATTATTTTTTGTTCACTAACTCTAATGATATATTCTTCCCACCTTTGTTCCAAATTATAAATAATCAGGGCCTTACCTTTAAAATTTGAACAGAGAACATCTAATTCTAGTTGTTGTTTGATTGTTTCCTCATGACATGACAGAGCCATGACACACTAAATTTTTTTTTTTTATTGATATAATGAGGAGAAAATGGACCTTATTCAATCAAGGGTGCCTTACCCTTATCATTGATGGATGGCATAGGACATTCTGCGTCTTGAGGAATAACTTCTGCTATAAGAGTTTCTTTTGCAAATACAATTTATTGTTGTTGGGGTTCTTTTGCAACAACTACTTCAAATTTTGTAATATCAATAGAGGAGCTTAAGCTTCCTAGAGTATTCATGGACTACACATCTTATTCTTCTTATTCCTAAAAAATAAGTCGATGACTGCATCAAATCTTAGTTGGAAGAGGATGAGGGGTATCTAAAGAAACTCCCATTTATCTCTTTGATCTTCAACTTAGTATCTTCAAAGCCAAAGGTGGCGAAGAGGATTATTATTCAATTTGGACTATGATAGAAGGAGGAAAATTAGGTCATGGTGTTTTCTTAACATAAATTAGAGAGAAATTTTGGAGGAAGGAGGACCAAGCCTTTTCACCCCTTGGTTTATTGAGAAAATAATGTTGACAGATAAATGTGACCAACCCATGATGTTAGGTAGACCTAGTACCTATTCTTAACTTCCAAGAAACATTAATCAAATAATTATGAAAGAAAGAGGTAAGATTGACCGTATATTTTCTCTAACATCTCATTTATTCAAGTGAAGGAGTCTCATATCATCTCCACCTACTACTATAAACTGACCATCATAAGTGATATATTTCATTATCTATAAAATAAAATTTTGTAAAGGACGAGAAAGAATTTCTCTCATGATACCCCTATCCACTCCTTATGGGTATTTAGCTAGTCTAGGTTAGGTCTCATTTCTTTCAATAAACATATGAATCAAGTTATAAAAACTAATTTTATCAATAACAACAACCCCTCCTCAGGAATATTAGAGAGTGCACTAATTACAGAAGGATTCACTGTAATGTCTTTACCTTTAATAACAACATGATCATCAACATTCTCATAGAATTGTTTCACAATTTCTTCATTTAATCCCTAAAACATTTTTAATAAATTCAACCAACCTGCTAATTCAAAGACGTCTTTGGTTGCCTCATCTTGCAACAATGCATGCGAGGATTTTGGTTCACTCTTCTTCTTTCTTCCACCCATCTTCAGAGTAAGCACTATTTAATTGAAACTCTGAATATGCAATAAAAATTTAGATCTTGGATTTAGAAAGGAAATAGGGGAAGAAAAGAGGTTAGAGATATGACACAATAATTGAGATCAGCAAGAATACAACAATGAAAACAAATCAAGGTATTTCATATGATTATGACAAGAATTATGGAAGAAATTATGGTTATCTCTACGTAGCACGTGAGATATAATGGGAAGGTGTTTTATCCATTCAAGTAATAATGATGTGGCATAAAGGTCATTATTAATAGTACTAGGAGCAATAATTGTAATAAATTACACATCATATTAAATATTTTTGAAATACCCTTTATCTAAAACATAGTCACATCAATTCTATTTGAAAAGACCATTTAGAAGCATCATCACATCAAATATGTTTGAGAAGATATTTTGACAATACTAGCACATCAATTTATGGAATACAGTGATGATGTTGTTGAATCATCATACTCATGTGACTTTTAAAAAATGTATCCTTGTGAAAAGTGTTGATTTCCTAATTATTACACATACACAATATAAAATAGAAAAATGCCTAATCTTTTGGGAAAATAAATACAATTGTACCTTGTCATATGAATCCACACCTATCTTTAGGAGATGCCATATGTCCTATAGAGATAAATAAATATGAAAAGATAGGTTAGTTGACAACAATTTTATTTATTTTAGAATTTTTTCTTCTGAAAAGCATCATTTACTAGTTTTCACCTTTTAGTATTTTTTATTTTTAAAACCCTTTTTTCATTTTCATTTTTTTTATATTTTTTATATTTTTTAAATTTTAAGGGAGGAGAAACTCCATTTGTTGGTTTTCATCACTCCTCATTTACTGTTTCAAAGTTTGTTTGTCCTTAGTGGAAGAAGCAAGTTATTCTACAAGGTCAAATTGATCTTATTTTTGTTCAATAAACTCTTCCTTTCTAAGAGTTATTTTGTAATCCTTAAGCATGTGACCATTAACCAAAAGTATCTATTGGTCACCATCAATGGATCAAAGTTGGATAGAGCCATTGCTAAAAATGATTTTGATTAGGTATTTCTCCAACCATTTTGTCCTTAGATTACCCTTGAAATTTTAGAATTTAGAATCAAATAGGAGTACTCAATCACTCTCTTGAAATTGTCTTTATTTTATGTGAGTGTCATGCCACTACTTTCTCTACTAATGAATCGAATTGGTTTGAATGAGTGTATCCATTTTTAGTTTATCCATCCCATTCAGTTACATTATTCTTTCTCTTTGTACTTCATCAAGATCTATTCTCATGTCATTTGTTTTATTCAATGTCTATAATTTAAACTCTATTGGTAACAAAGGTTTCATTCCATACACAAGTTCATATGGAGAGAATCATGTAGTTATCTTTGAGGTTGTATTGTATGCCCACACTACTTTAGGTACTTTGCCTACCTAATCTTTTTTGATATTGTTCATAATCTTGGTTAGGATGTTTTCTAATTCTTTGTTAGTGACTTCCACTTTCCCATTAGCTTGAGGATGATATGGGGAAGATTTCCTATGATTGATCTGATACAACTGTGTAAAATATTTTATCATGTTGAACATGAATTGGGTTCTTTGATCTGAAATAATAGATCTAGGAGCTTCAAATCTCAACATGATCTTATGGTATAGAAAATCAACAACCATTTCTTCCATAGCAAATGTGATTGCCTGCACTTCAGCCCACTTAGTAACATAATTAGTGTATACTAAGAAATATTCCTTCCTTTGAGATGGTGGGTTAATTAGTACAACAAAGTCTAAACCCCATGTTTTAAATGGTTCTAAACTTATTTGAGGATGAAGAGGCATTTCAGAGGACAAAGTAGGCTTATCCATCCTTTGAAAAGGATCACATTACCATACATACCTTTTGATGGACTTATGAAGAGATGGCTAGTAGTAACCTACACCAAGGATCTTATGAATGGTCCTCTTTGATGAATAGTGTCCTCATCCTAGTTCACTATGACATGCTCCAAATATGTCATATACCTCATCATCTTTAACACACCTATGTATTATATGATTAGGTATAATTTTAAATAACAAGCCTTTAAACCATTTGAAATGAGAACTAGCTCTAACCAAATGTTTTCTTTCTTTGGAGTTAAAATAATGAGTAAATTTCCCTGTTGCCAAGTAATTTTTGATATCTACAAATGATGGGAAGTATGTAGATATGAAAAATAATTTTTCATCTAGAAAAGATTATTTCATAGGTTCATCTCCCCCTGTAGAGATCAATCTAGATAACAATTCATCAACAACATTATACTTCTCTAGTTTGACTATGATAGTTATGTCAAATTCTTGTAATATCAATAACCATCTAATTATTCTTCCACCTACTACTAGTTTATTCAATAAATACTTAATTGGTAAATGATTTGTATAGATTAATACTTGATAACCATTAATGTAATGCCTAAAATTATAACATATGCAATAGTAATAAACTCTTTTTATATAGTAGTGTAGTTTTTCTCTATGGGGGTAAGATTCTTGATGATATAATAAATGGCATATATATTTCCATCCTCATCTTTTTGTCCTAATATTTCTCCTAATGCAGTATTAGAAGAATCAGTATAAACATGAAAAGGTTTTTCCCAATTAAGTCCTTTCAATACTAGAGCAGTCATCAATTTATTTTTTAATGTTTCAAAGGCTTCTTAACATTTATCAATCCATACAAATTCACTATTATTTTCTAAGAAAGAAAACATAACGGCAACTATCTTACTAAAATCTTCAATGAATCTTTTGTAATATCCTACATGAATAATAAAACTTTTAACATCAATTTTTGTTTATGGAATGGGGAGGTTATAAATTACCTAAATATTTTTATGATCTACTCTTATTCATTGAAAAGAGATATGATGTCTTAAGATTATCCCTCCATCAACCATTATGATGCATTTATCATTACTCAAAGATACTTGGTGATCTTCACATCTAGTCAGCACTTTGTCTAAGTTGTTCAAAGCTTTATCAAATTTAGTACCATGGATAGTGAAATCATCCATGTACGCTTCCATACAGTCATTTTTAAGATTAAAAAATATTGATAACATTTCTCTCTAAAAGGTAGCATGTGCATTGCACAATCTAAAAGGAAGGATTATATAATCATATGTTCCCTAGGGGTAGGTATATGTTGTTTTGTCTTGATCTTTAGGTGATATTCTGATTTAGTTGAATCCACTAAATCCATCTAAGAAATAAAAATACTTTTTTCCTATCAAATTATCTAAAACTTGACCAATGAAAGGCAAGGGAAAATAGCCTCTCATGGTGGCTTTGTTCAGTTCTCTATAGTCGACATAAACTTTCCATTTTCCATTTTTTTAATCACAATAACTAGGGGTGAAAACCATTGGCTATCAAATATAGGATAGATAAAACTAACTTCCAATAAATTTTCTATTTCCTTCTTAACAATTTCCTTCAAAGTTGGGTTAATCCTTCATTGTAGTTGTTTGACTGGTCTAGCATTTTTATTATAGATGTGATGTGTAAAAACATTGGGATGTATTCCTTTAATGTCACTATAATCCCAAAAAATATATTTTATGTTTTTTACCAAGACATCAAATACTTTTATTTCTTGCTAGTCAGTTAACCAACTATTGATAGTTAACAATTTACCTAGTTCAATTGCAATCTATTTAGTACCTAAAATAATGGAATTTAATTTTTTGTATTCACTATTCAAGGAATTCAATGAACATGTGTGTGGTAGTAACATATGAAGTATGGCTACATCTTTGTAAAATTTTTCACTTATGGAAAGCATATTGGTCAATAGATAATGAAAATCATGTAAAAGTGAATTATGCTAATTATGAGCCTAATCAACTATGGCTTGTTGAATGTTTTGTGGAATGGATAACATGTTTAGTGTGCTTAAGACATTTCTTTGATTCTCAATAGGATAGGTGTATTCTTTCCATTCATGATTTTGCATCTTTAAAGCATAGCTATCAGACTTCAGAGCCAAGTTGCTAGTCTTTAGAACTAAACTACTAGTCTTCAAAGCTAAATCTTTAGACTTCAGAGAAAAACTATCAATCTTTGGAGCAAAATTGTCATACTTCAAATAAAAACTATTAGACTTTAGAGCCAGGCTCTCTTGGTCTAAATATTATATTATTTATTCTTCAAACTCTTAGGCATGTTCTTTGATGGTAACCATGGCTAAAGAAGACACACTAATATGGTTTTATTTAGGTTGATCCACCCATATTTATTTAGAAAGACCCATTAAAGTTCTAATAGTTAGTTATAGATATATCTATTTATCATGAATTCCATTATAAATGGTTATGTTTCTAGATCTACAGAAAATTCTTACTGTAACTATAACTAACCTAAATCTACTCAGATTGATTGGATACCTTACCCTTTTTTGTTTAGGTTAAAAGATCATGAAATCAATAGGGTATTCCCAAGATTTAATGGTGATTGATATGTTCTCTATGGTTCCTTTAGGAGAAGCAGTGGATTGATCTACCATTTATAAGATTGTTGTTGTAGGTTGAAGCCCTATGAGAGATAAAGACTCTACTATGTTGATAGTAATGATGTTTATAACATCACCTAGATCTATAAGCATATTTGGAATAGACTTGTTCCCAATTGTTACATTCATCACAATACTGTTAGGATCTCCATATTTAGGAATTAGTATGTTTCATGCTAATAGATTCTTAAATTTTTTTAGTTACCTAATTTGTTTTAGGATATTGCTTCTTTTTTCTTGGTGATTTAATGCATAATCCTTTGATGATTTGATTTAGATTAGGAATGTCTTTAATATCTCTTAATAGAAAAATTTATATTTTAATTTTTTTTATTTCATGTAGTAATTCAAAATCTTCCATAGGTTTTTCTTCCTTATATCTCTCAAGAAATGAAACAATAGAGGTATCTTGAGTTGTGTTTGATGTGCTTGTGGCTTCTAACTTTTCTTCAGCTAGTTTTTGGATTACAAGTGGCTCAGGGTTGTACATCATTGATAATTTTAGTTATGGTAATGGGTGTATCTCCTACTAATTTCCTTGATTTGAGTTGAATATTACTGCATTTAATTGAACCACTTACATTATTACCTTCTTGATCAGCTCCATAGATATGTGCATTTTACTAATTTTTTAGATTTACCACTAGTTGGGTAGGTAACTATGGTTGGTTAACTTTTTGCTCAATTAGTGGTGGTTGAGGTTATGGAGGCATCAAGGCCTGCTATGGAGTAAATCTTCTTTGTGGTTGATACTATTGCTTTGACCATTGAGGTTGTGGTTATTGTACCCAATGTGGTTGTTGATTTTATTGTTATATCTAGGGTTGAATTTGAGGTACTCCCCATATTTATGTCATCCACTTTTTAGTACCCCATGGTTTGGTTATGGTGGTCCCCATATTGGTGGAGTGATTTTTTGAACCCATGGTGCCATCCATGGATTGGGAGGAAATATTAGACTAAACTAATTTTGAGGTTAGGAGTACTAGTTTCTTAATCTTTGAATGAAATTTACTTCCTCAATGATATGCGTTACTTATTTCACTTGATTTATTATAGTAGGAAGGTGTTTCTAAGTATTGGTATCATGATCTAGATCAAAAATACCACAGACCTCTATTTTCTCTAAGGGGTAATCTTTTATGACATGTTTGAGTCTACATCTAGGACAATAGATTGAAAATTATTCAATATTGGTAGCATTGGCTTTTACATTGATTCTATGTAAAGTAGATGTCAATTTCACTATTTTGTATATCTTAAAATCGAAAGATTGTTCCATTAAGTGGCCAACTTTAGGTGATTTTCCTAACCTTGATTTCCTTATACTAGGTCTTGTCCTAGAGTAATTGGTACGTAATGCTGAAACTTGATGGAAGGTTAACTTGTCAATGCCACCCTTTCCCATGAGTTTCAAATCATCTCGTGCATCATCATCTAACCCTTTGATAAAGATTTTTTTGAAAACCTCCTTAGTGAATTTATAACCACACTTTTTATTGGTGAATATAAACCTATCAAAGTAATCTTCTAAGGTTTTATCTTTATTTTGTTTGATCTTGAAAAAGTCTTCCTTCCATTCTCTAAATCTACAATAATCCTAATATTTGTTTAGAAATATAGTTTCCATTTCATCTCAATTGGTTATGGATTTACCCTCAAGGCCAATCAACCATCTCATGGCTGCATCCTTGAGTGTTGATGGGAACAATTTCAAATTTTGATTGTCTGTGACATAATCATATGTTTGACAGAGACTTTAAAACTCAAAGAGGAACTAATCTGGATCTTTTGAGGATGTACCTCTAAAAGTAGGTAAAATAGATGATGAAATGTTTTTCATGGAATTTATATCATCAGTATCTGGAAAGATTGGATAAGATAAAGTTCTATCTTATTGGGGTTGACAGTCAGGGTTTTCCATATGTCCATATTCATCTCCCATGTCATCTTACCAACTTTGGTTATCAATCCAATATAAATTTTCTTCTTGGGTGCTCTGTCTATGGTATATATTATGTGGAGAATATTCAATCAAATCTTATTCTTATAGGGATTGTGGATAAACTATTTAGAAAGAGAATTTTTAGGATCAATTCTCCCTATAGAAGAAGATGTTCTAAATAGGATTCTTCTTGTAGGATCTATTTGTGAAGATGAACCATATTTAGGAGAGGAATTAGAAAAATGGATTTAAAGTTCCTTTATTTCAATTCCTAATCTTTCCATCAAGGATTGGACCCTCTCTTCTTCTTACTTTATTTAGGATCCCTTAGAGATAAACTATCCTTAAGAATCTCTTGGTTGGTTCATAAATCTAAAGATTCCAAAAAAAAAAAATTGTTTTTGAATTTTATGAATGTTTTTTTTCCCTATCTAACTCTAATGTAGGATCTCACTAACACATATTTATGAATGTTTTATCATTGTAAATAGTGCTAAAAATGATAGGCTATTATTATACCTCTCATTTAACCTATTAATAGATTATTTTCATTTTCAACTAGGGCAGTGTCCAACAGTTATTTACAGTGAAATATTTTAATATTGGAGTTATACAATTTACTATTTTGGGGGGTTTTACTTATACTACACTTTATAAATCCTAAAAATAGTAAATGAAACTCTAACTCTAATTTGAAGGAAAATAAATCTAAGTTGTTTGTTAGTTTGAATATCTCTTATTGACATTCACACCATCGACATCCAAAACTTAAACATTTGGCATAAGACATATAATGTCCCCACTCAACTTGTTTGGTTGGGTAGGAAAATGTGATGTTTAGAATTTGAGAATGTTATTTATTGTCACTTAAATAGCTTTTAACAAATTCTAAATATGAGATGAATTAATAAACTTAATCTAGTTTTAAAAACACACTTTTGCATAAAAGAAATCTGCTTATATTGAATTGACATAGCTCTTGCATGTAAATGAAACACTCTTGCATTAAATAAATTTCACACTTGATTTTGAAAAATAAAATTCACACTTGCATTTAAAAATAGTTACTCTTTGCTTTGAAATAAAATCACTCTGCATTAAAATAAATCACTATTCTAATTAAAAGGAAATTACAATCTACAATGAATGAAATATATATGAATTAAGAAATGCTTCTAAACTATTAAACTTAAAAGTACCAATTTATCCTGATCCTTGGAGAGAAGTGGACCCTTGTTCCTTCCTCAGAACAGGAACTTATTTACTCAATAATAAAAGAAAATTTTGATCTCTATTTCATTCAAAATAACATATACAAATATGAAATGTTGAAATTTGTTTCTAAAGTTTTCTAGCTTTCTTCAACTTCAACAAATTTTCTAACTATATATAATGAGAAGGAGATGTGTATTTAAACATATCTCAACATCTATTCGTAGAGTAAAAAATCTTGTCAATCTCAACACCCAAATCTATTTATTTAAAATATAGAAAATCTAGGAGTTGGATCCCATACATCAAAGAAGGCATTGAAACTAACTCAACTAACTATAGATAGAAAATAACCAACATAGACTAAAGATACTTATCTGATTTTAAAAAATAAAGATACAAATATATCTAGTATGTTTTAAGCCATTACCATGAATGGTAATGTCTAAAATAAGACATCTAAATATATAAATTATATTTATATATAGTTTTAGAAATAATATTTTGAGTTGTAGGATCCAGTTGGTCATCAAAGTATGTATTTGTAGCACACCTAGAGCATCTTTTGAGTACTTTTGGAGTGTCTTTAGGGTGTCTTCAGAGTGTTAGATCTTGGGAGCTCATTTGATGAATCCTCAAAATTGTAACCAAAAAGAGTTGTCAAAATTATGTGTTGCCTTCTCAAAATTACCCCATCATTGGAATGTGTTTTTGTACTCAAAACTATGATCTTCATCCAAGTTATACATAATAACAAGGTAAATAATAAGTAATAAATTACATACAAATAAAAAATAAATTGCATTTATTTCCTACTTAGATCAGACCTTAACTATTAAATGCAATACAATATATAACCAAAGGCAACACTTTATGGATAGTTTATATAGATATGATGAGCTATATGAAATGCTCATCAGAAGCACCAAAACCACAAGTAATATGTAAAGGACACAATTAAACCCATAATATTTCATCATCATCATAATTTTTAATATTACTCATTATGTAACTAATGTATCTCATATATTGAATTTCTTAATGATTTTTTGTTTGGATTGGAGACATATTATGTGGTGATCACATCCTTGTTGGATTTGACTTACGCTTTGAATTTGATGGACACTATTTTTAGAAAATTATTTTAGTACTTGTTTTGGTTCTATTTTATGAATTATTTGGCATTAGGTTGCACTATTTAAAGTGTTTTTATTCATTTTATATAAAAAGCAAACTATTCAAAAAATTGAAATGAGATACAAGATTCTATATGATACCTATGATAGAAATAGATTTCATATTGTATACGATGATGTAATAACTCCTTTTTATCTTACAAATATTACCTGCTTAATATAAATAACTCAAACAAATGATAGATTAATAGGATAAATAATTGGGTTGCATGGTATGATATTAGTCCCAAGAAGTGGCACGCTTCCTTCCAAGGATGTCAGCCCACTATCTATTAATTAAGTGGATAAATATAATTGAAATTATAATAATGCATTTAATAATATATATGAGATGATAAAATAATTTAAGATCTAATCTACATTAATGGGAACGATATTTATGAATTTTACATTCCAATATTCCTTGGGAGCATCCTCTTCAACTTGGATCACTTCTAATTGGTTTGCAACTGAGTCTAGGGTAGGGGAAAACATGATATCATAAATACCAAGCTCAAATAAGATGTCACTTTGATCACCAAATAGCGGATGTGAAACTATGGGTAAATTATATATAGTGACCACTTCGTGTATGGTTCCAAAAATAGTCATCTACAATAAATCCATAACTTTTAAGAAACAGTGTTGTAAGATATGAATCAGAATGTAAACTAAAATATACTCAAGTGCATACAAATAGATCCTTGATAGATATCAATGTCGATCTACAAGATTGATGTTGATTTAGGGAATTTATGTTGATTCTATAAATCAAAACAAAGGTCTCAAGATAGAGTTTATAAGATGGATTTAAGGGAATTAAGGATGGTTACTAAGATACCTGAGGCTAACCAAAACACTCTAGGGTAGATTCCAAGGATGACTAATATAAAATACTAGATATAAAATAACACACAAAGGAAATAAATTATAGAGATAATGGATAAATTGATGACAATAATAACATTTAAAATTTTCTAACCTATTACAGTCTACAAGCTTGAGATGGTGATTATGAATATTCTGATGAAGTGGATGAGATGATGCCAGTACCACAAGCTTCTTGGATAAAAAAATTCCTAAACTAATGTTAAAGACAAATTTTGTTGGCCTTTTAGTGCAGTCATAAATGCAACAATTATGTCCTTTGGTTCAAGGAAGGCAATGCTTAAATAGATTTCGATCACGAGGATCACCAATAATTCCTAGACAAACTTGTTCAAGTTGTTGGAAATGTTCCAACCAAGGAGATAATTTGGGATTTAATTTTTTCGATGATTTCATGATTTTGAGAAGGTTAAAGATGGTTTAAACAACCTACCTTCCATTCTATTTTGGGATATTTATTTAGATTTTACCTAGGTAATTAATTGAACTACATTTACTTGGGTCAAAATTAATTAATAAAAGGCAATTACTCAAGGTAAAAAGTAAATGGGGTAATTAAATACTTACATGGGCTAAAATAGATATAACTAAAAAGGGAACCTAAGACTTAAGGTATCACAGTTATTATCATGCATAATTCTAGTACCTACATTTGCCCCTTTTTATTGAGAGATTTATAATAACCTACCACAAGAAAAAAACTAAGAGAGTGTGAATTCCCTAGGTTTATATGAAGATGTATCCCTCCTCAAACTAGGAGTTGGTGAAGGATGACGAGGTGGAGATAATGTCGAAAATGAGATGGTAATAGATAAGGTGTATATCAAATGAGCATTCAAGATGAAAATATAAGCATGAAGTGTAATTCTTCACTAACAAGATGTAGGATATTTAAACAAGAATGCCCCAAGGAAAAAAAGTAATGGATTGTCACAACTATAAACATGCAAGCTCAATAAAAGGTAATCAATAGGGAAAAATCTAGTATGGATTGACAAAAACATTTGGTGTGCTTGGTATGTGTGCATCCCTAGATACATTTGCACTCAAGATAAAGTACACTTTCGTGATCCATAGGGGTAGACTCTAAAATGAATGTAGACCTCTCAAAGGTTGTGGGACCAATAGGGGGTCTATGTCCATAAGAAAGTAATGTTGGGTAATAAGGAATGGGATAGATGTAGCAAAGGATAACTTAAGTGTCCATGGTACAAGACTATACGGATGAAAAATATTTACAAGTAGTGCATGGAATAAGCCAAAATGGAAAAATCAACATCAATGCAGTGGATCGATATCAATTATATAGAATCAATGTTGATAAAAAAAATAATCAACATCAATCTAAGAAGACTATAAATAGGACACCTAATGTGTTAAGTACTCATTTTAAATAGAGAACATGTGATCCAAAGGCAAAAAAATTAACACATATCCACATGTTAGCATGGGATATGAATGATGGAGGTGAGTAGGAATGCACAAAGGAGAAGGTGATGGTTTGAAGATGAGGTAGCCTTGGATTTTATGTTTTATTAAGTTTGTGAATGTTTTTGGATTTTTACATGTCTTTTAGTTTTTTTTTTGGCAAATTTTACAAAAAAATTTATAATGGTTTAAAATGTTTTTTTAGATTATGAAAGATATTTAAAAATGTTATAAATTGTTATTTTTTATATTTTTTTCAATTTTAGTTAGATTTTTTAAACTTAGATCACATAGGGATTGACATCAATCTCTAAAGATTGATGTCAATCTCAATCAATCACCATCAATCCTAAATGATTGATACCAATCGTAATAAATTTATATAGATATTAAATGATCAATATCAATTTATGAAGATTGAGGATAACTGATGCCTAGATAAGAAATAGGTTAGGAAGATGTAAGTGGATAGGTAAGGAGAAACATTGAGGTGAATGTATGTTTCCAGGCATAGACATGACTCACTATGTGGGATTAGGTTTTACCACTCCTAGAGTGGATATGGGATCAAATGGATGATAATGATTGGAGGTATTTGGAGGTAGTTATATTGGGAGGTATATGCCATTATCATCGAGTTCAAAGGGATATAGGGTTTCTAGTGGCATTACTAGAGATATGGGATGTAGCCATAGGAAACTTTTAGATACCTACCAAGGAGATCACCCTAACCATGGAGGACATCTATTATATAGTATAACTACCAATAAAGGGTGTTATAATAATTCTAGTGGATGAGAGAGGACACAAAGTAACACTAGCTTGACTATATGGTGATGATATACTAGACATCACCTTTACTATTGGGAGCTACATTTTTGAGATCTTATATGATGAGGAAATGGAGGCAAAGTTAGTTATGACCATAATGATGGTATCCATCACATGATATGCAATACCAAATTTAGATGGAGGTCAATTTCATTTGATTTGGGTATGTATTTTAGTAGACATGTGGTAGCATCAAACTATATTTGTATGGGCTCCCACTCTTCTATCAGAAATTTATAGGGAGTTATGGGGTTGGAGGACACAATAATAGTTTAGGCTTTATCTCACTTTTATTCTACAGTGTTGGTCACATGATCACATTAGTGTGGTTCACCCATTTGGTACTCTTTGGATATAATGGCACCAAATAGTATATAGCATGGGTTTCTTTTGGTGGAAGGAAGACCTTGTCTAACTAGATACAGATGGAGTGGTGCAAGATTTAGCATACTATTAGGGGGTGTTAGAGAGTTTCTAGGAGGATATTATTTTAAGGCCTTATCTAGGGTTCCTATCATGGTCATGGGTGGAGATGCAGCTATCTAAGAGGTAGTTAGATAGTTGGTTATAGGGGTATAGATTATAGCACCTAGAGTACTTCCATTTTGATAGGGTGTGGTGTTAGTTTAGATTGATCCAAGGTGTCCTAGAAGCACCTATTCTATACATGAGGGATGATTCAAAGACTAGGCTTCCATAGGTATACTATATTGATCCACAAGATGGGCCAAAAGAGAAGGTGGTAAAAATTGGTGTAGATGATGGAGGGATTACATTAACATATACATTATGGTAATTAGGTCAGTTAGTGATGAGGCAAGAGAGGTTAGTGTGGCCTTAATAGGATGGGGAGGATGTAGAGATGAAGGAGGTATGGGAGAAGAGACCAGGAGAGGAGGGACTAGGGTATGAGAGTCTATTAGAGGAAGAGGTTGAGATAGATATTCAAGGGCTAATGTTAGAGTGTGATGCACTGAGGGTAGAGTTGGATGCTCTATAGGTGTAGCTTACTACACTATAGGCAGTTTTGGTAGAGGCACAGAGGGGTTGGGATGGATTAAAAGTTTATTTATGAGTGTTATAGAGGATTCATGATCAAGAAGTGTCAGATCATGGTAGGTATAGGCCAAATAAAGATATATTATGGGGTAGAGATATGGTGGTGGTTGGTTAGAGAGGGATAAGAAGGGTTAGAACTAATATAATATAGGGAGGCATAATGATCCTAGATAGGTACTAAGATGTCATTTTTGAGTTGTGTTATTAAGATAGGATTGTATATGAGTAGCTACCATAGGTTACCTAGTATGCAACCTATATTTTAGCATAGGTGACATCATCCCAATGGTCGTAATGTGGCACACCAAGCTTAGGGAGTGTGATGCAGGGGAGAGGTGGTAGGGATAGAGATGTGGGTGGAGATGGAGGAGATATTGGTTGTGGGCCAAAAATCTACCTGATTTAGATCCATTTTACATACTATCCACCTTTTGTTCATTGTATTAACCTTTTAGCCTTTTATTATATTGTCACTAGCCAGAGAGTCGCCTTGTATTTTATTACTTTGAGACATATATTGTATGGATTACATATTTTTATCATGATTTAGTTTTTTATTTATGCTTAATGTGATGTGATTTTATATTTTAGATTATGTGAAAAATGTACTTATTGTATTGTGGTTATGGATTAATTATGTGATTATGATGTATGTTATTTTTATGTTTATTTATAGATGGCAATAATGTGATATTTAATGATTATTGATTTTTTACATATTTAGATATTATGGAATTTGATTAGAGATATATTTTTTAATGATTATGAAAAAAAATAAAGGAGGTATGCAAAACTCTTTATTGTCTTGGATTTTAACCAAATATAAACAACATATTACATTTACATATGCATCCTTTGTTTACCATTAATAATGATCTAAAATAACCCTATGTCAATTAAGTTCAAAACCCTTTTTAGAAGAGATTTAATATGGATAAGACATAAGTCAGATATTATATTTTGAGGAATTTAAGTCTCATCTCATATATTTGGATCCATAAATCTAACCATTGAACCTTTTATGTAGACTGATCAATGCGGGAAGTCTATAATTTTGTAGAAAGTTGATCAATGTAGGAAGCTTTCTTGGGATATCTTTGATTTTTTTATTTTATTTAAGGATTTTGGTTGTTTAGAGGCATATTTTTAGAAAAAATATCAATTTGGGAAGTCTTCCATTGTAATTGTTATTTTTAGATAGCCATCTTTCAAGGGAATGGTCTAGATTTTAAGATACAATCTTGCACAACTATCCTTCAAGTAAGCAGTCTGTGATTTTTATGATTTTTTAGGGATAACTATCCTTCAAGGGAGAAATCTATATTTCACCCTATATTTTTTAGATATATTATTTTTATTTATCCCAGATTTTCTATTTAGATTTTAGGTAACTAAGGTTAACTTCTAGTTTCTTGCATGAGATGTTACTTTTATCTCAAAATAATAAAATTTTCTAGCTGAGAAATATTTAGGAAATAATGATTTGGGGATCCCTCCTATTATAGGTGGAACTTATCCATTTAGAACATGCTATGAATAGAGATGTGGTGTTCATATTTAAGATAAGGATAGGCATGATACAAACTATAGTGAGCAATAGTTCTCCTCATTATTTGGTTATTTTTACGTGATGGGAGATGCAACTATGTCCTAAGACTAAAGGAGGAGAACTATTGCTCACTATAGTTTGTTTTAAGTTTATTAATAGTAAAAATGAAAAAAATACAAAGAGTTAAGAGGTTCACATTCTATTTTTCTCTCAAGTGAAGCCAAATGATATGCCTTGGATCCATATTTATGGGTAATAATATATGGTCCAAGCCAATTCAAAGTGAACTTTCCTCTTTTACTCATTTCCATATTTTTATATGCTTTTTTTTTTTTAAGGAAAGTGTTTCCAATATTAAATTCACATTCTCTTAGATGTTTATTATATGCACATTTTACTCTTTCTTGATATACATGGAGGAGGTTGAGGGCCATAAACCGATGCTCATCTAAAATTTCAAGTTGTGCTAAATGCTCCTGATGATAGTCCTCCTAAAAAATGATGTCTTTAAGAAAAATTCATAGAGAAGGAATATGTATTTATAGAGGGAGGAAAACTTCAATTCCATAAACTAAATAAAAATGTGTAGCTCCAGTAGAAGTTCAAAATCTAGTATGATAAACCCATAAGGCAAAGGGAATATGGAGATGTCAATTTCTCCTAACCTCATTTCCTACCTTGGTCAACATTTTAATTATTTTTTTATTATATTCTTTGGCCTTTTCATTATCTTTTATATAATAAGATGAATAAAAAGTTATCTTAATGTTTAAAGAGTCACAAAATCTTTGGACTTGTTTATTTTTAAAATATTTTCCATTATCTGTGATTATCTTATGCAGAACACCAAAGTGACACATAATATGATGATTAATAAAACCAACAATATGTTCTACCTTATTTGAAATAAGGGGAATGGACTCAACCCACTTGGTGAAGTATTTAGTAATGGTAATAATAAAACTATGTCACTGGGATGATTTAGGATTAATTTATCCTATAAGATCTAACACCTATTGAGAAATTGGCCAAAAGTCATGGGCCACTTGCAATGTGTTACTAGGGACATGTGAGAGATTCTTTTGTTGTTGTAACTTCATGCATTTATTGGAATATTCACAACAATCTTTATTTAGAGTAGGCCAATAATAACCTATTCAAAGAATCTTCTTAGTAATATAAAGGCCATTATAGTGTTCCCCACACAATCTATCATGTGTTTCCTAAATTAAGAGAGTAGCCTCAGAGTTCTGAATAGATTGAAGTAGTAGACAATAAAATCCCCTCTTATATCTAACACCCCCTAATATGACATAACAAGAGGTTCATTGTTAAAATCATGCTTAGCATTTTTAGATAAATCAAGAGGGATGATACCTATAGACAAGTAATCAAACATCTATGTGTACCACAGATATAAGCAATTTTATTACACATTGTGGATAGATGGAAAATTGATTCTAGTATAAGATGGTTGGTTGATGTTGTGAACTAACACAAAAAGCTTGGATTCTTGAGGGGATGATGGGATAAAATAAGCTAAAGAGGCTATGGTATTTTCAAACTTATTAGTTAATTATGGATTGGCTTGGATGACATAACTATAGAAAGAAGATAATAGTTGGTCTATTAACACTTTGTATTTCTAGATGATGTCATTCTTGCATTGTTATGTGCCACTAATCTGATTAATAACCAATTGAGAATCTACATAAATACATAACAACCTTTTGTTGAGGGTTAAAGTAGTTTGGAGACCAATAATCAGGGCTTCATACTCAATCATGTTATTAGTGTGATAAAAATCTAGTTTGAAAGATAAAGGCATAGGAACACCCTTATGAGGTATCAGGATAATTCCATCACCCTGCCCCAACACTCACATTTTGATCCATCAAATAACAAGGTCATTTGATAGTTAAGATCTACCTAGGATGTGGAAGTAATGGATTCATCCAAGAATTCAAAATTAGATGTTTGGCCACCTATGAGATGGGCCTTAGCTAACAGATCAGTGATGATTTGGCCTTCTACTAACTTCTGGTGGAGAAACTCTAAATCAAATTTTGATAGAATCATGAGCCATTAGGCCATATGCTAATTTTGGTAAGGCTTTGAATGCATAAATTTGAGGGAGTTGGTATTTGTAATTACGAAGGTCTTATGATTAAAAAAATAGTGTAGAAGCTTAGAATCTATGAAAACCAAAGATAAATAGATTTTTTTAGGTGTGTATATCATGTTTCATATTCAATGAGAGTACAAATTATGTAATACACTACTTTTTATCTATACTACTCATCATAATGGGCCAACATATCCCCCAAAGCATGATTTATGGCTGAAATATACAAGAAGAAAGGTTTCCCTTCCTCAGTAGGAATAAGAATCAACAGGGAAAGGAGATGGATTTTGAGGGCTTCAATATCTTCTTGACAATTAGAATCCTAGATGAACCAGGTATCCTTCCTCAAAAGGTAATGGAATGGTTGATAATGATTAGATAATTAGGAAATAAAATGTCTAATGGAGTGCAATTTTATTTTTAGGATACAAAGTTTCTTAAGGTTGAATGGGGGTGGCATATCTATGATTACCCTAATCTTAGTGGGGTTAAATTGTATGCCTTGGATGGAGATGATAAAACCTAGAAGATTACTAGTCAAAACCCCAAAATCACACTTTTTAGAGTTGAGACAAACATTAAATTTGATTAGATGGTCAAAGATTATTTTGAAAACCAAGAGATGATCCTTTCAGATCTTTGATTAATCAATACAGTCATCCACATAATCTTCAATAATATTATGGATTATATCATGAAATATATAAATCATAGCTCTTTGATAGGTAGATCCTACATTATTTAATCCAAAAGGCATAACCTTATAGAAAAAAGTCTCCCATGGAATAACAAAATAAGTTTTATGTTGATCATCTAGGGAGATAAGGCTTTAATTATATCTAGAGAATCCATCCATGAGCTAAAACATTTCATGGCCTACCATTAGGTCCACTAACTAATTAATTTTAGGAAGAGGAAAGTTTTCTTTAGGATAAGTAAGGTTTAAGTCTTGAAAATATATATAAATATGGAGACCCCCTATGGGTTTTGTGACAAGAAAAATATTAGATACCCATTTAGGGTAATCAATCCACTGAATAAAATTGATAGACAAGAGGCACTGTAATTCCTCCTTAACTAAGAGCACGATTTGAGGATGTATCTTTCATAGCTTTTAATTCACTATCTTATCCTCCTAAATAGTGACAATATTATGAACAACAATTACAAGGTCAATACCTAGCATGTCACTATAAGACCAAGTGAAAGCCTCACTATGGTTAGCCAAGAAGGTAGTGAAGTCTTGGTGTTCCTAATGGTCTAGGAATTTACTAACCTTAACATTATGCAAGGCATCCTAATACACTATGTTTATGTTAATGGTAGCTTCATTTATTAAATTAGATGTTTCAAATGGTAAGTTTCTCGATGCCTAAGTAAGTCAAGATAGACTCATCATCTTGACACTTCATAATTGAGATGGTAGGAGAGTATCCTTATACCATATTAGGATAGATAAAGGGGATGTACTTAGTTTTTACACTAATATGATAGATAAAAGGATATAGGGTTATCATATTGACTAAAAAAAATTTGTGGTGATGGACATGACATCATCTATTTTAGGGAGAGTGGTAGAGGATGAAATTGTCATCTTTTCTTTAGGATCAGATGCAAGGGCAACTTCAAGAATAATCTTTGGAGTTTTTTTAAATCCCAAACCCTATTTTTCATTTGGATTTATAAAATAACCTAAATTAATGTCATGTGGTCCTTGCTCGTATCATCCCATGCCAAAACCATTCTATGCACATCATTGTAAATACATGTGAGCAAAGCACTATCTGTCTAGAAATGAGAAGTTTGAGGAGAATGGTTTTGTTGGGGATGGGATATCAAGATACAAGAAGTTTCATTTATCCCCATACACCAAATGGGGTTTTAATAAAGAGGGGATGAAAGGAATAATAGTTATGAGGTTAGGATAGTATTCACATTATTTATGCAGATACCCATACTCCTGATGTAGTGAAGGGATGGTCACATTAGTCTATGCCTCATTAGAAGATAATGATAGGGCCATGATTTTTAGAGGGAGTAAAACATCATTGGGTTAAAAGGTGAGATTGTAAGTTTTAAATGGATGGGGATTAGCAAGGACAATGTGGACTTGGACCTCATGTTCATATTTGATACATCAATGTAAAGTGGATGGAACACATCGCATATCATAGATCCAAGGGTGCCTAATGAGAACGTTGTATTATAATTATCCTTCTATAATGTAAAAAAAATTGTGAAAAACACAAGAGCTTGCATGGATGGGAAGGACCACAATTCCTCATGTCAGGGTTAGTCATTAAAAGCCCATAATACTACTAGAGATTGAACTACAACCATTTTTAGAATTTGTAGTTGTTTGAACATGTGCAAGGAAATAATATTAATACTATCCCTATTATCAATCATCACTCTTTTGATTCGAGTATGATTAAATTATGATGTGACAAACAAGGGTGGATCCTAGATTTTAGATGGTAAGGGAATAATCTCAAAATCATTTGAACCAATAGAAGAAATCATTTGTAATTCTCCAATAAATTCTAACATTGGTTGAGGTTCATCAAGTTGTATTTTTATGGCTTGAAGGGCCTATATCATTGCTTGACAGTGTTAAGGGGAATTTTCAATCAATTAATAAAGGGAAATTTTGATAGGAGTTTATTTAAGTTGCTTTAGGACTGATATTTGTATAAGTTTTGAAGAATTGTTATTTTGAGTTTTCCCTAAAACAAAAACTTTAAGTTTGGCAGAGGATGATTTATAAATTTTTACGATTGGGGTAGGAGCTTTGGCTATGGATAATTTGACTTTGTTTAATTTTTGGGTTTTAATAGCTTGTGCTTGAGACCAGATTGTTATGTTTATTGTGTCAATCTAAAATAATGGTAGATTTGTTGAAGTCCCTAATTTATTCATTTTCAAAGGTCCTAGAGGTTAAATAGAAATTGAGTCGAGATCATCAACCATAATTTTTTATTCTTGTTTTGATTTACCTTTTAAAGGTTTTACTATGTTGGTCTTAAGGATATCTTTAGTTCTAAGTTTGAAGGGGGGATCCTATTGTTCAATCAATAGATCATCCTCATCCAAGAGTCTCTAAACCACGACTTGCAGAGCATTATATCTCTCAATATCATGTCCATGTATTCTATGGTAGGAACATATTTTATTTATTTTATTCTCCCTATAACACATGGATTTTTGAACATGATGATTACTTAGTTTGGTGGGAGGCAATGTGACCAAAGAGATTTACATGAGTTGGTTAAGGATAGTAGTATAATATCCTTGTAAAAGATCTTGGTTATGTTTTATTACTTTTCATGGCACTGGTTTTTGATTTGTGATTTTCTCATTACTTTCCTTTCTTTTATAGATGGTATGTGTGGTTTAATGGGTGGTAAGGTTTCCTTAGTTAAGTATTTGGGATAACCAAAGTCTAATGGGTTAAAATGAGGTTTAAGTATAGGTAATGTCAGTGGATTATTTTGAACTTATTTAGACCCTTTGATAGAAGATTCTATAATAAAAATCTTCAATTTAGAGGAAGGATATGGCCCTAGTATGGATGGCTTATTTTTTTATTGGTTCATGGTCATATTACCTTTATTGAATGTGGTTAGAGGTCATGGAAGTGTCCTTATGATAATCCTCACTATGAGGAAACTCAAGCCATATGGGTGGATGTTGTAATGTCTTACCCTTTGATATACCTAAGCATTTATTCCACATATTGGGATAATGAAAATATTTCTTATCCACATTTTGTGGGGGATTATTAGCAAGTTTGGATGAGCCTTCCTCTAGGGGATCCCATGAAATGAGGTTTGGGAGATTTGAGTGGATGATATAAGTAGGCTTAGTTGATTTGGATGAGTAAAAGGCATCTCCTATAAGGAGATCTAGTATTAGGGTTGAGGTAGAAAGTAATTCAGTCTTACTATCAACCTCTTTTAGTAAGAGCTAATCATGGATGGTTTTTATGACATGTTTGATTTGATCTAATGTACCCCCCATATTTATTTTTATAAAGTTAGATGAGGATGGATCGCTAGAAAAGGTTTTCCTAAAGATGTTTATATATTAGTTTTGGGGTACATTTCGATTATCTAATTATAGCTCTCCTCGATCGATAAGGTTTTGCGATAAGGTTTTGCAATAATATTTTAAAATAGCAACATGTATTAATTTCATGACCAGGCATATGATGATAAGTACAAAAATTGCTTTCTTTATATGATCCTAGTTTTGGTCTAAAGTCATATATAGGTTTGAAAGGGGGAATTTCAATAGCTGTTGATTTTAATAGTTTATCTAAGATAGTAGCATAAAACTCCCCTAAATGTGTATATTTTTTAGGTGATAATATTATTAGGTTTCTTTACAGTTGTGCTTGAGAGGAATTTGGTTGGTTCTTTGTAGATGATGAAGCTGATTTTAGGACAATAATATTTTTTATGCCCTTTGGTTTTGGATTATTATTTCTTTTATAAGGGTCTAGTTTGAAGTTATTATTTTGTAACTTTACCCTTACCTATTCTAAGGTTTATATTTCTAATTTTTGATCCATGCTAAAAGCCTAATTTAAAATGACTGAACTTTTAAAGTAGACAAGATATTTTTCACACATGATCTCAAAAATAGTTCTATTAATTTTGGTTGAGGCAAGGAGAAAGTTTTTTCATTTATAATACTCCACTACCTAGCTACAAAGTCTTTAATGGAATTGTCTTCAAATTTTTTGATGGTGTAAAGATCTGTAATAAATACCTTCTAAGTGATATTGATTGAGAAGTGTTCTAAGAATTTTTTATCTATATTCCCAAAAGAAAATAATGAATGTTGGGGGTGTTAGACCTATAATCACTTAGAAGGGGTGTGAATTAGTGATCCCAAATAATCCAACTTCAATTCCAATCTTTACAAACACTTAAGCATCTACCACAAGCATTCATGAAGCATACACATCATTCATATCAATGAGCAAGAGAAATAATGCAATATCAATCACATAACACATGACATATATTGGAAACACTCTTTGGGAATAAAATCCAATAGAACCTATAATTAGAGTATTATCCTATAATAAAAAGATCCAATTTAGACTAGGTGTAACTGACCAAGGAACTACAATCCTTATTTAGTGACAATACAATCAACTACCCCATCATTGGGATGTGATGTTGTACTCAAAATTGTGTTGTTAATCCAAGTTAGACACAAAAACAAGGTAAAGAATTGATAATAAATTACATACAAACAAATAAAAAATTGCATTTATTTCCTACTTAGATCGAACCTTAACTTTTAAATGAAATATAATATATAACCAAATGCAACACTTTATAGATAGTTTATATAACTATGATGAGCTATATGAAATGCTCATTTTTTCTCCCTCACACTTTATCTTTTGAAAATCCTCTTGCAAAGAAGTGGGATGATTGATCTTTAATCCAAATTTCTTGATTCAAACCTTTGACTAAGATCATAAACTTGAAAATGATGGCCCCAAAATCTAAAATATCTGACAACTATATGCAACCAAGCTTGAAACTCAATATATGCCTGAGAACTCCAACCCTATCTTGGAAATAGAGGACACAAAATGATTGGAGACCTGAACCTCATCCCAATCCATAAATTTTAACCTATTTCCTCTAGAAGCTGAGTGATAATCTAGTAAATTGTTTTGACTCTTCTTAGACTCCATATGATATTGGTGGGGCTTAGAACTTCCCTAAAATTTAACTCAAAAAGTAAGGTCTCCCACTTGATAACACTAGAATTGATAACATTGGTAGGATGGTGGTTTAGAAAATTTCACAAAGTGGAAATATTAGATCTCAATATCTCATGATACGTGTTCTTCATATACATATGATACAATGGTTGAAAAGTAAAAATAAGTTTCTTTGCTTCTAGAAACTGTGGTCTCATGCATAATCCAATGGTGCTTTATAATACCAAAAATATATTATTGGCTTGATATCATGTTGTTTGATTTCTTAGAGTAGAGATAAATGCATGCAATTACATCTCTCCAACAAATAGATTTATCAAAAAACCATATTGATATCCTAACAACAAATTAAAAGTATAGAACTCATAAATGGCATCTTACCTTTATTTAGTTCTCTTTAGAAAAATTTCCATAAACACATGATCATCTTCAATAATATGTGAAAAAACAAAGGAAATTAACTAAATTTTCCATTTATAAAATTAATCATGTGGAAATATAACATACACAGATGAAGGTTTCCTGCATGCTAATAGTTTATCAAAAATATCACAAATATGTCGGATGGAAGCTTGTGCTTTTTACAATTGCTATTGAGATTCTGCTAATTGCTTTTGAGATTCCTATTTAAGCTTAGCATTTTCATCCTTCAAATTCTAAATTTTCTTTTGGGTGTTATATCAAACTAATATTATTTCATGTAATAGATTAGGGAAAGAGGGAAAAACTCTTGTTGGTCCCTCTATTCGAACTATAATTTCTCTTATTTCTCTTTGCATTGCTCGAATAGAAGCTTGTAATTTAGAATTCTAAGTGGTGAGTTATATTGCTCTATCAATATGTTAAATAATCATTAAATTTTTATCATCAATAATTTAGATCAAATTATTAATCTGATTACGCTTATCAATTTTGGCATTCTAAAAATTAGTAATCTGAGTGTCCTTGATAGTAAGAGAATTCTACAAATTACTCAACTCTTGAGTTTATAAAAACATCACATTGTGGACCCTAGTGTATTTATCTTGTTTTCCTTGAAGAATTATTTCTTTTTCACTAACTCTAATGATATATTCATCCCACATTTATTCCAAATTATAAATAATTAGGGCCTTACCTTTCAAATTTGAACAAAGAACATCTAATTCTAGTTGTTGTTTGATTGTTTCCCCATGACATGATAGAGCCATGACATGCTGAAATTTATTTTTTATTGATATAATGAGGATTAAATGGACCTTATTCAATCAAGGGTGCCTTACCCTTATCAGTGATGGATGGCATAAGACATTCTACGTCTTTAGGAATAACTTCTGCTACAAGAGTTTTCTTTGCAAATACAATTTCTTGTTGTTGGGGTTATTTTGCAACAACTACTTCAAATTTTGTAATATCAATAGAGGAGCTTAAGCTTCCTAGAGTATTCATGAACTACACATCTTCTTCTTCTTCTTCCTAAAAAATAAGTCGATGACTGCATCAAAGCTTAGTTGGAAGAGGATGAGGGGTATCTAAAGAAACTCCCATTTATCTCTTTGATCTTTGGCTTAGTATCTTCAAAGCCAAAGGTGGCAAAGAGGATTATTATTCAATTTGGACTGTGATAAAAGGAGGAAAAGTAGGTCATGGTGTTTTCTTAAAAAAAACTAGAGATAAATTTTGGAGGAAGGAGGACCAAGCCTTTTAACCCCTTGGTTTACTGAGAAAATAATGTTGACAGATAAATTTGACCAACCCATGATGTTACGTAGACCCAGTACCTATTCTTAACTTCCAAGAAACATTAATCAAATAATTATGAAAGAAAGAGGTAAGATTGACCTTATATTTTCTCTAACATCTCCTTTCTTCAAGTAAAGGAGTCTCATATCATCTCCAACTACTACTATAAATTGACCATCATAAGTGATATATTTCATTATCTATAAAATAAATTTTTCTCAAAGAATTTCTCTCATGATACCCCTAGCCACTCCTTGTGGGTATTTAGCTAGTCTCGGTTAGGGCTCATTTCATTCAATAAACATATGAATCAAGTTAGAAAAATTGATTTTATCAATAACAACAACCACTCCTTAGGAATCTTAGAGAGCGCACTAATTATAGAGGGATTCATTGTAATGTCTTTCCCTTTAATAACAACATGATCATCAACATTCTCATAGAATTATTTCACAATTTCTTCATTTAATCCTTGAAAAAAAATTAATAAATTCAACCAACCTGCTAATTCAAAGACGTCTCTAGTTGCCTCATCTTATAGCATTGCATCAGAGGATTTTGGTTCACTCTTCTTCTTTCTTCCACCCATATCTAGAGTAAGCACTGTTTAATTTAAACTCTGAATATGCAATAAAAATTTATATCTTGGATTTAGAAAGGAAACAGGGGAAGAAAAGAGGTTAGAGATATGACATAATAATTGATATCAACAAGAATACAACAATGAAAACAAATCAAGGTATTTCATGTGATTATGATAATAATTATGGAAAAAATTATGGTTATCTCTTCGTAGCATGTGAGACATAATGGGAAGGTGTTTTATCCATTCAGGTAATAATGATGTGGCATAAAGGTCATTATTGGTAGTACTAGGATAAATAATTGTAATGAATTACACATCATATTGAATATTTTTGAAATACCCTTTATCTAAAATATAGTCACATCAATTCTATTTGAAAAGACCATTTGGAAGCATCATCACATCAAATATGTTTGAGAAGATATTTTGACAATACCATCACATCAATTTATGGAATGCAGTGATGATGTTGCTGACTCATCATACTCATGTGACTTTTAAAAAATGCATCCTTGTGAAAAGTGTTGATTGCCTAATGATTACACATACACAACATAAAATAGAAAAATGCCTAATCTTTTGGGAAAATAAATATAATCGTACCTTGTCATATGAATCCACACCTATCTTTAGGAGATTCCATGTGTCCTATAGAGTTAAATAAATATGGAAAGATAGGTTAGTTGACAACAATTTTATTTTATTATATAAATTTTTCTTCTAAAAAGCAGTATTTACTAGTTTACACCTTTTAGTATTTTTTATTTTTTAATACCCTATTTTCATTTTCATTTTTTTTTTATTTTTTCTATTTTTTAAATTTTAAAGGGAGGATAACCTCCATTTGTTAGTTTTCATCACTCCTCCTTTACTCTTGCAAAGTTTGTTTGTCCTTAGTGGAAAAACCAAGTTCTTCTACAAGGTCAAATTGATCTTGGTTATATTCAATAAACTCTTCCTTTCTAAGAGTTATTTTGTAATCCTTAAGCATGTGACCATTAACCAAAAGTTTCTGTTGGTCACCATCAATGGGTTGAGTTTGGATAGAGCCATTGCTAAAAATGGTTTTTATTAGGTATTTCTCCAACCATTTTGTTCTTAGAATATCCCTGAAGTTTTAGAGTTTAGAATCAAATAGGAGTACTCAATCACTCTCTTGAAATTGTATTTCTCTTATGTGAGTGTCAAGCCACTACTTTCTCTGCTTATGAATCAAACTAGTTTGAATGATTGTATCCATTTTTAGTTTATTCATCCCATTTACTTATATTATTCTTTCTCTTTGTAATTCATCAAGATCTATTCTATTGTCATTTGTTCTCTTCAATGTCTATAATTCAAAGTCTATTAGTAACAAAGGTTTCATTCCATACACAAGTTCATATGGAGAGAATCATGTAGTTATCTTTGAGGTTGTATTGTATTCACACACTAATTCAGGTACTTTGTCTACCTAATCTTTTATGATGTTGTTCATAATCTTGGTTAGGATGTTTTCCAATTCTCTATTGGTGACTTCCACTTTCCCATTAGCTTAAGGATGATATGGTGAAGATTTCCTATGATTGATCTGATACAAATGTGTAAAATATTTGATCATGTTGAACATGAATTGGGTTCTTTGATCTGAAATTAGGAGCTTCAAATCTCAACATGATCTTATGGTATAGAAAATCAACAACCATTTCTTCCATAGCAAATGTGAGTGCCTGCACTTCAACCCACTTAGTAACATAATCAGTGCATATTAAGAAATATTCCTTCCCTTGAAATGGTGGGTAAATTAGTTTAATAAATTCTAAACCCCATGTTTTAAATGATTCTAAACTTATTTGAGGATGAAGAGGCATTTTAGAGGAGAAAGTAGGCTTATCCATCCTTCAAAAAGGATCACATTACCATACATACCTTTTGATAGACTTATGAAGAGATGGCAAGTAGTAACCTACACTAAGGATCTTGTGAATGGTCCTCTTTGATGAATAGTGTCCTCGTCATAGTTCACTATGGCATGCTCCAAATATGGCATACACCTCATCATATTTGACACACCTATGTCTTATATTATTAGGTCTAATTTTAAATAACAAGCCTATAAGCCATTTGAAATGAGAACTAGCTCTAACCAAATGTTTTCTTTCTTTAGAGGTAAAAGAATGAGTAAACTTTCTTGTTGCCAAGTAATTTTTGATATCGGTAAAGCATGGGGAGTATGTAGATATAAAAAATAATTCTTCATCTATAAAATATTCTTTCATAGGTTCATTTCCCCTGTAGATATCAATCTAGATAAAAATTCATCAACAACATTATACTTCTCTAGTTTGTCTATGATAGTTATGTCAAATTCCTATAACATCAATAACCATCTAATTATTCTTCCACCTACTACTAGTTTATTCATTAAATACTTAATTGATAAATGATTTATATAGATGAATACCTGATAACCATTAATGTAATACCTAAACTTATTTATAGCATATTCAATAGTAATAAACTCTTTTTATATAGTAGTGTATTTTTTCTCTATGGGGTTAATATTGTTGATGATATAATAAATTACATATATATTTCCATCCTCATCTTTTTGTCCTAATAATGCTCCTAATGTAGTATTAGAAGAATTAGTATAAACATGAAAAGGTTTTTCCCAATTAGGTCCTTTCAAGAGTAGAGCAGTCATCAATTTATTTTTTAAATGTTTCAAAGGCTTCTTAACATTTATCAATCCATACAAATTCATTATTATTTGCTAAGAAAGAAAACATAGGGGCAACTATCTTACTAAAATCTTCAATGAATCTTTTGTAATATCCTACATGACTAATAAAACTTTTAACATCAATTTTTGTTTGTGGAATGGGGAGGTTAGAAATTACCTAAATATTTTTAAGATCCACTCTTATTCATTGAAAAGAGATATGATGTCCTAAGATTATCCCTTCATCAGCCATTATGATGCATTTATCATTACTCAAAGATACTTGGTGATCTTCAAATTTGGTCAACACTTTGTCTAAGTTGTTCAAAGCTTCATCAAATTTAGTACCATGGATAGTGAAATCATCCATGTATGCTTCCATACAGTCATTACTTAGATCAAAAAATAGTGATAACACTGCTCTCTAAAAGGTAGCATGTGCATTGCATAATCTAAAAGGAAGGATTGTATAATCATATGTTCCCTAGGGGTAGGCATATATTGTTTTGTCTTGATATTTAGGTGATATTATAATTTAGTTGAATCCATCTAATAAATAAAAATATTTTTTTCCTATTAAATTATCTATAACTTAATCAATGAAAAGCAAGGAAAAATAGCTTCTCATGGTGGCTTTGTTCAGTTCACTATAGTCGACACAAACTCTCCATTTTCCATTTTTTTAAGAATAATAACTAGGGGTGAAAACCATTGGCTATCAAATATAGGATAGATAAAACCAACTTCCAATAAATTTTCTATTTCCTTCTTAACAATTTCCTTCAAAGTTGGGTTAATCCTTCATTGTAGTTATCTGACTAGTCTAACATTTTTAGTATAGATGTGATGTGTAAAAACATTGGGATGTATTCCTTTCATGTCACTATAATCCCAAAAAAAATATTTTATGTGTTTTACCAAGACATCAAATACTTTTCTCTTGCTAATCAGTTAACCAACTATTGATAGTTAACAATTTACCTAGTTCAATTGCAATCTGTTTAGTGCCTAAAATAATGGAATTTAATTGTTTGTATTCACTATTCAAGGAATTAAATGAAAATGTGTGTGGTAGTAACATATGAAGTATGGCTACATATTTGTAAAAATTTTCACTTATGGAAAGCATTTTTCTCAATAGACAATGAAAATCATGTAAAAATGAATTATGCCCATTATGAGCCCAATCAACTATGGGTTGTTGAATGTTTTGTGGAATGGATAACATGTTTAGTGTGCTTAAGAAATTGATTTTATTCTCAATAGGAGAGGTGTATTCTTTTCATTCATGATTTTTCATCTTTAAATCATAGCTATCAGTCTTCTGAGCTTAGTTGCTAGTCTTTGGAACTAAACTACTAGTCTTCAGAGCTAAATCTTTAGACTTCAGAGAAAAACTATAAATATTTGGAGAAAAATTGTCATACTTCACCTAGATCTATAAGCATATTTGGTATATACTTGTTCCCAATTGTTACATTCATCACAAGACTACTAGGATATCCATTTTTAGGAATAAGTATGTTTCATGAAAATAGATCAATAATTTTTCCAGTTACCTAAATTGTTTTAGGATATTGCTTCTTTTTTATTGGTGTTTTAATGCATAATCCTTTGATGATTTTATTTAGATTAGAAATGTATTTAATGGCTCTTAATAGTGGAATTTCTATTTTAATTTTTTTTATTTCATGTAGTAATTCAAAATCTTCCATAGGTTTCTCTTCTTTATATCTCTCAAGAAATGAAACAATAGAGGTATCTTGAATTGTGTTTGATGTGTTTGTGGCTTATAACTTTTCTTCAACTAGTTTTTGGATTACAAGTGGCTCAGGGTTGTAATCATCATTGATAATTTTAGTTATGGTAATGGTTTTATCTCCTACTACCTTCCTTGATTTGAGTTGAATATTAATTCATTCAATTGAACCACTTACAATATTAGCTTCTTGATCAGCTCCATAGACATGTGCATTTTGCTTATTTTTTAGATTTACCTTTAGCTGGGTAGGTAACTATGGTTAGTTAACTTGATGCCCAATTATTGGTGGTTGATGTTATGGAGGCAACAAGGCCTGCTATGGAGTAAATCTTCTTTGTGGCTGATACTATTGATTCGACCATTGAGGTTGTGGTTGTTGATTTTGTTCTTATGTCCAAGTTTGAATTTGAGGCACTCCCCATATTTATGGCATCCATTTATTATTACCCCATGGTTTGGTTATGGTGGTCCCCATATTGGTGGAGTGATTTTTTGAACCCATGGTGCCTTCCATGGATTGGGAGGAAATATTGGACTAAATTAATTTTGAGGTTGGGAGTACTAGTTTCTTTGTCTTTGAATGAAATTTACTTCCTCAATGATATGTGTTACTTACTTCACTTGATTTATTATAGTAAGAAGGTGTTTCTAATTATTGGTATCATGATCTAGATCACAAATACCATAGACGTCTATTTTCTGTAAGGGGTAATCTTTTATGACATGTTTGAGTCTGCATCTAGGACAATAGATTGACAATTATTCAATATTGGTAGCATTGGTTTTTATATTGATGCTATGTAAATTATATGTCAATTTATCTATATTTTATATCTTCAAATTGACAAATTATTTCATTAATTGGCCAACTTTAAGTGATTTTCCTAACCTTGATTTCCTTATACTAGGTCTTGTCCTAGAGTAATTGGTACATAATGATGAAATTTGATGGAAGGTTAACTTGTCAATGTCACCCTTTCCCATGAGTTTCAAATCATCTCGTGCGTCATCATCTAACCCATTGAGAAATATTATTTTGAGAACCTCCTTAGTTGTTTGATAACCACACTTTTTATGGGCGAATATAAACCTATCAAACTAATCTTCTAAGGTTTTATCTTCATTTTTTTAATCTTGAAAAACTCTTCCTTCTATTCTCTAACTCTACAATAATCATGATATTTGTTTATAAATATAGTTTCCATTTCATCTCAATTGGTTATGGATTTACCCACAAGGCCAATGAACCATCTCATGGTTGTATCCTTGAGTGTTGATGGGAAATATTTCAAATTTTGATTATTTGTGACATAATCATATGTTTGATAGAGACCTTGAAACTCAAAGAGGAACTAATCTAAATCTTTTGAGAATGTACCTCTAAAAGTAGGTAAAATAAATGATGAAATGTTTTTCATGGAAGTTCTATCATCAGGATCTAGATTGATTGGATAAGATAAAGTTCTATCTTATTGGGGTTAATGATTAGGGTTTTCTGCATGTGCATATTCATCTCCCATGTCATCTTACCAACTTTGGTTATCAATCCAATATAAATTTTCTTCTTGGGTGCTCTGTCTATGGTATATATTATGTGGAGAATATTCAATCAAATCTTATTCTTATAGGGATTGTGGATAAACTATTTAGAAAGAGAATTTTTAGGATCAATTCTCCCTATAGAAGAAGATGTTCTAAATAGGATTCTTCTTGTAGGATCTATTTGTGAAGATGAACCATATTTAGGAGAGGAATTAGAAAAATGGATTTCAAGTTCCTTTATTTCAATTCCTAATCTTTCCATCAAGGATTGCACCCTCTCTTATTCTTAATTTATTTAGGATCCCTTAGAGATAAATTGTACTTGAGAATCTCTTGGCTAGTTCATAAATCTAAAGATTCCTGAATGGTTTTTTTTATTTTTGAATTTTATGAATGTTTTTTATTTCCCTATCTAAATCTAATGTAGGATCTCACTAACACTTATTTGAGAATGTGTTATCCTTGTAAATAGTGCTAAAAATGATAGGCTATTATTATACCTCTCATTTAACCTATTAATAGATTATTTTCATTTTCAACCAGGGTAGTGTCCAACAGTTATTTACAATGGGATATTTTAATATTGGAGTTAAACAATTTACTATTTTTTAGGGTTTTACTTATACTACACTTTATAAATCCTAAAAATAGTAAATGAAACTCTAACTCTAATTTGACAGAAAATAAAACTAAGTTATTTGTTAGTTTGAATATCTCTTATTGACATTCACACCATCAACATCCAAAACTTAAACATTTGGCATAAGACATATAATGTCCTCACTTGACATGCCTGGTTGGGTAGGAAAATGTGATGTTCAGAATTTGAGAATGTTATTTATTGTCACTTAAATATCTTTTAACAAATTCTACATATGAGATGAATTAAGAAACTTAATCTAGTTTTAAAAACACACTTTTGCATAAAATAAATCTGCTTGTATTGAATTGAAATAGCTCTTGCATGTAAATGAAACATTCTTGCATTAAATAAAATTCACACTTTTGGAAAATATAATTCACACTTGCATTTAAAAATAGTTACTCTTTGCTTCGAAATAAAATCACTCTACATTAAAATAAATCACTCTTGTAATTAAAAAGAAATTACTATCTACAATAAATGAAATATATATGAATTAAGAAATGCTTCTAAACTATTAAACTAAAAAGTACCAATTTATCTTGATCCTTGGAGAGAAGTGAACCCTTGCTCCTTCCTCAGAACAGGAACTTCTTTACTCAATAATAAAGGAAAATATTGATCTATATTTCATTCAAAAGAACATATACAAATATGAAATGTTGAACTCTGTTTCTAAATTATTCTATCTTTATTCAACTTCAACAAATTTTCTAACTATCTAGAATGAGAAGGAGATGTGTATTTAAACATATATCAACATCTATTTTTAGATTACAAAATCTTGTCAATCTCAATGCCCAAATCTAGTTATTATAAATACAGACAATCTAGGAGTTGGATCCCCTACATCTAAGAAGGCATTGGAACCAACTCAACTAATTATAGATAGAAAATAACCAACATAGACTGAAGATACTTGTCTAATTTTACAAAATAAGGATACAAATATATCTAGTATGTTTTAAGCCATTACCATGAATGGTAATGTCTAAAATAAGACATCTAAATATATAAATTATATATATATATAGAATTAATATTTTGAGTTGTAGGATCTATCTAGTCTTCAAAGCATGTTTGGGTATCTTTGAAGCATCTTGTACAAGTCTTCGAAGCACGTCAAAACATGCCTAAACTTCTTTGGAGCATCTTACGTATGTATTCGTAGCACACCTAGAGAATCTTTTGAGCACTTTTGGAGTGTCTTTAGGGTGTCTTCAGAGTGTTAGATCTTGGGAGCTCACATGATGAATCCTCAAAATTGTAACCAAAAAGAGTTGTCAAAATTATGTGTTACCTTCTCAAAATTACCCCATCATTGGAATGTGTTTTTGTACTCAAAATTATGATCTTCATCCAAGTTATACACAACAACAAGGTAAATAATAAGTAATAAATTACATACAAATAAAAAATAAATTACATTTATTTCCTACTTAGATGATACCTTAACTATTAAATGCAATACAATATATAACCGAAGGCAACACTTTATGGACAGTTTATATAGATATGATTAGCTATATGAAATGCTCATCAGAAGCACGAAAACCACAAGTAATATGTATAGGACACAATTAAACCCATAATATTTCATCATCATCATCATCATAATTTTTAATATTACTCATTATGTAACTAATGTATCTCATATATTGAATTTCTTAATGATTTTTTGTTTGGATTGGAGACATATTATGTGATGATCACATCCTTGTTGGATTTGAATTATGCTTTGAATTTGATGGACATTATTTTTATAAAATTATTTTAGTACTTGTTTTGGTTCTATTTTATGAATTATTTGGCATTAGGTTGCACTATTTAAAGTATTTTTATTCATTTTATATAAAAAACAAACTATTCAAAAAATTGAAATGAGATACAAGATTTTATATGATACTTATGATGGAAATAGATTTAATATTATATCCGATGATGTTATAACTCCTTTTTATCTTATAAATATTACCTACTTAATATAAACAACTCAAACAAAATATAGATTAATAGGATAAATAATTGGGTTGCATGTTATGATACTAGTCCCAAGAAGTGGCACACTTCCTTCCAAGGATGTCAACCCACTATCTATTAATTAAGTGGATAAATACAATTGAAATTATAATAATGCATTTAATAATATATATGAGATGATAAAATAATTTAAGATCTAAACTACATTAATGGGATCAATATTTATGAATTTTACATTCCAATATTCCTTGGGAGCATCCTCTTCAGCTTGGATCACTTCTAATTGGTTTGCAACTGAGTCTAGGGTAGGGGAAAACATGATATCATAAATACCAAGCTCAAATAAGATGTCACTTTCATCACAAATTAGGGGATGTGAAACAATGGGTAAATATTATATAGTGACCACTTCGTGTATGGTTCCAAAAATAGTCATCTACAACAAATCCATAACTTTTAAGAAACAATGTTGTAAGATATGAATCAGAATGTAAACTAAAATATACTTAGGTGCATACAAATAGATATTTGATAGATATCAATGTCAATCTACAAGATCAATGTTGATTTAGGGAATTGATGTTGATTCTATAAATCAAAACAAAGGTCTCAAGATAGAGTTTATAAGATGGATTTAAGGGAATTTAGGATGGTTACTAAGATACCTTAGGCTAACTAAAACACTTTAGGGTAGATTCCAAGGATGACTAATTTAAATACTAGATATAAAATAACACACAAAGGAAATAAATTATAGAGATAATGGATAAATTTATGACAATACTAACATTTAAATTTTTCTAACCTTTTACAGTCTACAAGCTTGAGATGGTGATTATGAATATTCTGATGAAGTGGATGAGATGATGCCAGTACCACAAGCTTCTTGGATAAAAAAATTCCCAAAATAATGTTAAAGACAAATTTTTTCAGCCTTTTAGTGGTCATAAATGTAGGAATTATGTCCTTTGGTTCAAGGAAGGTAATGCTTAAATCGATGTCGATCACAAGGATCACCAATAATTCCTAGAAAAACTTGTTCAAGTTGTTGGAAATGTTCCAACCAAGGAGATAATTTGGGATTTAATTTTTTTGATGATTTCATTATTTTGAGAAGGTTAAAGGTGGTTTAAACAACTTACCTTCCATTCTATTTTGGGATATTTATTTAAATTTTACCTACGTAATTAATTGAATTACATTTACTTCGGTCAAAATTAATCAATAAAAGGCAATTACTCAAGGTAAAAAGTAAATGAGGTAATTTAATACTTCCATGGGGTAAATTAGATATAACTAAGAAGGGAACCTCAGACTTAAGGTATCATAATTATTATCATGTGTAATTCTAGTACCTACTTTTGCCCCTTTTTATTGAGAGATTTATAATAACCTACCACAAGAAAAAAAACTAAGAGAGTGTGAATGCCCCAGGTTTATATGAAGAGGTATCCCTCCTCAAACTAGGAGTTGGTGAAGGATGACAAGGTGGAGATAATGTTGAAAATGAGATGGTAATAGATAAGGTGTATATCAAATGAGCATTCAAGATGAAAATATAAGCATGAAGTGTAATGCTTCACTAACAAGATATAGGATATTTAAACAAGAATGCCCCAAGGCAAACAAGTAATGGATTGTCACAACTATAAACATGCAAGCTCAATCAAAGGTAATCAATAGGGAAAAAGCTAGTATGGGTTGACCAAAACATCCAGTCTGCTTGGTACGTGTGCATTCCCTCGATACATTTACACTCAAGATAAAGTACACTTTCATGATCCATAGGGGTAGACTCTAAAATGAATGTAGACCTCTCAAAGTTTGTGGTACCAATAGGGGGTCTATGTCCACAAGAAAGCAATGTTGGTTAATAAGGAATGGGATAGATGTAGCAAAGGATAACTTAAGTTTCCATGAGATAAGACTATAAATATGCACAATATTTACAAGTAGTGCATTGAATAAGCCAAAATGGAAAAATCAACATCAATGTAGTGGATCGATATCATTTATATAGAATCAATGTTGATCAAAAAATAATCAACATCAATCTAAGAAGACTATAAATAGGACACCTAATGTGTTAGGTACTCATTTGAAATAGAGAACATGTGATCCAAAGCCAAAAAAATTAACACATATCCACATGTTAGCATGGGATATGAATGATGGAGGTGAGTAGGAATGCATAGAGGAGGAGGTGATGGTTTGAAGATGAGGTAGGCTTCAATTTTTTGTTTTATTGAGTTTGTGAATGTTTTTGGATTTTTACATGTTTTTTAGTTTTTTTGGCAATTTTTACAAAAGTTTGTACAATGGTTTAAAATGTTTTTTAGATTATGAAAGAAATTTTAAAATGTTATAAATTGTTGTTTTTTAGATTTGTTTATATTTTTTAGACTTTAGTTAGATTTTTTAAACTTAGATCACATAGGGATTGACATCAATCTCTAAATATTGATGTCAATCTCAATCAATCACCATCAATCCTGAATGATTGATACCAGTCATAATAAATTTATATAGATATTAAATGATCAATATCAATTTATGAAGATTGACGACAACTGATTCCTAGATAAGCAATAGGTTAGGAAGACGTAGGTGGATAGGTAAGGAGAAACATTGAGGTGAATGTATGTTTGCAGGCACATACATGACTCACTATGTGGGATCAAGTTTTACCACTCTTAGAGTGGCTATGGGATCAAATAGATGATAATGATTGGAGGTATTTGGAGGTTGTTAGATTGGGAGGTATATGTCATTATCATTGAGTTCAAAGGGATATAGGGTTTCTAGTGGCATTACTAGAGATATGGGATGTAGCCATAGGAAACTTTTAGATACCTACCAAGGAGATCACCCTAACCATGGAGGACATCTATTAGATACTATAACTACCAATAAAGGGTGTTGCGATAATTCTAGTGGATGAGAGAGGACACAAAGTAAAACTAGCTTGACTATATGGTAATGATACACTAGACATCACCTTTACTATTGGGAGCTACATTTTTGAGATCTTATATGATGAGGAAATGGAGGCAAGGTTAGTTATGGCCATAATGATGGTATCCATCACATGATATGCAATACAAAATTTAGGTGGTGGTCAATTTCATTTGATTTTGATAGGCATTATAGTAGACATGTGGCAACATCAAACTATATTTATATGGGCTCCCACTCTTCTATCAAAAATTTACAGGGAGCTATGGGGTTGGAGGACACAATAATAGTTTAGGCTTTATCTCACCTTTTTTCTGCAGTGTTTGTCACATGATCACATTAGTTTGGTTCACCCACTTGGTACTCCTTAGATATAATGGCACCAAATAGTATATAACATGGGCTTCTTTTTATGGAAGGAAGACCTTGTATGACCACATACAGATGGAGTGGTGCAAGATTTAGCATACTATCAGGTGGTGTTGGAGAGTTTTTAGGAGGGGGATATAATTTTAAGGCCTTATCTAGGGTTCCTATCATGTTCATGGGTGGAGATGGAGCTCTCTAAAAGGTAGTTAGATAGTTGGTTATAGGGGTAGAGATTATAGCACCTAGAGTACTTCCATTTTGATAGGGTGTGGTGTTAGTTTAGATTGATGCAAGGTGTCCTAAAGTCACCTATTCTATATAGGAAAGATGATTCAAAGACCAAGCTTTCATAAGTATACTATATTGATCCACAAGATGGGCCAAAATATAAGGTGGAAGTAATGGATGTAGATGATGGAGGGATTACATTAGCATATACATTATGGTAATTAGGTCAGTTAGTGATGAGGAAGGAGAGGTTAGTGTGGCCTTGATAGGATGGGGAGGATGTAGAGATGAAGGAGGTATGGTAGGAGAAACCAAGAGAGGAGGGACTAGGGGATGAGGGTCTAGTAGAGGAAGAGGTTGAGATAGATATTCAATGGATAATGGTAGAGTGTGATGCTCTATAGGTGTAGCTTACTACACTATAGGCAGTTTTGGTAGAGGCACAAAGGGGTTGGGATGGATTAAAAGTTTATTTTTGAGTGTTATAGAGGATTCATGATCAAGAAGTGTGGGATCATGGTAGATATAGGGAAAATAAAGATAGCGTATGGGGTAGAGATATGGTGGTGGTTGGTCAAAGAGGGATAAGAAGGGTTAGAAATAATATAATATAGGGAGGCATAATGAGCCTAGATAGGTACTAGGATGTCATTTATGAGTTGTGGTATTATGATAAGATTGTATATGAGTAGCTACCATAGGTTCCCTAGTATGCAACCTATATTTTATCATAGGTGAGATCATCCCAACGGTCGTAATGTGGCACAGCAAGCTCGGGGAGTGTGATGCAGGGGAGAGGTGGTAGGGATAGAGATGTGGGTAGAGATGGATGAGATATTAGATGAGGGCTAAAAATCTACCTAATTCAGATCCATTTTACATACTATCCACCTTTTTTTCATTGTATTAATCTTTTATCCTTTTATTATATTGTCACTTGCCAAAGAGTCACCTTGTATTTTATTACTTTAAGACATATATTGTATGGATTCCATATTTTTATCATGAGTTAGTTTTTTATTTATGCTTAATGTGATGTGATTTTATATTTTAGATTATGTGACACATTTACTTATTGTATCATTGTTATGGATTAATTATGTGATTATGATGTATGTTATTTTTATGTTTATTTATAGATGGCAACAATGTAATATTTAATGATTATTGATTTTTTACATATTTAGATGTTATGGGATTTTATTAGAGATATATTTTTAATGATTATGAAAAAAAATAAAGGAGGTATGCACAAATCTTTATTGGCTTGGATTTTAACCAAATATAAACAACTTATTACATCTACATATGCATCCTTTATTTACCATTAATAATGATCTAAAATAACCCTATGTCATTTAAGTTCAAAACCCTTTTTAGAAGAGGTGTAATATGGATAAGACATAAGTAAAAGATTATAATTTGAGGAATATAAGTCTTATCTCATATATTTAGATCCATAAATCTAACCATTGAACCTTTTATGTAGACTAATCAATGTGGGAAGTCTATAATTTTGTAGAAAGTTAATCAATGTAGGAAGCTTTCTTGGGATATCTTTGATTTTTTTTTTAATTTAAAGATTTTGGTTATTTAGAGGCATATTTTTATAAAAATTATCAATATGGGAAGTTTTCCACTATAATGGTTATTTTTAGATAGCCATCCTTCAAGGGAATGGTCTATATATTAAGATATAATCTTGCACAACTATCCTTCGAAGGAGCAGTCTGTGATTTTTATGATTTTTTAGGGATAACTATCCTTTGAGGTAGCAGTCTATATTTCACCATATATTTTTTAGATATATTATTCTTCTTTATCCCAGATTTTTTATTTAGATTTTAGGTAACTAAGGTTAACTTCTAGTTTCTTGCATGAGATGACACTTTTATCTCAAAATAATAAAATTTTCTAGCTGAGAAATATTTAGGAAATAATGATTTGGGGATCCCTCCTATTATATGTGTAACTTATCCATTTAGAACATGTTATGAATAGAGATGTGGTGTTCATACTTAAGATAAGGATAGGCATGATACCATATTTTCACATGATTCTTTTATCATTATTTGGTTATTTTTAGGCTATGTCCTAAGACTAAAGGAGGAGAACTATTGCTCACTATAGTTTGTATTATTTTTATTAATAGTAAAAATGAAAAAAATACAAAGAGTTAAGAGGTTCACATTCTATTTTTCTCTCAAGTGAAGCCAAATGATATGCCTTGGATCCATATTTATGGGTAATAATATATGGTCCAAGCCAATTCAAAGTGAATTTTCCTCTTTTACTCTTTTCCATATTTTTATATGCTAATTCTATTTAAGGAAAATGTTTCCACTATTAAATTCACATTCTCTTAGATGTTTATTATATGCACATTTTATTCTTTCTTGATATACATGGAGGTGGTTGAGGGCCATAAACCGATGCTCATCTAAAATTTGAAGTTGTGTTAAATGCTCCTGATGATAGTCCTCCTCACAAATGATGTCTTTAAGAAAAATTCATAGAGAAGGAATATGTATTTATAGATGGAGGACAACTTCAATTTCATAAACTAAATAAAAATGTGTAGCACTAGTATAAGTTCAAAATCTAGAATGATAAACCCATAAGACAAAGGGAATATGGAGATGTCAGTTTTTCCTAACCTCATTGACTACCTTGGTCAACATTTTAATTAATTTTTTATTATATGCTTTGGCCTTTTCATTATATTTTGGATAATAAGATGAAGAAAAACTTATCTTAATGTTTAAAGAGTCACAAAATATTTGGACTTTTTTATTTTTAAAATATTTTCCATTATCTGTGATTATCTTATGCAGAACACCAAAGTGACACATAATATGATGATTAATAAAACCAACAATATTATCTACCTTATTTGAAATAATGGGAATGGCCTCTACCCACTTGGTGAAGTATTTATTAACGGTAATAATAAAACTATCATTGGGATTATTTAGGATTAATTTGTCCTATAAGATCTAACCCCTATTGAGAAATTGGCCAAAAGTCATGGGCAACTTGCAATGTGTTACTAGGGACATGTGAGAGATTCTTTTGTTGTTGAAACTTCATGCATTTATTGGAATATTCACAATAATATTGATTTAGAGTAGGCCAATAATAACCTATTTGAAGAATCTTCTTAGTAATATAAATGCCATTAAAGAGTTCCCCACACAATCTATCATGTGTTTCCTAAATTAAGAGAGTAGCCTCAAAGTTCTAAATAGATTGAAGGAGTACACAATAAAATCCTCTCTTATTTATAACACCCCCTAATATGATGTAACAAGAGGTTCATTGCTAAAAATCATGCTTAGCATTCTTAGATAAATCAGAAGGGATGATACCTATAGACAAGTAATCAAACATCTATGTGTACCATAGATCTAAGCAATTTTATTACACATTATGGATAGATGGAAAATTGATTCTAGTATAAGATGGTTGGTTGATTTTTTGAACTAACACAAAAATCTTGGATTCTTGAGGGGATGATGGGATAAAATAAGCTAAATAGGCTATGGTATTTTCAAACTTATTAGTTAATTATGGAGTGGCTTGGATGACATAACTATAGAAAGAAGATAATAGTTGGTCTATTAACACTTTGTATTTCTAGATGATGTCATTCTTACATTGATATGTCCCACTAATCTAATTAATAACCAATTGAGAATCTACATAAATACATAACAACCTAATGTTAATGGTTAAAGTAGTTTGGAGACCAATAATCATGGCTTCATACTCAATCATGTTATTAGTGCGATCAAAATCTAGTTTGAAGGATAAAGGCATAGGATCACCCTTATGATGTATCAAGATAATTCCATCACCCCCCCCCACACACTCACATTTTGATCCATCAAATAACAAGGTCATTTGATAGTTAAGATCTACCTAGGATTTGGAAGTAATGGATTCATCTAAGAATTCAAAATTAGATGTTTGGCCACCTATGAGATGGGCCTTAGCTAACTGATCAGTGATGATTTAGCCTTTTACTAACTTTTGGTGGAGAAACTTTAAATCAAATTTTGATAGAATCATGAGCCATCAGGCCATATGCTAATTCTGGTAAGGCTTTGAATGCATAAATTTGAGGGAGTTGGTATTTGTAATTACAAAGGTCTTATGATTAAAAAAATAGTGTAGAAGCTTAGAATCTATGAAAACCAAAGATAAATAGATTTTTTTAGGTGTGTATAGAATGTTTCATAGTCAATGAGAGTACAAATTATGTAATACACTACTTTTTATCTATCCTACTCATCATAATGGGCCAACATATCCCCCAAAGCATGATCTATGGCTGAAATATATAAGAAGAAAGGTTTCCCTTCCTCAATAGGAATATGAATCAACAAGGAAAGGAGATTGCTTTTGAGGGATTTAATATATTCTTGATAATTATAATCCTAGATGAACCAGGTATCCTTCCTCAAAAGGCAATGGAATGGTTGATAATGATTTGATAAGTAGGAGATAAAATGTCTAATGGAGTGCAATTTTCTTTTTAGGATACAAAGTTTCTTAAGGTTGGATGGGGGTGGCATATCTATGATTTCCCTAATCTTAGTGGGGTTAAATTATATACCTTGGATGGAGAAGATAAAACCTAAAAGTTTACTATTCAAAACCCCAAAAACACACTTTTTAGAATTGAGACAGACATGAAATTGGATTAAATGGTCAAAGATTATTTTGAGAACAAAGAGATGATCCTTTCAGATCTTTTATTTATCAATATAGTCATCCACATAATATTCAATAATATTATGGATTATATCATGAAATATATAACTCATAGCTCTTTGGTAGGTATATCCTACATTATTTAATCTAAAAGGCATAACCTTATAGCACAAATTCCCCCATGGAGTAACAAAAGAAGTTTTATGTTGATCATCTGGGGAGATAAGGATTTAAATATATCTAGATAATCCATCCTTGAGATAAAACATTTCATGGCTTACCGTTAGGTCCACTTACTGATTAATTTCAGGAAGAGGAAAGTTGTCTTTAGGATATGTAAGTTTTAAGTCTTGAAAATATATATAAATATGGAGACCCCCTATGGGTTTTGTGACAAGAAAAATATTAGATACTCATTTAGGGTAATCAATCGACTGAATAAAATTGATAGACAAGAGGCATTGTAATTCCTCCTTAACTAAGCACATGATTTGAGGATGTATCTTTCATAGCTTTTTATTCACTATCTTATCTTCCTCAATAGTGAAAATGTTATGAACAACAATTACAAGGTCAATACCTAGCATGTCATTATAAGATCAAGTGAAAGCCTCATTATGGTTAGCCAAGAAGGTAGTGAAGTCTTGGTGTTCCTAATGGTCTAGGAATTTACTAACCTTAACAATATGCAAGGCATCATGATACACTATATCAATGTTAATGGTAGCTTCATTTAGTAAATTAGATGTTTCAACAGGCAAGGTTCTCAATGCCTAAGTAAGTCAAGAGAGACTCATCATCTTGACACTTAAGAACTGAGATTGTAGGAGAGACTCTTTCTACCATATTAGGATAGATAAGGGGGATGGGCTTAGTTTTTACACTAATATGATAAAAGGATCTATGTTTATAATATTGACTAAAAAAAAGTTTGTGGGGATGGACATGACATCATCTATTTTAGGGAGAGTGGTAGAGGATGAAATTGTCATATTTTATTTAAGATCAGATGCAACGGTGACTTCAAGAATAGTATTTGGAGTTTTTTTAAATTCCAAACCATGTTTTTCATTTGGATTTATAAAATAACCTAGATTAATTTCATGTGGTCCTTGATCGTATCATCCCATGCCAAAACCATTCTATGCACATCATTGTAAATACATGTGAGCAAAGCACTATTTATCTAGAAATGAGAAGTTTGAGGAGAATGATTTTGATGGGAATGGGATATCAAGATACAATAAAGTTTGATTGATCCCCCACACACCAAATGGGGTTTTAATAAAGAGGGGATGAAAGGAATAATAGCTATGAGGTTAGGATAGTATTCACATTATTTATCTATATGCCCATACTCCTGATGTAGTGAAGGGATGGTCACACTAGTTTATGCCTCATTAGAATATAATGATAGGGTCATGCTTTTCAGAGGGAGTAAAACATCATTAGGTTGAAATGTGAGATTGTATGTTTTAAATGGATGGGGATTAGTAATGAAAATGTGGACTTGGACCTCATGTTCATATTAGATACATCGATGTAAAGTGGATGGAACACATCACATAACATAGATCCAAGGGTGCCTAATGAGAACATTTTATTATAATTTCCCTTCTATGATGTAAAAAAAATTGTGAAGAACACAAGAGCTTGATTGGATGGGAAGGACCATAGTTCCTAATGTCAGGGTTACTTTGTCATTAAAAGCCCATAATACTATTTTAGATTGAGCTATAACAATTTTTAGAATTTGTAGTTATTTGAACATGTACAAGGAAATAATATTAATACTATCCCTATTGTCAATCATCACTCTTTTCATTCGAGTATAATTAACTTATGATGTGACAAACAAGGGTGGATCCTAGTTTTTAGATGGTAAGGGAGTAATCTCAAAATCATTTGAACCAATAGATGAAATCATTTTTAATGCTCCAATAAATTCTAACATTCATTGAGGTTCATCAAGTTGTATTTTTATGGCCTAAAGGTCCTATATCATTGCTTGATAGTGCTAAGGGGAATTTTCAATCAGTTCATAAAGGGAAATTTTGGTAGGAGTTTGTTTTAGTTGATTTAGCACTGATATTTTTTATAAGTTTTGAAGAATTGTTATTTTGAGTTTTCCCTAAAATAGAAACTTTAAGTTTTGTAGAGTATGATTTATAACTTTTTACGACTGGGGTAGGAGTTTTGGCTATGGATACTTTGACTTTGTTTAATTTTTGGGTTTTGATAGCTTGTGCTTGAGACCAGGTTGTTATGTTTATTATGTCAATCTAAAATAATGGTGGATTTGTTGAAGTCCCCAATTTATTCATTTTCAAAGGTCCTAGAGGTTAATAGGAATTGAGTCCAAATCATCAACCATAGTTTTTTATTCTTGTTTAGATTTACCTTTTAAAGGTTTTACTATGTTGGTCTCAAGGATATCTATAGTTCTAGTTTGAAAGGGGGATCGTATTGTTCAATCAATAGATCATCCTCATCAAAGAGTCTCTAAACCATGACTTTGAGAATTATAACTCTCAATATCATGTCCATGTATTCTATGGTAGGAACATATTTTATTTATTTTATTCTCCCTATACCACATGGATTTTTGAACATGATTAATACTTGGTTTAGTGGGAGGCAAGGTGACCAAAGAGGTTTGCAGGAGTTGGTTAAGGATAGTAGTATAATATCCTTGTAAAAGATCTTGGTTATGTTTTATTATTTTTCATGGCACTGGTTTTTTATTCATTATTTTCTCATTGCTTTCCTTTCTTTTATAGAGGTTACATGTGATTTAATGGTTGGTAAGGTCTCCTTAGTTAAGTCTTTGGGATAACCAAAGTCTAATGGGTTAAAATGAGGTTTAAGTATAGGGAATTCCAGTGGATTATTTTGAACTTATTTAGACCCTTTGATAGAAGATTATATAATAAAAATCTTCAATTTAGAAGAAGGATATGGCCCTATTATGGATGGTTTATTTTTTTCTTGGTGCATGGCCATATTCCCTTTATTTAATGTCATTAGAGGTCATGGAAGTCTCCTTATGATGATCCTTATTATGGCAAAGCTCAAGCCATATGGGTGGATGTTATAATGTCTTACCCTTTAATATACCTAAGTATTTATTCCACATATGGGGATAATGAAAATATTTCTTATCCACATTTTGTGGGGGATTGTTGGCAGGTTTGGATGAGCCTTCCTCTAGGGGATCCCATGAAATGAGGTTTGGGATATTCAAGTGGATGATATATGTAGGCTTAGTTGATTTGGATGAGTCAAAGGTATCTCCTATAAGGAGATCTAGAATTAGGGTTGAGGTGGAAAGTAATTTAGTCTTCCTATCAACCTCTTTTAGTAAGAGTTAATCATGGATGGTTTTTATGACATGGTTGATTTGATCTGATGTACCCCCCATATTTATTTGTATACAGTTAGACAAGGATGGATCACTAGGGAAGGTTTTCCTAAAGATGTTTATATATTAGTTTTGGGGTACATTTGGATTATCTAATTATAGATCTCCTTAATTGATAAGGTTTTGCACTAAAATTTTAATATATCAACATTTATTAATTCCATGACCAAGCATATGATGATAAGTAAAAAAAATGATTTCTTTATATGATCCTCATTTTGGTCTAGAGTCATATATAGGTTTGATAGGGGGAAGTTCAATGACTGCTGATTCTAATAGTTTATCTAAGATACTAGCATAAGACTCCCCTAAATGTGTATATTTTTTAGGTGATAATATTGTTAGGTTTCTTTATATTTTTGCTTGAGATGAACTTGGTTGGTTCTTTGTAGATGAGGAAGCTGATTTTAGGACAATAACATTTTTTATGCCATTTGGTTTTGGATTATTATTTCTTTCATAACGGTCTAGTTTGAAGTTATTATTTTGTAACTTTACCCTTGCCTATTCTAAGGTTTATATTTCTAATTTTTGAGCCATGGTAAAAGCTTAATTGAAATCTTAAATGATTGAACTTGTAAAGTAGATAAGATATGTTTCACACATGATCTCAAAAATAGTTCTATCAATTTTGGTTGAGGCAAGGAGAAAGTTTGTTGGTTTATAAGACTCCACTACATAGCTAAAAATTCTTTAATAGACTTGTCTTCAAATTTTTTTGATGGTGTAAAGATATGTAATAGTTACCTTCCAAGTGATATTGATTGAGAAGTGTTCTAAGAAGTTTTTAGCAAGATTCCCAAAAGAAAAAAATGAGTGTTGGGGGTGTCAGACGTACAATCACTTAGAGGGGGTCTAAATTAGTGATCCCAAATAATCCAATCTTTAAAAACACTTAATAATCTACCACGAGAATTCATGAAGCATACACATCATTCATATTAATGAGCAAGATAAATAATGCAATATCAATCACATAACACATGACATACATGGGAAACCCTCTTGGGGAATATAACCCACTAGAACCTACAATTAGAATATTATCCTATAATAAAAAGATCCAATTTAGACTATTTGTAACTGATCAAGTAACTACAATCCTTATTTAGTGAGATTACAATCCCACAATGTGCTACAACACCTATCTAGCTGAGATGCAATAAAAACCAAAATTTTATCAAGTTTCACCTTTCAAGGAGGCTTCAACCACCTTAGATGTTGAGCTACCATAGAAACACCTATGAACACATCCACCTTTGAATTAATATATATAACACTTGATAATGGACCTCTCCTTAGCACTCTTCATCTTTACTCACACTCAATCTGTAAGAGCACTATTCTGCTAATAAAATTATGACCTACAAGTCATACAAATAGTCCTTAATATATTTTTATCTTCAAATAATCCTCAAGGAACTCTACCCCTCCTTCACTCCCCAATACACACATAAAATCCTCTCTCAAACCTTTCCAAACTCACTCTCTAAAAAGTCTAGAAACCATCATCTTTAGTTCCACTATTTATAAAGAATACTTGATAATCAAAACTTTAGTTACCGATTAGGCATGCCTTAACCCTTAAGGCATATCTCACATAAAGACATAGATTAAAAACAATCTTCATAAGTCAATCATAGCATCTATAAGTCACCCTTAAGAAGTTACACCCTTTAATAAGGCCCTTGTAGCTCTTCTAGGTCTCATAGAGACCTATTCACCTATTTATCACACCATAAAGAAAAATAAGAACACATGAACACTTTAAAATACATGGGTCCACTCCTTATGTCCCCTTTGGCATCCTCAAATGATCATAGTAATGTTAGTTCACATCTGTATATGCTCAAATAACTCAAACACTGACCTAGTACATATGAACATCATGAATGAATACATAGTCAAATTCATAAGCATTGTTCATACTCAATATAGATTGATCACACCTCTAAAATACACATAGAGCATCCTCATAGAGAATTAAAAACTTCCCAATATCCAATTCATCAAGAGACATCCAAACAATATCTATATAAGCTCAATTACTCTTCTTGAGTCACTTGTAGAACATATACGAAAACATAGTCAACTTTGAACCTTCATAAATATGTTTGTACACACTTTCAAATCTTCAAATATATATTTCCAGATGCTCCTTGGAGTCCTCTAAAAAATTTCTTTTTATATCAATATAAAATTTGACTTTTATCGAAAGATATAGATAAAATATAGAGCTCTAGTTTTTCCCTATGTTAAATTCAAATATTTAAATGGCAATGATCACAGTTAAACCTCAAAAAATTTACAATCATCTCGTGTCATCGCATCTCATATAGAATACACACCATCTATATTTTTTGATCTTTAATTCATAGGTTCCAATTATCAAATGTTAAACCTCAGTCACTTTGACCGCATCTCGTGCACCCTTGTAATGCTAACTCAATATGCTCCATCGATCTTTATGGATCAACTAGGTCTTTAAATATTAATGCTTATCATTTGAGCAATCTATATGAACACCCACTTGTCATTAGATCCTTATCCTTTACCTTTTCTTAGTCATTAAACATCATTCACATATCCTCATCTAGTTGTTTCTTGACTTATTAGAGTAATGCACATCGTTGATATTGCTCTAACTTTAACTTGTGTAGAATTGACTATGGGAATCTTTGAAATATGCATGGAAGGCCAACTTTCTATAGTCATAATTTTTGACTCACTCACTCTCATGTTCTCAAATTTGGACCACATGATCTCCTCACATAGGAGAATCCAACCATGTATAAAATTACTTCTGAAGCATTTTCATATGCATGATATAATGCCATTAAAATGGCTTCTCAAAATCTTCTATCACAGAGCTAACTATGTCAAAACTGACTTGAGAGGCCAACTTTGAACATGCATAAATTTTGTCATATTTCAGCACATGACTCAAAATTTAGCATAAATAAACTAGGTATAAAATTGAATAAAACCATATGATCACCTTCTCCTAAAATGTCCATACATATGAGATATTCCATCATCAAACTGGTTACTTAGATTTTTCTTGCCTCATACAAATGTGGCTAAGTATGGGAAAATATTGTCAAAATGCCTAGGAGCCCAAATTTGCACTTGTATATCTTTTGACACGCTTAGCCACAAGATATGAGAATTAGTGCATATAGATTGGGTATAAAAATGAACAAACCCATATGATCATTTTGTCATGACACTTCCACTTGTGTGAATGTTGACCTCATCAACATGTTTACTTGGATCTATTTGAGCCCTTTTACAAATTTGAGTAAGTATAGGAATATGTGAATTCTATCTGAGTAGCCAACCTTGCATCCTTATATATTTGACCATGCTTCATCACATGACTTAAGATCTGATGCATAAAAACTAGGGACTATTGTGATCATAACCATATGACCAACTCCCCTTGACTCATTCCCATGTGTCAATGGTGATGTCATCAAACTTTCTACTTAAATTTTATACCACTAGACCCAAAGTGTCTAGATGAAAACTATGGACAACCATATGAATTCCACTTATGCACACAAGCTCTCAAATCTTTAAAAAAATCTTAGGGACCTTTAGCACATGTTCAACATTACATACTCATACCTGAAAATCTCTAGCCATGTCAACACTGAAGATCAACCAAGAATACTTTAATTAAACTAGGACAAGCACTTTGCACACTTTTTCATTATCACTTAGGCTATCAAAGTACATCATCAACTCACTAGAACATCTCCATGACACTACCATGACATAATTAAAAATACTCAAACAATCTCCCCCTTTGTCATTGATGTCAACACTCATCAATATATCAATCTATAGCTCACCTTCCTTCTCTCTCAAAGCTCTCCCACAATAGGAACTTTCTCCCCCTTTGACACATTGATAAAGTGGGTACCAAATTATCCTAAGGACCTAAAAATACCATAAATATGAAAGTACCATATTAAAAAGATGATACAAACTCCCCCTTACCTTGAGCCTACCTTTTCTTTCCTTGAAAAACTTCCTCTTGCTCCATGCCAACACTCTCTTCAATCAAGCACTACAACCAATGAATAAAGAACACAGAAAAAACTAAAATTTGATAAAACTCACAAAGAAACATCTGAGAGGGACTCCCCCTAAGGTCTTTGATAAATTTCAATTTTTGAGCATCTTCAGATCTCCATACACCATGAATTACCTATTGTCACTTAGATTTTCACCCTTTGAGGAGATGTCAAATCTTTCCTTATCCAAGTGGCACAATGGAAACACCTCTAGGCTTGTGGGTATCCCAAGGATGAGGTAAATCTCTAGATAGGGCTAGCTCCCTTGATGTACCACTTTATATTGCTACTATAGTTAAAATTTGGGGGTGAAAATAAAGAGAAAAAATTGAAATCAAACTATCCTAAGGGAGGTGATACACCAAATATATTGATTACTTCCAACTAGATGCATATTACACATAAAATTAAGAGACAAATTGAACATACACTCTTTCAATATGCATCTTCTCACATCAATGTTACATTGTGAGTTTATGGATGAATGTGTAAATCTAAGATGACTATACAAGAGGCCTTAAATGACACTAATGAAAATACTAATTTCACTCAATCCTTGACATTTCCTAAAACACTTCACATACCCAGCAAGAAGAAGCTTTCCAACTACAAATAGGATGCAAGAATGAGACATGAAAAGGAATCCATAGTATTCACTAAGAAATATACAATATTAAAGTAAAACACTCTAAGAATATTCATGAAGAATAAAAACATCAGTAGTCTTATTGATCAAATGGTATGCAAATGATCAGGGCTTCACCATACTTAGGTGGAGTATTAGTTACAATGGCCAAAATGGATAGTTCTTATAGAACTTGAGAGAGAGATAAAGGAGAAGATATAAGTTCAAGGGTCAAAAGGACACTTGTAAAGCTGAGATAATTAGTTACTTATGCATAAAAATAGGATATGGGATGAACTATGTGAGGTCAAGAAGCCCAAGTGTCCATCCAAGACATCAAACTCTTGTAAAGTGGCATAAAAGTCCTCATTATGGCTCGGAAAACTACCTTCATGATTTAGAAATATTTGAACATCCCTAAAATAATTAAGGATATGTATGATGATTGTAAATAATGGTAATACTATCAGACATGCCTCTTCATGCATTAGTTTTAGGCTTGGTCATCTGGAACCCTCTCAAAATATGTTATCATCATCTACAATCCAAAAAGCTCTTCATTCATGCACCTTTCACACATTCCCTCAAAATTGACTTAATTTTCTCATTAAAATCCATGGGAATAATTGGATGACACCTTTCAATACCCTCCATGACCTTATAAGCATTAGGGATACCTTAAATTCAGCTCAATTAAAGTTTTTCACCCTTCTCACTAGCTTGTCCAATATGCTAATTTTAACTGGCTAAGTTGAATATATTTGTTGAGTAACTTATGAGTTTTTATAAGGAATTAAATTAACATTGGGATTTATCAAAAGTATTAGTATTTATTCCAAAGTTGGTTTCATCTTTAAACTCCTCCTAGAACCTACACAATGCATAAAATTGATAATAAAATCTTGTTTTGTACCCTGTCTGTATAAGTTTGTCTAGCTCATCCTAGTGGTAAGTATCCTAATGGAGTCCTATACAACATCCAATCATAATAATTGACAAACTATTCTATTTTTGTGTATCATCTCTCTTGTTTCCTTAATTATTCATTTGCAAGGGTTTTGGAGGGTTTATGCCTATTTTACCCTCTTAAGGTTGGTTCATAAAGATGTGAAGTTGAATATACCAATAAATTACAATAAAACATATTTCAATACCTTTATCAACTTCCCCTAACTCCTTATATCCCCATGCACAACCTTAAAATATGTGAGCATCTAAACTTGCCTTGTCAAGCTTGATTCCTCATTCCCACAGACCTAATGTTGTCTCTGAGCTCAAAAGTGGATTATTTATGATTTATATAAAAACCAAAAGTTAAAAAACAACTAAAATTTCCCAAAAAACATGATTTAATAGGCTATAAATCTCACCTCATGATATAAGTGTGAATGACCCCTCATTTGGCCTTAGGCTTGAACCTTGCCTAATAGGCTTGACTACACCTTAGATCTCAAAATAACTTTTGATTTCCCAAAAATATCTCAAAACCTATAATATTATCCCTAAAATATGTTCAAATATAATATAAATCTCACTTAGATCTATAATTTAAAATGACTTCTTGTTTGGACTCTAGGCATAACCATGCCTTATGAGCTTATTTACACTTTTCAGGGTCCAAAGCACCTTGTTTGGTTTCATCTTCTTCATCAAGGTTATTAATGTTTATTTATATTTACATAAAATCCACATACCTATATCCAAGGTCCAAACAACTTTATGTTCACCTTGTCACCTCCCTTCCTCAAATCTGCATGCCTATGCATAAGGAAAAGTACCCTCTATATAAGATAAAATAGAGGGTACTTCCCCTATTTTTATAGACCAAGTGGATATTTTATATGGTTATCTAAGTGATAAGGATTATTTCCACCAAATTTTATCCCCTGATAATACCATTTGACTTTCTAACTCCCTTAAAACCCAAGACTGGCTACTAAGAATATAGGTTGTGTGTATGATAGTCATAGACTAACTATATTTTTCTTATTTTAAACTCTTTCTTGGCATGATATCACCATTATATCTCCATGATACATAATTAATTATCATTTTATATCTTCTAAATCATTAAAATCTTTAGACTCTTTCCAAACCTTGCTTTGTTCATGCCCTAACATGATTATCCTAGACTGAGGTCAATTTCTTGGCTATTTCCTTTTCATGTAGGTGTATACTACTTATTAGGGGCTGATTACCTCAGTATAAGGTGTTATTAAACTTTTAATCTCACCCCATAGTTCTTTAAGTTTCTTATGCTATACATTTCCCATGCTAAAGATCTATGATAAACATCAACTGGATCACTGTCAGCTACAGTTGATTGTAGTTGACTGTGTATGGTAGGGCAGGGGCCTTATAGATAAACATTTACCTTGGAAACTATAAAAAATGATCTATGATTCATTTAATATCTTATGAATTAATTTTAAATCATATTTCATGGATATTTCAGGTGTCTCCATGTCTAAGCCTCTCTCAACCATGTTATGCTCTATTAGATATGACTGTGCTTTGTATTGGAGGGAGCTCCTATAGGTGTAGGTTAGGATTAGAACTTGTAAACCTTAAATTGGTATATATGACACCTTCCAAGACCATTGGTAGTGGTTTAAATTTGTTAAATCCATATTAATCTAAGTCCATGTCAAGACCTAACCTTTCTACTCATTGCCCCTCATAGTCAACTATAGTTGACTGTGTGGGGCCTATAAATGCCTTTCATCTTTGAATCCTACATCAAAACTCCATGGGAACAATTTGAAGTCCTTTAAGTTACCTCATATAAACCAATAATTTTTATATCTATGCTCAATCCCTCTCTAAAACATGTTTTAGGTCTTACTACCTTTCTTGGCTCACAAGACTATGTTTTCCTCCTTTAAGCTTGGTTGTAGGTGTTGATTTGCTCTTACAAGCCAATTCAACTTGGAATTTGATCATACTCTGATAATTAAGGCTTTATGAAACCTTGAGAAGCATCACCTATTTTTAAAACTTATAATTATATCATTAGACTCACACCTTGAAAATTAAACACTTTCTCTTGTTTCAGCCTAAGGTTGGTTGTAGATGCTCATTAGGCATATGTATAGACTGCTTTCACCTTGGTGAATACAAAATACCCTTTTCTAATCTTAATGATTTCTGTGAAAATTTTGTGTCTATTAGTGCAATTAGACCATCCCACCCTACTAGTATGCATTGAAACTCATTTCATTGATTTGGGAGGTCAACTTGACTCACATGGTTGTAGACGACACTGAGTGATTTTAGTGTCTTGAAGAGCAACTTGAGGGCCTAAGAAAACAAACCTTTCTCACTCAAAAACCTTGATTATTTTTAAATATGATATTCCTATGTGAGATATTGAAAATAAATGAACTTGGATGATATAGATATCAATTTAACACTATATAAGAACACCCAAAAAGGGCTTGGAGCTTTGTTTTGATAGTTTTGGGAAAAAGTCTGAAAGTGCTACAAGTTTGCTCTAAGACCAATTTTGCTTATCTAGCTACTCCAACCTAGTTCAACCTTATTCAAAATGATGACCAAACATTTTTTGACCCTCCAAACATCAAATAATGTTCAAACACATTTTTTATGCTCCTTCAAGAAATGGTAGGTTGTACAACTATTGTAGATGACTATTTTATGCATTTACATGCTCTCTTGGCTCTTGAAGTGGATTTTGAAGTTGGATTTGGAATTAAAGATGAATAAAATAAATTTATTATACATCATACATTAATTCAATTCATTTTTAAACCATAACATAGGAGAAAACACTAGTAATTAGAAGAAATGACTGTAACTCTACTCCTTCACTCCTACTTACAAAATGAGTTGGTTGGCTCATCAAATTAGCTTAAATGTGAAAAAAAAATTGATAACATGAGAAAAGGGATTAAAAATCATCTAGAATCAATACTATTAAGTTAATTATATGTACTTATAAAACAAGAGCAAAACCTGTAGGGTGCACAGATTAGTAAGCAAGAAAACATAGTCAACTTCATAAAGATGGATCATGAAGCACAGGACACCATTATTAAAACTCTTTATATGTAAATTAAGGTCTCTAATTTTAATTTAACTTCCCCAAGGTGTTTAATCTAAAACCTCCTCTACTGGATGTACCAAGTACAAACCTAAAGACTTTTTTTGCTTGCCAAGAAGGATGAAAAAGGATTAGAATGGTTTTGGGCAAAAAATGGCACTTACAGAGAATTTAAAATATGTATTTGAGCTTGGGGAAGCTAAATATAAATATCATGATATTATCCCACATGGAACACTTCTCCATGGGTTGTACAAGTGTTAAATTCACATTTTCCCTCAAGAAAATTGTCCTTTCTTCTGAAGAACCTACCACCTTTCAATTATGTTAAATGATTAAGACCTCTTAGTACATATGGTATGTGACATCATCTTATTTAACCTTCACATGTCTTAATAAATTTGTAAAACTCATTAAATGCCCCTTTTTTGACATCAAAATGACTAAAGGGACTAAAATAACTAATGACCAAGGCTAATACAACATTAATTAACATTAATTAACCTATAAAACACCTTGTGACATATGTATTATACCCATAAAACACTAAAAACTCAATTTTTTACCTAGGGGTGCCCCAATTCGACCTAAAAGTCAAATTTGGTCAACAAATTGGTAGACTCATAGGGGTAGTATGCTTGTTATACTAACTAGACCATAGCCTTACTAGTCCATTGGGATTAGGGAATCATTTGAATACTAAGACACAATAAGAGTACCTTTGACTATATACTTTTATCAATACAAGACCACTTGATTACCTCAAACACACAAAACAAAGGACACACACCAAATGAAGCAAACACACTAACAAGACACACACATGTGCTCAAGGCACTTAGGTAAAATAGGAAACAAACTATTATGCACAACTAGGAACTCAGTATACCTCCTTTTTAGGATTAAAAGGAAAGTTTCTTGAATCTTATTCTTCAAGAGATGAACCATGGTTCCAAGCATGTTTCTCCTTGGATTGGATGCTTTGTAGATCAAACGTATTCCTTGGCACTATGATTGACCTACTCTTAAATAGATCATATTCAAATAGGTCTCCAATGTATATATATTCCTCTTAAACATGTTCACATACTTCATACTACTTCCAAATCTTAATTTCATGTTCAATTTGTATCTCCTTAGTAGACATGGCTTCAAGAGGAGTAGTTTCATGTTCTTTAGAAGATTGAAGCCAATAGGAGATTATTCCATCCTTTAAGTGCTGATGTGTTTCTCTCACTTGGTTGAGAGGATGGTATCCCATATTTATGACTTCAAAAAAATTATCATGAAATATATATTATCATTTAAAGGATATATTTTAAATGTTGATTTTTTGTTGCATACTTACTTGAGTGCCAAGGCTGCATTATCCATCTTTGACTAGATCATAACCTCCTTAAAGAGGAGTATAGCCTACTCCAATGATTCCAAACAAGTCATCCAAAGGATGATTAAGAATTTTTCCTTTCCCATCCATGGTATCTTTCAAAGTGATGGAAAAATCAATGGCCATTTCTCCTTCTTTGGCAAAAGAAAAACATTCTTCCTCATCAACCTAATCAGAAATTTCAACACAAGAGACCACCTCTTCTTCATCATTTATGACCTCTTGAGGCATCTCAAGTTGCATATAAATTACCATAACATGACTTTGTTTCTCAAGGGCTGAAATTTCTTCCATCTCCTTCTACAAATCATCTTACCTAGGGGTGCCCTAGTTTGACTTAAAAGCCAAATTTGGTCAATAGTACCACCACACATGCTTACTAGCCTTCTCTCTCAAGCTACCACAAGGACCACCAATAGAATTTCATTCCACTCACTAGATATGAAACATTCTCTCAACTAACTTTATAACTCTCTTTTAAACAAACATACTTTTCTCTTTTGTATAAACAGAGGAAAAAATACTCTTCTTCAAACTAGGTATGTCTAGCCTCCTTATAGCCCTACCTAAAACTTGCAGAGCCCAAAATTTTTAGTAGACACATCTTCAAGACTTGAAAATTCATATCTATATCATTATCATATTTCCCCTCAAACACACCAATTTAAATCACAAATCTCATCCTCTACAACATACTTCCTTCACAAACCTACTAGCTAATTAGCCCTCCATATCGACAAAAACTTAAATAATTTGAGAACCACAAACCTTAAATTCTCTTTTAATCTTGATTTGAACTACCCATTTGGCCCATTCAAAATATTAATAAGCCTTAGACGTCAATTCACAAGAAAACCCACTTTTCTAGCATAGTCTTAAAACCCTAGAATCTCAAAACAAATAGGGTCAACAAACCTCCTTATGGTAAACACACATCTCTAAAACTTCTTATTGAGACACCCATTACACAATCCTAGACCAAAAATTGAGCCTTCACACCTTTGGAAGCCATGAATTCCTATAACCCATTTTAGGCCTATTTTTTCTTAAGCCAAAAACTAAGAAAACTGAGAGCACTCAAAAATCTTGCTGAGCACCAAACACTTTTTGACATTGCATCAAACTCATTATGCCATCTAGAACAATCCATTATGATCATATACTACATATCCTTCACAAACCTCTATATCAAGCTCATGAACTTGTTAATCCTCCTTAATCAAAGACCTTTTCTTATTAGCATTATCATCTTGAGCACACAAACTTGATTCTCCACTAAAAGGAGTCTCTTAAGAAGCATAGCCAGAGACCTCTACACCATAATGCTCTACCATGGTGTGAAACCAAGAGTTGACCACAAATCCTCATATTCCTTCTCCTTAGTCATCTGATACTTATAGTTGTTCTTCTTCTTCTTCTTCTTTGGCTTAGGAAAAATAACTTCCTCATCCACTATAACATTCTCCTTTTCTTCTATGATTGGATTGACAATACATGGAGACAACATAGATTCATGACATACCTTTTCATCTGAAGGATCCACCTTGTAGTTTTTAACCTCATTACTAGGTATATACAATTGGTGTTCTTTGTAGGATACATGCTCAATAATAATATGATGTTCACATGGATCTATACATACCTCAGGACTAGCTTCAACTATCACCTTGGTCTTCTTTTTGAGCTTGATTTATTCATTCTCAACATGATCAAATAATGATATCCCTTCACACTCTTAAAATTCTAAAACATTCTCCACCATAGCAAATAGATTACATAAACCTACAGTCTCATCATGACTCACAATTGTCACCTTTAGCTTCCATGTGTTGACTTGTCTTCTTTCTTGCACTTTAGGAACCTAATTAAATATATTTTATCTTGTACACCTTTTCTTGTAGAACCTATCAATGTGACCTCTCTTTTCACAATTGTAGCACACCATACCTTTTACAAGAAACATATCTTGGCATACCTTATTTGGATAGAAATTTATAATATTTCCTATGTCATAACAATTAAAGAACTTAACTCTATTCATACCTTTTGACTAATGACCCTCATAATAGTTCCATGCAAGCTCATTTCTAACAGATCTATTTCATTCTCTAGCCTTATGCCCAAATTGATTGCATGTGTAACATTAACCTTGAATCTTACATACCTCATGGCATTTATCTATTTGTTCTAATTTATCTTCATTATGCCAACACCTTCATTCCTTATTTGATGATTTGTCTTCAAAGTATGATTGTCCTAGTTCATATTAGTCTTCATCTTGTCTTGAGTTACATTCTTTTGTTCTTATTCATATCCAATACTAAAAATATCACTAGCATGCTTTTGACCACTCAAAATATTTTCTAGATCACATGATCTCTTTTCAAATCTCACAAATGTCTTCACCTTACTAGATGTCTTTTCTAACTCAAATTTTAAAGACTCAATTTTAGAAACATACCTTGAACATTCATTTTCTTTAGATTTTAGGCTTGTAGATAGAATTTCCAATTGATAACTAAGATGCTTGATCATATCTTCATTTTATTTGGTGTCTTAATTCAATCTTACTTCATACACACTGAATTTATCCTCATATTCCTTCAATTTAGATTTCATCTTATTATTGATCTTCTTCTCAATCTTTAGTTCTTCAATAAAATTCATCAATATAGTCTCACAGTCCACCTCATCTTCATCATCATCTGAATCACTCCATGTAGAAATCTTATGATGTGAGTAACTTCCTTCCTCAGCCATGAAAAGTACTTCATCTTTAAAAATACCATCATCTTCATGATCAAATTTTGAGTCACTATCTTCACTCTCATTTGATAAGATGCAATCATCTTTGGTGTAGAAACTCTTCTTGTTCTTGAAGGACTTCTTGTTGTTATACTTTTTGAATCCTTTCTTCCTGTATGTATTCTTTTTTTCATCTTGACCTTCACCATGCTCTTCATCATCAATATTTTCATGCTCATGAGGGAACTTATGTGAAAAATGTCCTATCTCTCCATAATTGAAACATTTGAAGGTTAGTTTACCCTTATACTTCCCTGAGTCTGTGTTCAATTTCCTAATAATCAAAGCAATTAGTTCATCCTCACCAATATCAAAAATGTCATCCTCTTTGGATTTCTTACCTTGGAAATTATTTTAGGCTTCATCTCTATCTTGAATGTAGCTTCCTTATTTGGTGGTATATCATCATTTATTCTCATCTAATGTGTAGTAAGGGTGCCATGAAATTGATCCATCTTCAACTAAATAAGGTCATGACTCCCTTATATAGAAAATAATTTTGGATCAAACTTGAGATATGGAGACCTTAATAGCTTTTGGACTACAATAACATCTTCAAGATTCTCTCCAAGACCTTTGATGATGTTTATAGTCTCATCAACTCTCTATATAAAGGATGCCATTGAATCTTCTTCCTTCATCTTGAGACTTTTAAATTACCTTATGTGAGTCAACTTATCAAGTTTGACCTTTGAATTTCCTTCAAAAATGATCTACATTTTATCCCAAATCTCTTTAGTATATGTTCAATGGATTGCCTTGGTGTATTTAGTATCTGAAAGACCACAAGTGATAGCATTCATCACCTTAGAATTGTTTTCAAACAACTTCTTATCTATAGCACTAGATGGAGGAGTAATAGGAGCAACATAATCATCTAGAACAAATCTCCATACATCAAACCCTAGGGATATAATATATGTCCTCATCCTTGTACTCCAAAAATCATAATTAGATCCATTGAACATCAGTGCTTACTTAATAGAGAAACATCCTTGATGACTACCCATATTATACCTTGGATCATCTTTAAGCCATTAAGCCTTTACCAAAGGACATGATCTAATACCAATTTTTAGAGGTATAATCATTAAAGGGGGTGAATCAATGAGACCAAATAATCCAACTCAAACTCTGATATCTACAAACACTTAATCAACTACCACAAGCATTCATGAAGCATACACATCATTCATAGTAATGAGCAAGAGAGATAATGCAAGAGCAATCACATAATATATGACATATGTAGGAAACCCTCTTGGGGAATAAAATCCACTAGAACCTAAAATTGGATTATTGTCCTATAATAACAAGATCTAATTTAGACCAGATGCAACTGATCAAGGAACTAAAATCCCTATTTAGTGAGACTACAATCCCATAAGGTGATACAACACCTATCTAGTTGAACTCTAATAACAACCATATTTTTATCAAGTTTCACCTTACAAGGAGGCTTTAACCACCTTAGCTATTGAGCTACCACAAAAAAACCTATGAACATATCCACCTTTAAACTGATGTCTACAACACTTGATGATGGACCTCTACTTATCACTCTTCACCTTCGATTACACTCAATCTACAAGTTCACTTTTTTGCTAATAGAATTATGACCTATAGGTCATACAAATAGTCCTCAATATATTATTATATTTAACTCATCTTTAGGGCACTCTACCCCTCCTTCACTCCCCAATACACACACAAAATCCTCTCTCAAATCTTTCCAAAGTCACTCTCTCATAAGTCTAGAAACCATCATTTTTCGTTCCACTATTTATAGAGCATACTTGATAATCAAAACCTTGGTTGGCCATTAGGCATGCTTTATCTCTTAATTCATCTCTCACATGAATGCATGGCTCAAAAAAAATATTCATAGGTTGGACATATCATTTATGGGTCACCCTTAATCAACTAAACCTTTTAATAAGGCCCTTGCAACTCTTATAGGTCTCATGGAGACATATTCACCTATTTAGCACACCATCAAGAAAAAAAAAACATATGACCAATTTCAAATACATGGGTCCACTCCTTATGTCTCATTTAACATCCTAAAATGATCATAATCATCTTAGCTCACCTGTGCATACGCTTAAACACTGACCTGGTGATAGGAACATCATGAATAAATACACAATCACCTTATTAAGCATTGTCCATACTCAATATGATCACACCTCTAAAATCCACATAGAGAATCCTCAAGGAATATAAAACACTCACCAATATCCAATTCATCAAGAGACATCAAAACAATATCTATATAAGCTTAATTACTCTTCTCAAGTCAGTTATAGAACATATACAAAAACATAGTCAACTTTGAACCTCTATAACTATGTCTATACACACTTTCAGATCTTCAAATCTATATTTCTAGATGTGCCTTTGAGTCCTTTGCAACTTTTATTTTTATAGTAGTAGAAAATAAAACTTCTATTGAAAGACATGGATAAAATATAGAGCTCTAGTTTTTCCTTGTGATAAATTCAAATATTTAAATGGCAATGGTCACAGTTAAACCTCAAAACTTTAAAATCATCTCATGTCTTGACAACTTAGATCAAATACACACCATTAATCTTTTTTTATCTTTAACACATAGGTTTCAATACTCAAACATTAAACCTTAGTCAATTTGACCTCATCTCATGTACCCTTACAATGTTGACTCAATACACTCCATCGATCTCTACAGATTAACCAGGGCTTTAACTATTAATGTTCACTATTCAATAAATCTCTATGAACAACCACTTGTTGTTGGATCCTTATCCTTTACCTTTGCTCAGTCATTAAACATCATGTACCAGTCCTCATCTCACTATTTCCTAACTTTTTAGAGCAACACACACCATTGATCTTTCTCAAACTTTAACTTGTATATAAATGACTATGGGAACCTTTGAAATACGCTTGGAAGGCCAACTTTACATAATCATAAATTTTGACTCACTCACTTACATGTTCTCAAATTTGGACCATATGATCCCCTCACATATAATCCAACCATATATCAAACATCTTCTAAAGCCTTCTCATGTGCATGATACAATGCCATTAAAATGCTTTCTCAAAATCTTCTATCATAGAGCCAACTATGTCAAAACCTACCTAAGAGGCCAACTTTGAACATGAATAACTTTTATTGTGCTTCAATGCATGATCTAAAATTAAGTGCAAATAAACTAGGTAAAAAATTGAACAAACCCATATGTTCACCTTCTCCTAAAATATCCACAAGTGTGATATATTTCATCATCAGACTGCTTACTCAAATCTTTCTTGCCTCATGAAAATTTAGCTAAGTATGGGAAAATACTGTCAAAATGCCTAGGATCCCAACTTTGCACCTGTATATCTTTTGATGCACTTAGTCGTATGATCTGAGAATTAGCACATAGAAAATAGGTACAAAAAATGAACAAACCCATATGATCATTTTATATTAACACTTCCACTCATGTAAATTCTAACCTCATCAACATAGTTATTCAACTATGCTTGAGCCCTTTTGCAAATTTAGCTAAGTATGGGAATATAGTGAATTTTGTTTCAGAAGCCAACTTTGCATCATCATATCATTAACTATGCTTCATCGCATGACTTGAGATCTAGTGCATAAAAAATAGGGACTAAAGTGATCACAACCATATGACCAACTCCCCTTGACTCATTCCCACATGATAATGGTGACATCATCAAACTTCCTACTTAGATTTTCTACCATTGGACCAAAAATGTCAAGATGAAAACTATGGACAACCAGATGAATTCTACTTATACACATAAGTTATCTAAGCCTAGAAAACATCTTAGGGACCTTTTTCACATGATCAATATTCCATACTCATCCTTGAACATCTCTATCCATGTCAACACTGAATATCAACCAAACATACTTCAAGAAAACTAGGACAAGCGCATTTCACACTTTGTCATTATCACTTAGGCTATCAAAGCACTTCATCAACTCACTCGAACATATCCATACCACCACTGTGACATCATTTAAAATACTCCAATAGGGGGATGAAGCTATGATAGTCTAAATTTTATCCTATGAGTGGCATAATAAATGTCATTAAAAGAAGGGTATCATCATGATCAATGAGGTAGCACACATGTCAAAATGATCTAATGTGTTATTGGGGATCTTCATTATTTTAGAATTTCATGAATTTGGGAATATCTTATTGTGTAGGATATGAATGAATAGGGATAATAGTGTTGATTGGATTCTTGAAAATTTATTCATAATTAAGAATATTCTTTTATCCTAAGGTAAAAGCTTTGAAGTTCATCATTCTCCCCATGAGGATCCTCATGAGATCTAGTTAAGCACTAGACTAAGGGATGTCTCCTTGAATATTCTTTTGTAAATGTTGATATGTAGGGAGTGACATTGGAAGGGGTTATGAAAGGGGGTACCCTATGGATGTGGTGATTTTTTATTGAGATGTTACCATGTATTGAGGGAAGAGCAAAGGTAAACTTTGTTATTGAGATGGGTTAGAATGACTACCAATAATAGGTTGTGTGGGGTTTTGATATTTTGTAGTTAGGGGTATTTATTTTTTAGGATTTTGACTTATATGGATTTGTTAAATGTATGATGGAGGTTGTGTAGTATAAATAGATGTGGCATGGGTTTAAATAGGTGGGAGGTTGATAAAATAGATGCCACTAGATTATGAAGCATGGTAGAGGGTGGTGGGTTACCTATCAGCGGTGGTGTAGTAACATTTTGTGTTAGAAAAATGGGTGTAGTCAAAACACTAGTTACTAAGGGTGGTAGCATATCTAGCAGTTGGGTGGTACCAGTATTTGAACCTGATGTAGGTGGTGGGTCAGTGGATGAAGACACCATGGATAAGGTATATCTTTAAAAGTTTTTTGTGGGCATACCATAGAAGGAATGGGAAGTCTAACCATGGGGGGAAATGGGAATCCATATGGATCACGTGGTAAGATAGTGATTTCAAGTGATCAAATTATTGTCTAATATGTTAGCAAACTTTAGATCACCTTGAGGGTACAACTGAGGGATATCCTCTCCATAATAATTAAGAGATGTAGGGGGACTTATTAATCATTCCATAGAAGAGGAAGATCAATATTGTGACTCTATTTGTTTGAGTGTTTATTGTCACATCAAAACCATGTATTACTAAGGAAATAAAAATAATGAATAAATACATAATTCTTGCCTCTTTAATCTTGATTTACTGAAGGAAAACACAAACTCTAATTGAATGAGCTTAAACACTTTTTTTAATTTTTTATTAATTAAAAAGTTTAAATATGTGGAGGGGAGATGAGTTAATGAGAGTACTAATAAATGGCAATCTATGGTTAGTTTCAATTTTGGTTTAAGGCTAGGAACCTTGATATACTTGAAGGTACAGTGAGGCCTAATTCTATGTTGGTGAAAATAGGTGTCTTCGTATTGGAACCTACCACCTCACTTCACGACCCCCCCCCAATAATAAGGGTGTCAATCACTTATCCTATATACTGTCAGCCAATTATTTATACTCATCTAGAACACTGAGTCAGCTTTCCCCTTGGTGATGAAATCCAAGTGGATCTACCTAGGTGGGATTTGTTTTAATTGAAATTTTTTTCATGATTGTGGTTTGGTTTATGTCTAAAGAAAGTGTAACTAAATGATAATTTAACCTTCTTAATTAAACTAGATTTATTCTAAAATAGGAAAACAAAAAGACAAATTCTCTTTTAAAATTAAGGAAAGTAATCTAAATATTTTGCCTTTTTTATTTTTAATGACTTCTAATGAAAAATAAATTTCACTAAACAACACACAAGACAAAAAAACAAATAAAAACAAGAATAGTGAGAATTTTTAGGTCCCATCGAGTGTGATAGAATGTTTAAGGTATTTTTTCATTTTATATATAAAGTAAAATATTAGAAAACTTGAAATGAGATCCAAGGTTTTATAGGATACCTATGATGTAAATAGATTGTGCATTGTGTCGTATGATATAGGAACTCTTTTTTATCTTAGAAGGATTACTTGCATAAGATAAACAACTCAAAAAAAATATGGATTAATAGGATAAATAAGTGGGCTACCTAGTATGAGACTAGTCATAAAAAGTGGAACACTTCCTTACAAGGATGCCATCCCACTATCTAGAAATTAAGTGGATAAATACAACTAAAACTACAATAATGCATTCAATAAGATAGATGAGATTATAAAACAATTCAAGATCTAATATGCATTCATGGGATAAAGATTTAGGAATCATGCATTCCAATATTTCTTGATAATGTCCTCTTTAGCTTGAATCACTTCTAACTGGTCTACAAAAGATGATAGTACAAAGGCCTATCTCAAATGAGATGTCATTTTGATCAACAAATAGAGGATGTGAAACTATGGGTAAATCATGGATAGTGACCACTTTGTGTACAGTTCCAAAAATATTCATCTACAATAAATCCATAACTTTTAAGAAAAAGGGATGTAAGATATGAATCGGGATATAAACTGAAAGATACTTAGGTGCATAAAAAATGGATCTCTGATCAAGATCGATGTCCATCTATAGGATCAATGTCAATTACGTAAATGAAAACAAAGGTCTTGAGACAGATTTTAAAAGATGGATTTAAGGGAATTTAGGATGATTACTGAGATACCTAAGGCTAACTAAAACACTCTAGGATAGATTACAAGGATGACTTATATAAAATACTGAATATAAAATAACACACAAAGGAAATAAATTATAGAAATAATGGATAAATTGATGACAATACTAACATTTAAAATTTTACAACCTATTATAGTCTACAAGCTTGAGATGGTGATCATGGCTCTTCTAATGAAATGGATGATCTGATCTAGTACCACAAGCTTCTTGGATAAGAAAATTTTCTCAACTAGTATTCAAAATAAATTATGTCATCCTTTCGGTGCAGTCACAAATGAAAGAAGTCCATCCTTTGGTCCAGGGAAGGTGATGCTTAAATTTATGTCAATCTAATATAATTGACATTGATCATAGGGATCACCAATGATTCCTAGACAAACTTATCCAAGTTGTTGGAAACGTTCTAACCAAGGAGTTAATTTGGGATTTAAGTTGTTTCGGTGATTTTATAATTTTGAGAAGGTTAAAGGTGGTTCAAACAACCTACCTTCAATTCTATTTTGGGATTTTTATTTATATTTTACCTAGGTAATTAACTGAATTACTTTTACTTGGGTAAAAAGTATTTAATAAAAGGTAATTACTCAAGGTAAATAGTAAATGGGGTAATTAAATGCTTACATGGGGTAGAATAAATATATCCAAGAAGGGAACCTAAGACCTAAGGTATAATAATTATTATCATGTGTAATCCTAGTGCTTACATGCACTTTTGAAAACTTTTTATCCTTTAAAATTTCAATGACTTGACCTTGATCATATTTTACATGTTGAAGTATGATATAAGTTATTTATTTCATTTCATGTATCCATAGTTGACCATTAAATGCATTGTATGCTCCTTTTATTATACACATCATAAGTTATATTCCACATGTATGCCATACACTTAATATTCACATTTCCATCATATCATGAAAATGATTTTTTCTCTCACCCGAGGCACATATAAAATATTGAGTCATATTTGGGTTAGTTGTGTAAATGTGTCATATGTCAACTTGATGTAAGAGCATCCAAGGTATAAGGAAAATCTTGCATCACCAAAAATAATAATTTATGTTACTTTTAATCTTGTTTTTTTAGGCTTTTTAGTTCATTTAGAGCACAAGTTGAAGTTTCCAGTAGTTTAGGACTCAAAATTTGTTGAAGGCTAAAAATAATAACCTGTTATTTTTAGTAAGCTTGTATTTTTGCATGTATGGACATGAAATTTTACACAAAGCTTTGAAATTGAAAAAAATAGCATTTGGTGAAATAATCAACTCAATATCATTGGTAGATAGTGAGTTATTAAAGTTTCTTGGTTCAAAATTCCTATATAAAAATATTCAACTTAAAGTTTGGACCTTTAAATGACCTTTTTTTTGGGGGGGGAGGGGGGCATAAAAAATGGTTTTCTCATGACATGGGACCATTATGTCATATATCACCTCATAATATCTCCAACGGTTCATTAATCAGATGCCTAGTTTAAAAGTTATAACTCTTGGGTGTGAAAAGGAATAGCTTACAAAATTCAAAATAATTTTCTTGGGCAGGAAAAGGGATAGTTGGGCCTTTGGGTAACCAAAAAAGGAATTTATTGGTGCCAATAAGGAGGGGAAGGGACTATGATGGAAGATAGTTTCATCAGTATAGATTATGGCTTTAGTTTGAAAGAATTTTGATAGGTTTAAATTTTTCTTTGTGGTGAAACAACCATATGGTTGTAGCATTGTAATTTTTTTATAATAAAATTTCTTTGATTTCTTTCCTCGCATTTATTGTGATAATATATGTTATTGTTTTGTGTGTGAATGGTGGGTGGAGTACCCCTTAATCACAACTCTACTTAAATGTATAATAAAATCACAAGGCTTTTCTTGTTTAATTATAATGCATGTAGTATAACATTATTCTAATAACATTTATAATCAATCTTGAGCTAACACTAGTACATTACATTTAATAAGACAAATACCATTATTCACTAGAACTAATCTAACACAAACATCATTTTTACTTATAAACTAGGAACAAAATTATTAACATAAACAAATATTGATCTATCTTAATTAAAGTCTATAGATAACATGTGTAACAATGTTCTCTTTGAAATGTAACTTAGAGGTTCAATACAATCTATCATAATAAATAGTACTAATACTCTATGTAATAATTATTCAATAATTTATAAGCATAGTTTTTGTATCTCTATAAATTATAATACTAATAATCAGGTTTGGATTTTATAATTTCAATCCATTAGCTTTTAGTTACATAAATTATTGTGCACCTTGTAACATGCACAACTACTTTCTATAAATAGTAGTAAGAAACTACTTTACATTTAATGTCTTAACCGAACTAACTCTTAGATGTGTTCCATGTTGTGATAGATGCATTAAAATTATGTTTTTATTGATTTCTATTTCAATAGAATCACTTTATCATCTCGGTTTATATCTCCTCATTTTTACTTAATGGTCTACACAACCTCATTCCCAATCCTAGTGCTCCTTATTTTTTGGTGACCAATTTGCTTCCATTTTTCATTCCAAAACTTGGTGAATATTCCATTCTAATAACTTCCATTTTTCTAGGTACATTTTCACAACTTCATCCTTACAAACTTCTCATGTTGGTGCTTCTCTGAATAAAATCAAGGAATATTTTATTGTATCTTGTACCCCTCAAATTTGTGCTCTTCAAAATGAAAGTATCACTAGTTATATTTAATCCTATCATAAATTTGAGATTTTTTATATATTTGGATAAAATTTGGAGCCAACATCACCCCATACTAGCTTGATTTTCATCCCTTGGATAATCCCTCTAACATTATTTTGTCTTCTAAAAATTTGGGCCCATCCCTCTTAATCTCTTCTTCAAAAACTTCCCATATTGATAATACATTTGGAATCATTTGTACTTTGATACTTATACTAATGGTTAAACTTTTTAGAACATATATTTGATCTACCACTTCCTCCACATTTTATTTTATGCTTAGTATTTTAGGTATTATTCCTTCTTCATCCATTAATTTGTAATTAAGGACTTTGAAGCTCTTATCTAGCTCCCTATGTTTCTCCTTAATGCAATCTTCCACCTCATATGTTTCTTTGAGGATTAAATTTATCTTAGTTATATATTTTCTCTAAAATACACTTTCCTCAAAAAAAATTCACTAGTTTGTCCTCAAAAAAACATGCATTTATCATTATAGTCTGGCATGCAAATGCTTTATCTACTAATTTGGTATTTTCCTAAATATTAATAATTTTTTTCCACATATTTTTAGTTTTTCATTTAATTATTGTATTACCTTCACTATCTTTTGTTTTTCCTCTTTGACACTAGCACTCTTTCTCATCTTCCTTAGGAGTTGGTTGATCATAAAATTTAATTAGTCAACATCCCCTATTCCTTCTAGATCTATGCCAAACATTAATTTAGGTTATTATATAAGAATTGTCTAGCAAAGTTTTGAAAATTTTAACTCCATTAATGTTTATTTGTGTTCTAACTTAGTTCGGTCATGTTCAATTTCCTTTAATTATTTATTTATATTCCTCATTATTATGAAATTTACAATGTACATACATATATACGTACATGCATACATACACACACACACACATATATAATGAAGTGAAGGTCAAAAATTTATATTTATACACTTATATTTCCAAATTTTTAGCATTCTCAACTTGTAAAATTATTTTAAAATACATATATACTGAAAAATTAAGAAAAAATATTATCAAATATCTTCAACATTTACTTTATCTATATATGTGATTTCATACAAAAATCCATTCATTTATTCCAAAAAGTGTCTGTACTCATACAATTAAAATATTTTTTCACAAATTTTTATTGTGTGTGTATACATACATACAGATATGTGTGTGTATATGTATATGTATATATATATATATATATATATATATATATATATGTATATATGTATATGTATATGTATATGTATATGTATATGTGTGTGTGTGTGTGTGTGTATATGTATATATATATATATATATGTATGTATATATATATATATATGTGTATATATATATATATATATATATATATATACATATATATATATACATATATATATATACACATATATATATATATATACATATATATATATATATACATATATATATATATATGTATATGTATAAGTATATGTATATGTATATGTATGTATGTATGTGTATATGTATGTATGTATTATATATAAACTACATTCAAATTTTCACAATTCATATTCTTATATTATTCTAATATTATTTATCCAAATGTCTCTTAAATTATCTCCAATTTCAAGCATTATTATTTTCTCTCCCAAGTGTAACATGTAAAATATATGATGATTACGTACCTAACTCACAACAAAATATGTGCATACATTGAAGCTCATAATAAGTAGGAAAATGAACTAACCAATGATATGAGTAAGAGTGGTGTTGATGTGATTTTTGACACACATAAATAGATGGGTTTATACCCTCTCATTTTAGGGCATATTTGGTTTTAAACCCAAGGCATGAGTCATAGGTTTTGTATGTCTACCATTATGGGAATAAATACAAGAAACTATATAGGTTATCATCACCTTTTGGAAACCAATACTAAATTTATAAGTTTTTTTCTAAATCTTTTGGATTTTTAGAAAATACTTATATATAGACACCAATCTAAACACTCGTAAAAAACTTATTACATATTTTTTTATTTAATTATTCAAAGTTTAGTAAAAAAAATTTGGGTCCTTCAATAAAATGATAAAATAGAGTAGGGTAATGAAAAAAATAGGATAAATATTTTATACTAAATGTTTCACTTTAGATACCTTGAAACTTATAACAATATCTAAACTAAAATATTTGAGATTAGTTTTACTTGATACCATCATAAGCTCATTACAAGACTTTAAGGGGTAACTAAAATAAGAAATAACAATTTCATATATCCACACAAATAATCTAAGACTATAAATTGTGAAGCACATTCAATCAATCTAAGATACCTAGGACCTAAGTAACAAAAATAGTTAATTCTAAAGGAATATTTTCAACATTTTCATCTAATAATTATCTACCTTAGAAACTCAAATACTAAATCACATTCAATGTAGTAGTATTGATATACAAACACACATACTTGAAATTTCAAGAGATATAACATGGCACATAGCCATTTATACTTTCAAAAAGAATGTATTCAGTAACAAATAAGTGGAATAAAACATATATTTCTAAAAACTTTAAAAAATTCAAATAAAGCACATAACTATATTTAAGCTTGAAAAAATATTAATCATGACATTTCTCAATAATCCAACCTCTAAAAAATATAACCATTGAGGTAATTATAATGAAAAAGTTTCAAGGTGAGACGTAGCCTTACTAAAATAGGAATCCTAACATAAAACAACAACCTCATTAATAGATTTAATATATTCATAAATTGGTCCCTCATGGCATGGACCATTTCCTCCCCTATTAATTTGAGATGGATTTTAGATTCATTCACTACCCTTATTTTAAAGTTTCAATATTACATTTGTTGTTCTCCTTTTTATTCCTTAGTGCACTAAGCATACTATTGGCTTATTTAAATGGTGTTTAGGATCCAGTATGGAACATACTTGGGAATAATTTAGTTTTGATTCATTATGAGTGGCCTATAATATATCTATAACTATTCCTAATAGCATGTTTATTATTTCTATCCTTTTGACTTATTCTACCAAGAAGTTTTTTGATCTCTTATCAATAGTCATTTATACATCTATTTTTTTGTGAATGCTACTCTAAATGACTTAACAACAAACCTAAATCCCATTATATAATCCCAAATGTCATCTACCTACTTAATTTGTCTCATCCTAGAAGAATAGATTAAATTAATAACCCTATGAATATTCGTATATATAATGATGGATAACTTAACCATCTTATTCATTGGCATCATAGCTCAGACCTTGAATTTATTAATAATGAATTTAGGGTAGTTCATTTCTACTTTAGACAAGAAAGACACTTCAAGTGTTGACCCTCGTTGACTTGATTGCATGATTATATTGACCTGGTGTTTTAAATGTGATGCCTCATCAATTTTATGTTTGGATGTGTCTCACAACACTTGCTTTTGAATGATACACACTTGCAAAAACATAAGTATATCATGAAGTGTTTTCAAATATTATTCAGATTTCCTCCTTGAGATACCTTACCTCTTATTTAAAATCATCTATCATGTGCTAGGTGAACTTATTAAAAGCCTTAATCATTGAATTAGGATCTTATATGAGAACTTATTCCTCCCTTGAAACTCTTATTACTTTTAGTGGAGGTGTAAACATATAATCCTTCAGCTAAAATTCTAATGACTATCCTCCAACCTTTAACACTTATATTGGCTACCCTTTTATTGTCCTTGGTACTCCTCTCATACTTCATTTCAACTCTATATTTTTCTAAAACATCCATATCTTTACCATTTTGTTTCAAAGACTTCATTTTCATCCTTTCAATATAATTAGTGGGTTTGGAGTTTTGATCATTACATGTCACAAGTATGACCTAGATAGAGGGGATTGTATGAGCACATCCTATCTCTAATTGTTGTTTCTGAAGAGATGGATTTCTAAATAGTGGAGAAAAATGTATTTCAAGTGAAACTTTGGATACTTCCTCTACAATGAATACAATGAGTGTAGATGAGGTGGTAAAAAGGGTAATACTAACACAAATATAAGAATATGGTGTTGGCATGGTTTTATCTCCATATATAAATTGTTTATTCTCTAACCTTACATAAGTAGAGGTTAAATGAATGAATGGGTTATTTGGTGAACTTTCAGTAGAGTTAGACACAACCATGGGGGATGATATTGATAGAAGGGGGTAAATTCTAATAGGTATACTTGAAATTCATAGTGTATCCATAAGATTCACAATAGTATGAATTCTATTAGTGATTAATGTAATGGTGATTGGTGGGAGTGTGAGTGAAATGGTTTGAATTTATATAAGAGCTGGCATGGTAGTGACAATGGTGGTGATTGGGTGACCAGTAATTACTAGAGAAATAGACAAACTAGAGATAATTTATACTATTAATTGAATATTAGAACTGTAAATAATTTAAGGTGTCATAATTATACTCATATTTACCTTTTTCATAGTTATAAATGATGATGATTTCATAGAATACATTGATAATCCCTCCATGAGTATTTGTACCTAGTCTCATGTAGTTGCATTTTGTAGTTTTTAGGATTCTTCCACATTCACGTCACCTTATTCTTCATTTTAGGGTGCCATCAATGGGGATAACCTTCTTATAACTAATAACCTTTTTACTACCACTTTCTCATTTTCAGAATGAATTTTCAAATCATCCTCATCTTGATATTCATGTTCATAGGGGTGAACTATTTTTCCTTGGAGGAATTACTTTATCTCGCTAGCAAGGTCCATTGTACTATTTGTACATAATTAGAACCTATAACCTTGGATATACTTTCCAATTACATGAAAAAAATGGGAAGTAATGAAAGTATGTTCTCTGACCCTTAGAGGAAATGTGGGGAATGGTGACAACTTTATTTTCCTATATAGCATTGGTACCCAATTAGCAAACATATATCATATCTCCATAATTTCCAGCTCGTCAAGCACACAAGGTAAAATGTGTGGACCTCCCATGATTATCTCAACCTTAATGATAATTTCCAGGGGGAAATATCACCATGCTAATATATTCCTTAAGCTCTACATTATAACATATAAAATTATAGGCATGGAGTACTTATGAATCCTTTTATAAATCACATGGTATAAATAGTTGAAAACTTTAGTTTATAAATCATGACACTATGCACACACAATTCTTAAAACAAACATGGATTTCTACTTTAAAATAGGGTTCTAACTTAGTGAATTTCATTATATCAAATTTTGAAGAGACATACCACAAATCCACAAGATAGGAAGCCATATAAAATTACTACCTATAGAAGTAGAACTTATAAGTTTTATAAAAAATAAATAAATAATGTCTACCAAGTTTTTTTGAGATTATGCTCAAGGATAATCAAAATTAGATGGACCCACAACATGTTGACATTCTCCATAGTAGGATATCCATAAAATGCGTTTAACATAACCAAAATCATCATGTTGTCAAGCCCATATTCTCTAATAGAGTATTTATTCAAATCGACTTTATTCACCCATTTCCTAGAATCCTCATCCCAATCATTGAGAACATATTTTATATCATGTTTATGGAACCTCTCCTGAACCTTCTTATTATCATATCGAAACATGGTTTTTGACAAATTATGTATCTCTTTGATTTTGATTTCATTGATAATTTTAACACATACCTTTTATTAAGTGTGAGCAAGTGAATAATTCTACCTTTGTAATAACTTTGTGAAATCCCAACTTCCTGATGGATTTAATGTATTCTATGTAGTAATTTTTTTCTTAAAGCAATAGTATTTCCACAGTCCATTAATTACAATAGAGAGCTTCTAGATTAAACTATGTTTGAGTTTTTGACCGACGTTTCGGTTCACACTCCATGAACCATCGTCAAGGTGAGAGAGTGAAAGATGTAAAATAATAGACTAAGCATTCCTTTTGTAGAAAAAAAATAAAGCTCATTGATGTCAAGGTGAGTGGGACAAGAAGGAGGGGGTCACAGAAGGGGGTAAATCTAGTTTACAAATCAATATTAGAAATTTCAATATTTGATTCTTATTAATTATAAATACTAAATTAATAAATAAATACTAGCAAATTCTAAATTTTGTAAGATGAATTATAAAATAAATAAATAAATGATATTAATTTCTATTTTAATTTTTAATTGTTAATTGTTAAAATTGTAAATGTTAATTGTAACATTAAAAATTAAAAAATAGAAAAAAATAATAATATCATTTATTTATCTATTTTATAATTCATCTTACAAAATTTATAATTTGCTAGTATTTATTTATTAATTCAGTAATTATAATTAATAAGAATCAAATAGTGAAATTTCTAATATTGATTTGTAAACCAGATTTCCCCCCTTCTGTGACCCCCTCCTTGTCCCACTGACCTTGACATCTATGATATTGACTATTTTATCTATATAAAGAATGCTTAGTCTATTATTTTACATCTTTCATTCTCTCACCCTAATGATGGTTCATGGAGTGTGAACCGAAACATCAATCAAAAACACAAACACAGTTTAATCCAGAAGCTCTCTACTGTAATTATTTTCTTGCATAGAATGTTCATTCCCTATGCAATTCATATTATTCTCCACCAAGTAGAAAATATCAAAATAATTTATGACTCCCATGATTCCTAAACCAAACACAATGTCCTTTAACTATTGAGGTTATGTCAATGTGGCAATAGCTTACTTGCCTTTAGATGTCATTCTTATCTATAAATTTCATTGTCTTTGCATCTTCCCATAGAACTCACTCATAATATTCCTACTTCCTTTTTCACTCCTCTTGATTTTCATGCAATGGTGGAAATAATTAGTTAATCTACAATGTTAAACTCAATTATTTGAGCATTAATGTGATTTTAACTTCCCAAAGAAACATAAATCGTAATTATGCTTTTAAATGACCACTTTTATCCTAATCATCACTTCACCATTAATGTGCACCTCTAAGTATTAATTGCATGACCTTTATAACTTTTTACTCACTCCACATTGGCCTTGCTCAAGATTTAACATATCCAACTTGGTAGTATGTGAATTAACCTAGTTCTGTTATTAATTTGTACCTAAACTAGGATTTTCATTGTCCTCATGGACATGCAATTTTATACATATTATTGTGTCCATTTCTCTTCACTTCATGTATTTCCCACTCGCATTCATAAACCAAAATTAATTGAACTTTGCATTTACGTAGTATTATTTCTAGTATAGAGTTCTATCTATAGACACATGGTATTTGTTTAACCATTTTTATGTGTTTTTTAGGTTAAAGGGGTAGTATAGCCTATGCACAAGGTTGAATAAAACTATTCTAGATTATGCCAACCAATTGAAAATTTAGATAAATAAATATTTTGAATTAAAATGTTGAGTTATGCAAAATATATGAAGTACATTTGATTGCATAAACACAAAGAAGAGATAATATTTAGTTCATCTTCAAATGCATAGGAAGATCTAATAATTATAGAGGTGGAAATAGGCATAGAAAATATTAGGACCTTGTCATTAGATTTTGGAAATATTTTTCTATATTACTAGACACTTGCATTAGTCCTAGGACACTTATGTCAATGTAGGTGTCCTGATCTCAATGGAATTATCCAATAGGTAATATTCATTGTACTTTAGAGTGATCACCTATAGACTTTTGGATTTTTATCACCTTTTCATTGATGTATTTTATTCATCCACATAGGCTATCGATTAATATATGTGGATCAAACCTTAGCTCTTCACCTTAGGTCTTTATACCTTGAAAAAATGGGTTAGTGGGCTCACAGTGTCAATCTGACCCCAAGGACCCTTCTATCTATTATTATTTTCTACATATCCAATACTCCAAGGAGGGCCTTAGACATATGTATTTCTCCCCTAAATGTTGGCTTTTATATTTACAAGGGTACAATATATTATATGCAAGGGCACAACATGATCTAAATTGTAACTTAAAAAATATTGCTCATGGCTTATTCTTTGAGTGCTTTAGACTTTTAATATGACTACTTATATGATTGATATGAATTTAGGGAAGAGTAAGGTAGTATAACTCAATTGTGTAATCTATTGAGTGATCTTGAATAGGTGTTTGCTTGGTATTTGCTAGACGAATTATGATTAGGTTTATATTTGTATTTATACCATACTTTTTGTAAATATCTCATTGTAGGGTTAAATAAAACAAAGGGGATAACCCATAGGATTTAAGAGATTTAAAAATTAGATGAATTTTAAGGACTTCACATTTGATAAAAATGTTGTCAATCAGACTTGCACCCCTCTGAAGGTAGTTTCAGGCCTTCACAGTCTATTGAAACATGGAAATAATCCTAGGCTATGGGTGACCTAATCAGTAGATTGAATCTCTAGATTCTAAGGGCTAACTCCCTTTGGTGTATCAATTAGGATCTTTTCTCTATGTTATGAACTATTGGGAAAAGAAATAAAAAATTGAATGGAAATCCTATCTAATAATGGTGATACACCTATATTTTTTTTATTGATCCACTCAATTTGAGCTCCTAAGAACACTGATTTAGACAAGGAAAGGGTTGAAATTTCAACTCCAATTAACCAATATACATAAGTGTTTCATAAAAAGGTTTTATTTGGTGATCTAAGATTGAGGGAAATGAAAGAATAGCCTGATTTAAGGCACTAACTAGGCACTTATATCCACTATAAATTCAGCCAAGAGACATCAAACATAGAACATAACCTACATAAACTAATCAACTATGCTGCTAGGTAAGAATCAAGACTTGACAAGGAAGAGAAATTCTATCACTTATTCAAATCACTGACATGAATACACTATATCAGTATTCTAGAAAATAAAAATAGTCCTTTTATTAATTTGAAAAAATATTACAAACTTAGTCTTTGGCAGAAGTTGATCTTGCCAAAAGAGGGATCCAATTCAAGGCTGAAAAGCCAACTTATATAGAAAACATACAACAGCCAAGAGGTTGGTGCTAAAAATAGAAAAGGAGGTCAACTCTTACATTAACCAAGTCTAATTTATGTTATTCCAAGATAAAAAATCCTTATAAGAATATCTTCTTGTCTTTTTCCATGCATGAAAAACCCTTTGGTGTTGAAAATGGATGGTGGGCTCATGCTTAGACTAATCTACCTCATACATGAAATCTATGCCAATCATGGATGTCTTAACTCAACCTTGAACCAATTTAAAGCTATGTTGAAAGATAATAATGTCCTTTATGACATGGAAAACATGAGTAGATGTCGCACTTGATAACCAATTAACTCTACTTGCATGAAACGATATGCCACATTTGATTTTAGAACTCCACTTGAACTGTTGGAAACATTTGAAAGGATTATATTACTGAGAGTGCATGCATGAAATTTTGTGTTGATCTCTCCAACATTAAACTTCTTGTGTCCTTCATGCAAATGAGTCTTCATTTTTTGACCTAAAAGAGTCATGTTTGAAATGGTTACACATCTTGGACATGTTTAATCATATTTTGAGCCACTTTGGATGCTATAGATTGTGTTAATTTGTTTATATTGGCTATTGAAATATCTTGCATTTTATGGTTCTTTATTTTTGTGTATTTCCTATAGAAACTTTGTTTAGGCTCTTCCTTTTGCCTCTAGCTTTGTTTATTTCCATATACTTTTGTCTGAGACTTTTCTTTTCAAAGGAAATCCTTCTTAGGGCTTATGTCTTTATCATTTTCCCATAGACAAAATGTCCATGGGAATTGTCTCTCTTTCATTTCCTTCTTTCATTTGGTCTCAGGCTTTTCCTTGAAACATTCCTTCAGACAAAAAGTCTGAAGGAATTATCTTTCAAGGTTTGTCTTGGACCATTCCTTCAGACAAAAAATCCAAAGGAATTGTCTTTCAAAATGTTTTCTTGGACAAAATGTCTGAATTATTTCCTATTTACATTTCCTTTAGAAAAAAATTCTTATTTCCTTTCCGAAATAGTGCTTTAGGAATTCAAAGTGTCCCCTTAGGTTTTTCAACTTTTTGAAACATTCCTTCAAGATTTTTGTTTATGTCCACTTGCCCTTTAGATTTTCATATTTGTCCACTTGCCCTTTAGATTTTCATATTTGTCCACTTGCCCTTCGGATTTTTGTATTTGTCCACTTGCCCTTTGGATTTTTGTATTTGTCTACTTCAGGCCTTTTAAATGACTTTCTCGAAGGGATTCTACCCTTTGGGTTCATGCAAAGTGTCCTTTCAGCCTTTCAGGCTTGTTGTAAAAACCCTTTAGCATTTTGAAAATGGTCCTTTGATGAGAAAAAGATCCTTTTGGAAAAATTGTAATGAACCTTTTGAAAAAAATGTATTATCCACCTGCCCTTCAAATAAATTGAAATGGTCTACTTTTCCATGGAATTGACCCTTAGGCAAAATGAAATTGTCCACATTATCTCTAAAAATGACCTTTTTTGAAGGGAAGGAACCCTCCAAAATTCTACAAATGGACCTTTCAGTCGAAAGAAAATCCCTTGAAATTTGTCAATTGACCTTCAAACTTTTTGTGAAGAACCTTCCCAAAGGGAAAGAACCCTTTGGGAAACTTGTAAAGGACCCTTTGGAATTAATGAAATGACCCTTCAAAAAAATTAAAAAGCCTTTTAAAATTCATGAAGTGAACCTTCTTGAAGGACACATAGCCTTCAAGACTCTTACTAAGTGTCCTTCAAAATTTTCCAAGTGAACCTTCAAATTTTTGTATTTGTGACCTTTTCATTTGAGGATCCCCTTTAGGTTAAAAAATGATTCACAATACAAATTGGCACAATATCTAGAGTTCCAAATGAAAGGGGTGACAAATTTTGAGTTGTGGGGAAAAATTGTCAACATTTTGGTGACTCAGCTCGGAAGCATGAGTGTTATGATTGAGAACCTAACCATATACATGATATTTGAACTCATAAATAAATGACATATCTGATCCATGACTGAAAACTCTCTTTTGGCATGAGATAACCTTCATCCTTCAAAACCAGAAGGTGAACACACAAAGTAGGGAAACCTAACTAAGCAAAGAAAATGTGCAAATAAGCACTTATTTGGGATAAAATAGAAAGAAACTGTTGTGCTTGAACAACACTTGGAGGAGAGAAAAATAAACTATGTACAAGGAGCTTTGCTCTTCAATAACAATGTTTTAGATGCATCCCATTGACTGGGGTTGGAAGCTACTCACCATCCATCTTTGCAAGTTGGAAGGCATTGTGGGATTTGCAGCTAGAGATTGTATATGGGCCACTCCAAAGGGAGTCAAACTTAAAATGTTGATAATTTTACCCTATAGGTCAAAGTTTGTCACCCCTACCATTTGAAACTCTGCATATTGTGCTAATTTGTCTTGTGAATCATTTTTTAACCTGAAGGGCATCCTCAAAATAAAAGGTTACAAATACAAAAAATTGAAGGTTCACTTGTAAAATTTTGAAGGACACTTGGCAAGATCCCAAAGGGTATGTGCCCTTCAAGAAGGTTCACTTCACAAATTTCAAAAAGCTTTTCAATTTTTTAGAAGGGTCATTTCATTAATTCCAAAGGGTCCTTTATAGGTTTCCCAAAGGGTTTTTTCCATTTGAGAAGGTTATTCACAAAAAGCCTGAAGGGCAATTGACAAATTCTAAGGGATTTTTTTTTGATCGAAAGGTCCATTTACATAATTTTGAAGGGTTCCTTCACTTTAAAAAAGGGAATTTTTCATTTTAATGAAGTGTCAATTCCATGGAAAAGTGGACCATTTTAATTTATCTGAAGGGTAGGTAGATAATACATTTTTTCTGAAGGGTTCAATATAATATTGCCAAAAGGATCTTTTTCTCATCAAATGAACATTTTCAAAATATCGAAGGGATTTTCCAAGAAGCCCAAAAGGTTGAAAGGACACTTTGTAAAAACTTGAAATGTATAATCCATTTGAGAAAGTCATTTAAAAGCCCTGAAGTGGAGAAATACAAAAATCCGAAGGCCAAGTGGACAAATAGGAAAATCCAAAGGGCAAGTGGACAAATACAAAAATCTAAAGGGCAAGTGGACATAAACAAAAACCCTAAAAGGACATTGCAAAAAGCCTAAAAACCCAAGGAGACACTTTGAAATCCTGAAGGGATGTTTTGGAAAGGAAATAATTCCTTCAAACTTTTTGTCTGAAGGAAATGCAAATAGGAAAAAATTCAGACATTTTGTCCAAGAAAAAAATTTTAAAGATAATTCCTTCAGACTTTTTGTCCGAAGGAATGGTCCAAGACAAATCCCAAAAGACAATTCCTTTGAACTTTTTTTCTGAAGGAATGGTTCAAGGAAAATCATGGGACCAAACGAAAGAAGGAAATGAAAGAGAGACAATTCTCGTAGACATTTTATCTATGGGAAAATGACAAAGACATAAGCCTGAGGAAGGATTTCCTTCGGAAAGAAAAGTCTCAGACAAAATTCTATGGAAATAAACAAAGCTAAAGGCAAAATGAAGAGCCCAAAAAAAATGTCCATAAGAAATACATGAAAATGAAGAACTAGAAAATGCAGGATATTTCAATAGCCAATATTAATAGATTAACACAGTCTATAGCATGCAAAGTGGCCCAAAATAGGATTAAACATGTCTAAGATGTGTAACTATTTCAAATAGGACTCTTTCAATTCAAAAAATAGATACTCATTTGCATGAAGGACACAAGGATTTTAACATTGCAGAGCTCAACACAAAATTTCATGCATGCACTCTCATTAATCTGTTCCTTTCAAACATTTTTAGTAGTTCAAGAAAAGTTCTAAAATCATATGTGGCGTAGCTTTTTCATGCAAGTAGAGTTGATTGGTTATCAAGTGCCACATCTACTCATGCTTTCCACATAATAGAAGACATTATCATGTTCTAACTCAGCTTTAAATCAATTCAAGCTTGAGTTAAGACATCTAAGATTGGCGTAGATTTCATGTATGAGGTAGATTAGTCCAAGCTTGAGCCCACCATCCATTTTCAATGCCAAAGGGTTTTTCATGCAAGACAAAAGACAAGAATATATTCTTAGAAGGCTTCGTTATCTTAGCATAACAAAAATTAGACTTGTTTAATTTAAGATTTGACCTTATTTTCTATTTTTAGCACCAACCTCTTGGATATTGTATGTTTTCTATATATAAGTTAGCTTTTTAGCCTTGAATTGGATCCCTCTTTTGGAAAGCTCAAATTATACCAAAGACTAAGTTTGTAACCTTTTTTCAAATTAAAATGATTATTTTTATTTTCCAGGATGTTGGTATAGTGTATTCATGTTAGTGATTTCCATAAGTGATAGAATTTATCTTCCTTGTCAAGTTTTGATTCATACGTAGCAGCATAGTTGATCAGTTTATGCAAGTCATGTTTTGTGTTTGATGTCTCTTGGTTGAGTTTATAGTGGATATAAGTGGCTAGTTAGTGCCTCAAATTAGGCTTATTCTTTCATTTCCCTCAAGCTTAGACCACCAAATAAAACCTTTTTTGTAAAATACCTATGTATATTAGTCAATTAGAGTTCAAACTTTAGCCCTTTACTTCTCTAAATCAATGTTCTTAGGAGCTCAAATTGAGTGGATCAATCAAAAAATATAGGTGTATCACCATCATTATATAGGATTTCCATTCAAGTTTCTCTTTCTTTTCCCAACAATTTATATCATAGAGCAAAGATCCTAATTGATACACTAAAAGGAGCTAGCCCTTAAAATTTAGAGATTCAATTCATTAATTAGGTCACCCATAGCCTAGGATTATTTTCATGTTTTAGCAGATTATGAAGGCCTAAAACTACCTTCACAGGGGTGCAAGTCTAATTGACAACAAAAAACATAGACACTTAGGTCGACACAAGGGTCCTTGTGTGGGATGTAAATGACCGGTAAGCTAGGAAGTTGTTAAAGATCAAAAACTGAAAGTCAAGGATATATATCAAGATTTAGTATTATGTATTGTGTAAAATATTTGAGTCATCAAAAATGATAGGGTCAAACCATAAGTTAAATAGTTAGGAACATTGAGATGGTGAATGTGATCCTTTTGGTAGTAGGAAGGTCTATAACTAAAGGGTAGATCCTTGACAAGTATTTATCAAGTATAAAAGATTGAGATGTTATATAAATCATATTTTTGTATCTAAACTATTATGAACTATAATCAATAATGCATCATGTCTAACTCATGGAATTTTCTTATGTTTTTATCCTTCATGGATATGAGATTCTGATGAATTAGGAGTTATAATCTATTGTGTCCATTGAATGGATATAACCTTTAATTTTAAATTTTATGGACACGTAACATTATCTTATGCATTGAATACTAACATTACATTTGTAAAATTACTTTGAACAATTTTTAGGGAGTGAATGGTTGTGTTATATTTAGAAATTTCAATTCATAATTTGTCAAGTTCATTACTAGTGTTGTCTACAATACAAATTATCCCACATGGATATCATCCCATCTTATTTTTCCTTTGTTGTTTTGAATCATCTATTATGGGGTCTTCAATTTCACTAATCAAATTAATTACATACTAACTACCCACAATTATTCACTTTGAATGTTGACACTTCACATACCTTCAAAGATCATAATCTAAATATAAGTCCCAAGGATGATGATGAATTATATCATTAGAAACCATAAGAAGAATTAGATTGACTCTTCATATAATGTTAGTGTGGTTGTTTCCATCCTTAATTTTCTTATAAATATATGTTCAATCCCATTGTATAACCTACTAAACCATTTGAATATATAAACTTGGTAATGATCCATGCCATCGATATTTTCATCTCATCCCTTAGCTTAGATCAATAAATAACACTTGATTTTTTGTGTTTGATGTCAATTTAAAATAGGTGGAACCAGAACACAACCATCATTATTATTAGAGTCTAACTCTCTCAATGTGCCTAAATTCACTATTAGGAAGATGTGGCTAGGGAATATATGAGGTGCTTCTTCATTGTAATTAAATTAAACCTCATATCTAAAGTTTATTTACCCTCCCTTTAATGGTAAAAAAATAAGGAGGAGCTACTCAACTTTGAAACTTGGGAAATATTATCCTTAATTTATATGAGTAGGGGTCATTTTAAGACCTTTTTAACATAATTTAGGGTTAGCTCATGTTATTTGATCACAAAATTTGGCCCTTCAATTTCCTTATCAAGTTTCTCAGTCTTCATATGAATGTTAAGATTAGATAAAATATTTGGTTGCATGTCCATTGTTAACATAGAAGCCTATTATTTACTTTTTTCATAGCATAATTTTATATACATGTTTTGAAGTTTTGTACTCTGTACAATAATAATAATAATAATAATAATAATAATAATAATAATAATAATAATAATAATTCACTATATATATATTTCATCCTTGTTCTTAATGCTTTATTTATTTTGCATTTATATTTTATCCATGTTAAAATAAAAAGGACTATAAAAATATATTAGATAAAATGAGACAATCATAGGGGCCTTATATGTTAAATGAAAATGAAAGCAACAAGTCATATAGAACTTTGTTTCATAACAATAAAATGTAGTAGGTTGAATATGCAAAGCATGTTTTTATAATCACCTAAAAGTGGTATTTGAGTGTTAAGAGTGTTATTTGAGACTACCTAATCCTAGCTTATCCCTAGACCTATCCTAGAGCCTATTATCACACTTTTTTAGCCTTTGTACAAACCACAGGGATCCCTGATTAGCTTAAATGTAGTCTCAGACACTCATTTTTTGATCCCAACCCTTCATTCCGAAAAGTCTATCATTGGACATTAGCACCATATTAAGAACACTAGATCCATGTGGAGCTAATGTCCCCAAAATGGCGCTAATATCATTTACCCTATCTTTCTTGAATGAATATATTTTCAAAGGTAAAACCCTCCTAAGGTCAGCCTAAGCATCTTTTATTGTCTACACAAGCTATAAAATATTATAAATACATGACTTTTAGACCTCTATCCACTAGATGGAAATTAGATGCAAAATATTTATTAAAACACGAAACAAGTTGAGAAAAATCAAGGTTATTATTTCCTAATTTGCCTTAATTTTACACATTACCATCTACAATGACCCTAAGTTCATATTTTCCACATTTCTAATCTCAAACACACTCAAGGAATTCAAGACCATTATCATTCTAGTATCACTTGCACTTGTGCTAACACTTAGGTGGGGAGAACTACATCAATCTTGATCCCTCATTAGAGTAATAGCATGTAGGCAACTATCTTCATAGTGGGTTATTGAGTATGCTTAGCCTATCCTACTAACAAACACACTTTTTAGCTCATGTCTTACTTGCAAGGAGGATTAGTGTTTGCATCATAAATTAGCTATTACAAGCATAATACATAGTTGCATACTTCTTACATGTAAGAATAAAACCTAGAAACATAGATGCATCTACACTAATGAGCTCATAATATGGTTCATTATTGACGTGTTATTTCTCTCAATTCATCTCTCTAAGGATATTATCTTATGCAAATCATAGATTGTTAGATAGTTATTACATGAAAAGTAGATACTTGTCTTGTTTATATTAAACTAAAGACTAAACATTTACGTTGTCATTAATATCTAATACATAGCATGCTTTAGTAATTTTTGTTGTGAAGAATGCTCAAGAAGAAGACATAGGTGATGTATAGTGATAGTTAAATTTTGATCTCCATCCAGTAGAATTATGAACTCACATAGAATGAATTTATATATTTTTTAGGCTTGTTTCTACAGACTCTGTAAACTTGTCTCTATGGACTCCGTAGGCTTGTTTCTACAGACTCTGTAGGCTCATTCCCACTGACTCTGCAGGGTCAATTTCATGGATTGTGTAAAGACAAAGCTACAAATGGGGAAGCTGGTAGCTAGATAACATGAGAAAGAATCATTCCAGCTAGAGTCAAATGAGGAAAATACCCACCTGCTATTTTGTAAGATTTACTTTTGATAAAGTTGTATATATTTAAATCTTAGGACTATTATAAGATAGTATATCTATTTCATCAGAATAATTGGATCTCTTGGAAATCCAATCTCTTATCTTTAGATGAGTGGATTGACCAAGGAATCCTATCTTTTTGCATCCTATTTTAAGTTGATGGTATTAGCATAAAATTTCAGACTTTTGTTATTGAAAGAGAATAGATAAAAGATACATACAAGCATATTATAGATTTTAGATAGATTGTAATTATTTTAGTTTTATGAATTATCACTTCAATTTCTAGCATCGATTAATCTTTGTTTCTGAGTCTGAGAGGAGCAAGGGCTCACTCTCCTTAGAACCAAGAATTGTGTACGGTACTTATGTTATGTTATATTAACTTTTTATTATAACTAATCAAAATCTTGCTAATATTTGTATTCATTCATAAAACATCAAAATAAATTCACAGTTTAAAAGGCATTTTCTTATTCCAAATTCATTTCCTTTTTAAGCAAAGTGTGTTTTCTTTTACAACAAATTTATGAAGTAAATTTTTTTTTAAAGTTAAACATCTCCATTTTCACACCAACATAAATAGGAGTGTGATTTTAATTTAAAGCAAAAGAGTAGATTCATTGGATTAAATAGTTACATCTTTTCCTTTTCAGTAGAAGAGTGAATCAAGTAGTTTAAGACATTTCTTTCATTAGTCAAAGTTAGAATAGGACTATCAAACACTCCCACAAGTAGACTTCTAGATCTACCATCTTACACCTTAATACAAATAGTTTTGAACACTAATCTTAGTTGATAAGACATCAATTAAATATTGATTAAATGAGGAGTAAAATGACACTCATCATTTTTCACACCATTGCCGGGGATCAAGGTGTTAGTAAGGTAATAATTATTGGTCTAGAGTGAAAAATAGAAAAATTTGTAAAAACCATAGAATTTAAAACAAAAATTCAATAAATTAATGTATTGTCCTAGAGACTCTAAAGGATGATTCATCCCAAAATTCCCACCAAGAATACAAGTTAAAACTCCTTCAACATCTCTAAGTAGTGAACCAAAAGTTACGATTGAAACCTATCTACAAAAATCTTTAGAAACTTAGATAGAAACTAGGCCATTACCATAAGCAAGCCCCATAAGACAAATTCCTCAGGATCAATCTCTTGTAGGAAGACATTATTTATAAATTGTCAAGGACTTAGAAGAAGCATTTCAAAAATCCATAGCTGAAAAAAAAATTGAGAAGTTTAAACAACCCATAATTGATACCATAAATATTCAGTGGGCAGATCACCCCAGCTTTGAAACATCATCAGAAGAAGAAAATATGGTTTTCCAAAAAAATTCATAAAATTAACTACTTACACAACCAGGAAGAACTTTTTTCTTTCCTGTTGTTGTAGATCCTAATGATCAAATCCCCATGAAAAATATTTCACCAGCTAATCTACCAAATTTTTTAGGAAGATCTACAGAAGATCTTGATCAATTTATATTTGAGTTTAAAGTGCTATGTCAAACTTATGATTACATAACAGATAGCTAAAAATTAAAACTATTTCCCTCTACACTTAAAAATACAGCTATGAGATGGTTCATGGGTTTACCTGGTGATTCTATTAGAACATGAGATGACATGGAGACATAATTCTTAAACAAGTATCAAGATTACTATTGAGTGTGAGAAATAAAATAAGATTTCTTTAAAATAAAATAGAATGAGGATGAATATATAGAGGATTATTTGGATAGATTTATGTTCACTCATAAAAGAAGCAATTATCCATTCACTGAAGAAGTTTAGAAATTGGTTTTCTTAAAAGGGTTGGATGAAGATACTAGAGATGACTTAAATCTAATGGGAGGTGGAGATATAAATAAGTTGGCTTTCAATCAAATTTATGATCTTTGTACCAACTACTCTCAAACAAAAATTGGAATAAAGAGAAAAAGGTTTGGGAAATCTAATGAAGTGGGTAAGCTAATGGAAGAATTTGTCAATCTAAAGATAGATATTTTGGTTACACTAAACAGTACTTTGAATGGCCTTCAAGCTAAGAAAAATACAATAGGACCCTTAGTAATATATTGTTCTAAGTGTAGATAAAAACATTCTCTTATAGACTACCCCTAGATAAAACCAATGTTTCATCATGTGGGATATATGATGCAATAGATCATGATACCAAACATTGCACCCTTCTACCTATTTTAAAATATTAAATAAAAACACAAGTTCAGTCCATTGAAGAAGTAAATTATATTTAGAGACAAAATGTTGCCCCACAAAACCAAGCTCAAAGACAATTTAATGCAAGAAACCTAGTTTATCCATGGATGGCATCATAGAATGTTTCAATTCCTTCACCTTTTTGGAATCAATCCTAAATTCCATCAATCCAAAATCTATGGGTAGGAAAAGATTGGATGCCAACACCCCCATGGATGGTGCCACAGCCATAGCAACAATGGGTACCATAGCAATAATAGGTACCACAACAGCAATTGATGTCACATTAATATCAACAATGGAATCTACAGCGGAACCCATAGCAATAATTCACCTAAGAAGACTATTTCAATATCAAACTATAATTCCACCCTCAGTTATTCAGCAACAAGGATAAATCAATCAACCCTCAATGCCTGCATAACCAATAGAAAATCTAAAAAATAAACAACCAGCACCTGTTTATGTTAATAAACAGGAAGAGACAATGAATATTGGAGTTATTTATTGTTTAGACATACATTTAAGATCAGAGAAAACTATACAAAAACCTTCAATTCTCATTTTTTAGATACCTGATGAAAAAAAAAAAGAATCATCTCAATTAAACACTAGAGAAGCCAAAATCAAAATGAGCCCTAAAGAAAATAAAGAAAACACTGCTACACCAATAGTTTCTTTTCATGAAAGATTAAAATAAATTGATATTAAACTAGAATCAAACTTGGTCCATGAGTGCAAAAGATCAATATTGAGGTACCCCTACTACAAGCTATTAGGGATATACCTAAATTGAACAAGATTATCAAAAACCTTTATATCAAGACACCTAGGAGGAAAGCAAACTATCTAGGAACCATTCATGTTGATAGACAAGTTTTTGATTTATAAGTAGGAAAACTATTAATTCTTAAATATGTAGATCTAGGAAGCCCAGTGATCACAGTCACAGTCGGAGGTAAAAAAATTCTTAACATCTTAGTTGATTTAGGAGCAGAAATTAATAGTATAACAATTGATACTCTCTATATATTGTCTCTTATGAGAATGCAACCCACAACTACAATTTTTTAAATGGCAAACCAATCTATAATTAAACTAGAAAAGACTATAAAAAATATTGAAGTACTAATAGAGTCTTTAAAATATCTAGTAGATTTCTTGGTCTTGTAACCTAAAACAAAGAATCTAGGATATCCCATAATCCTAGGTAGACCATGGTTGGCTATTGTAGTAGCATTAATTGATTTCAAGTCAGGAGATACGACCATTTCTAATGGGTTAAAATCCAAATGTATCTCTTTGTATCTTCTTTTAAAACCATCAACAAATCACATACAAGAACTTTGGGTGGATGAATCAGACAACACATCAAATAATATTTTATCCTTAGCTATGATCATAATTAAAAAACACTTAGAAGAATTGAATGGAGACATATACCTAGAATCTATGAAATCTTCTAGTCTAAAAGCTATCAACTCTGTTAGTCTAAAAGCTACGGACTCTATCAGTCTAGAAACTATGGACTACCTCAGTTTAGTATTCTTGGTTTAGATAGAATATTATGAAACCTCTACTTCTACTTTTTATATTTTTTCCTCACCATATGATCATGGATTGATTTAAGAAAGTGTGTAGAAATTGGTAGAACAACAACAAACTCATTTCTTAGATGTATTATATTATTCATTAGCAAGACTGATTCCTCTTAGAGAAGAGTTTATTGATAATGTAACCATGTTTCATAAGCTACTTCCTTATCCATGTCCTCTAAACTCATTTATTAGTGAATTAAATAAAATAGAATCCAAATACCTAAACACAAAATCAATCATGATATTACTTGGAAAGATTTTGAACATCAATAGTTGGTTGACAAATGAAGAGAAAGATTAACTCTTTGAAGTATTGAAAAGCCATACCAAGGATTTTACTTGAGATTATACCAACATGAAAGGAATTCACCTCAACATATGCACTCATCATATTTACATGAAATCTATCAAACCAGTCAGACAATCACAAAGAAGAATAAACCTAGCATTAAAGGAGTTAGTCAAAATAGAGATCCAAAAATTATTGAAAGTTGGGTTTATTTACCCCATCTTAGATAGCCAGTGGGTTTCACCCCTAATAATTGTGCCCAAAAAAATGGAAAATTAAGAGTATGTGTATATTATAGATAATTGAACAAAGCAACACTAAGATATTATTTTTCTCTACTTTTTATTGATCAAGTTTTTGACAACTTGATAGAAAAAAGATATTTTTCTTTTCTAGATGGGTTTAGTGGGTATAACCAGATAATGGTGGTAGCTGAAGATCAAGATAAAACCACATTCACCTACCCTTAGAGAACTTTTACTTACTAAGTACTCCCATTTGGACTCTGTAATGCTCTAGCAACCTTCTAAAGAGCAGTTTTAGCAATATTCTCTAACCTTACAAATGATTATGTTGAAGTATATATGGATTATTTCATCATTCATGGTGGAACTTATGAAGAGATTCTTACCAATTTGGAAAGAGTACTGATTAGATGTGAAGAACATCAATTATCTTTGAGCCATGAGAAATGTTTATTGATGATGGATGAAGGAATAGTGTTGAGACACCATATTTCTACAAAAGGCATTCAATTAGATCTAAATAAGGTTGAAATAATCTTCAACTTATCCATCCCACAAATACAAATTAAAATTAAAATTTTTTTAGGACATGCTAGTTACTACAGATGTTTCATAGATAATTTTAACCAAATAGTTTCCCCTATGTTTGCCTTACTTACAAAAGATAGTATATTTGAATAGAATGATAGTTGTTAGTAGGCTTTTAAGACCATCAAAGCTAAACTCATTACTACTCTAGTATTGAGAGGACCAAATTAGACTCAGTCATTCCATATATACATAGATTCTTCCAATACAGCAATAGGAGTAATATTTGGACAAAAAGATGAAGAGGATAACATGTATGCTATATATTATATTAGCAAAAATATGATATCTACTGAAAAAAACTACATCATAATTGAGAAGGAATTCCTAGATATAGTCTATACAATTAACAAATTTAGACACTATATAACAAGCTACAAGGTATTTATCTATATAGACCATTCAACTATTAGATATCTTACCAATAAACCAATTATAGGAGGTAGGATTATTAGATTGTTATTGCTCTTACAAGAATTTGATGTTACTATTATAGATAAACTAGAAAAGTCTAATGTAGTTATTGATTTCTTATCAAGGATGAACACTACAAGTCAGGAAGAACCGGTGGAAGATGACATTCTAGATGAATAATTATTTGCTATTTCATCAAAATCTTTGTCGTTTGTTGATATAGCTAATTATCTCACCATAAAGAAGTTTCTTCTATACTTTTTACAAAAAAAAGAAACATTTAATCAAAAAAAATTCTTCTTTTAAATGGATTAATAGAATGCTATTCAAACTTAGACCTGACCATATGTTTCATAGGTGTGTGACAAATGTTGAAGCTTATTATATCATTAAAGCTTGTCATGATGAACCAGGAGGAGGTCATTACTCAGCTCAAAGAACCATACACAAAATTTTAGTAGCAAGATATTATTGGCCTCACCTTCATCAGTAAGTAAAAAGATATGTCAGACACTATGATGCTTGTCAGATAATTAGATAGCCTACTCTTTCAACAGAGATGTCTCTACACCCTCATCCTCAATTAGTTTTATAACCATTTGAAAATGGGGAATTGATTTTATAGGTCATGTGGATCCTCCTTCCAAAAGAAAGAATATCTCTTAGTATGTACAGACTATATGACCAAGTGGGTGAAAGTGGAAGTATTAACTCATACAAGAAAAGAGATGGTAGCTAGTTTTTTATATTTCAAAATCATGTAAAGATTTGGTACTCTAAAGGAGATAGTCTCATATCAAAGACTGTAGTTTATATCAAATATGATAAAGCACTTCATGCAATTATATCAAACTCAACACATAAAAACATCTCCATACCATCCACAAGTTAATGGGCAAGTTGAAGTCACCAATAGAGAACTAGAAACTATTTTAACCAAACTTGTTAATTCTAACAGAAAGGATTGGGTAGATAAGGTACCACAAGCTATTTAGGTCTATAATACTACTTGGAAAATAATTAGATTTTCACCTTATAAATTGGTTTATAATAAGAAGCCCTTATTCTCTATTGAATTTAAATTAAAAACTTTAAAAATAGCTATAAAAGTAGGGATTGATTAAATACAGAAAGAAAGACTCTTACAGCTTAATCAACTTGATAAGATGAGGATGGAAGCACTACAAAGAAATAAATTGGTACAACATCAAAAAAAAGTTTGGCATGATTCATAGATCAAGGAAGGAGATTGGGCACTATTGTTTGATTCTAAATTTTAACAGTTTAAAGGAAAACTTAAACAAGGTGGTTGGGACCTTATCAAATTGAGAAGGTCTTTGAAAATGGTTTTGTTAATATAATACCTATTGATGACAGTAGAAGAGCTTTTTTATTAAATAAACATATATTGAAGCTTTATCAAAAACTTCTTAATAAAGAAGAATTTGTTCAAAAAGTAAAATATCAAGTAACCTTTCTAGAGGACTCTGCTTCTTCTAAGGAAACTACTTCAAATCAAATAATTATTCTTGAGGACTCTACTTCTTCTAGAGAACCTACTCCTTGATGATCATATATATATATAGGGAAAATCTTTGCAGAGACACTATTGACAATGCATGCTCAGAAAACCAGCTTGTTAGTTGGCTATGCATTGCAAAAAGGGCTTTGGTTAGAAAACTAGTAATGGCTAGCTAAAAGGAAAAAACAAAATATATAAGAAAAAATAATAAAAATCTCATCATGTCACTATGATTGGTCTTCTCCATGCAATAAAATTTATTCTTTCAACACCTATTGACTAATCCATCCAAACTCATTTGTGCAAGACAAATGGTGAGCAAAGGATAAATCTAAGGTCAAAAGTAAGTGAGACATATATTCTATTTATTTATGTTTAGTTAACTAATTATCTTTGATTTAATTAAGATTTATTCTATGAAGATGACCCACACTTGAGCCTTACAAAATGGAATGAGATGACACATATCATAATGGATAAGCATGCAAATAAGATGGCAAAGGTGTATGTCTACATCATGATGACCTATGTAGTTTTGGTACAATCAATTATATCATCAATAATTATAATGATGAGACATCATAAATGAGTTCTAAATGAAATGATAAATAGCAATCATTGTCAAAGTGCCACGACATCATTTTATCTAATTTGTAATAATTTGATAAAATGGCTGGCACACTCCATAGAAATGTGAGGTGTTAAACTGTATAAAGTAATCATATTAAACTAGAGACTCATAAAGTTGTGGAGTTTCACATAAAACGTTTCTTTTATATAAATCCTTAGTGATTATTGTCTACAGATTTCAATAGAAGCTAGTCTAAACCCTAATCTGAGTTAAAGAAATAAAGTTGTCTTAAAATTCAAGTAGAAATAAGACAAAAAATGAGACCAAAGCCAAATAATGTAGTAAATATTCACAAAGACAAATCTTCTGTGTCAGTGTTTAGATCAAATGGTTGGCTACCTTTCATTAAAAAAATTTAGGGTTTTCATGAAATAATGGTAAGAGAATTCATCACTAATCTCACCCTTGAGTTTTTAGTTGTTAAAAGTATTGTTATTTATGTTTTAACTCAAATTATAATTTAAATCATACAAGTTTCATAAGAGAGAATGAGAGTGACAGATAGAATTCCATTTAGTGATTTAATTATTCAGTTTAATGGTAATGAGTGGACTAGGATTTCATGTTTGATAGATTCCAAGAGAAAATCAAAAGGAATTCATATAAATTCACTTCTTGAACCTTAAAAAAAATTAACCAAGTGGGTACTCAAATATATCATTTATGAGGGGTAAAATAGTCTTTTAAGAAGAGAGGCCATGAAAATATCAATACACCTTAAGTATGGGAGGCAAAACCCTCATTACAAGATTAACCTCCCATCCTTCTTATATGGTGCCCTTCAAATTATGACTACAACTCCTAATGCTACTCTTAGGTACCATGGCCTTATTCACCTAATTATCCAACATCACTTGCTTCGGTAAGGATAAGAGGTCTGGGAAGAATTTAAGAATAGTGTAACATAACAAATTTCAAATCTACCTTCACAAGAAACCTTAAATTTACCATAGAAATATTCATTTCCACTTGTTGTATCAGTTGAGAAAACAACTCTAAATAATAAATCACATACTGTAGTCTCAAAAGATATCCCTTCTTCTTCTTCAAGAAGAAGAATCACAAGGTCTCAAATCTCTATAGTTTCAAGGTCTCCACAAGAACCTTAGGAATCTATAGTGTAACCAATTCTCTTGTTAGAAAGAAGAAATTTGAAACAAAAAGTTGCTACAAAACTTGAGAAGATCGAGGGTTTGATAGTTGAAAAGGAAAGACAACCAAGTGTAGCTCAGAGAATGACCAAAAGAAGGAAAAGATTAATTCTGGTAGATGAAGATCAATAAAAGATTACTGACATTCTAGATAATCTTAAAAAGGTATCTCATTCCCCCATACATTAAAGTATCCCTAAAACTATAGATTTTGAATAAAATCCTTTTGAAAGGAACTCTCCAATCATAATAGAAGAGCTAATTCTAGGAGAAGAGCTAATCACAGCAAAGAAATCAAGTATGGTAAGACAACCATATGTTTCAGTTAAAACTGCAATGAATAAAAGAAAAACTATATGCATAAATAAGAAAGGAGAGTCATCTAGTCTAAATGATCCTGTTATGTAGTTAACCTTGAATCTCTCAAGCTCAAGCTCTAGATCAATAATAAATAACTGACATCACTAACTTGATCAGTCAATTATAGAATAAGGATCATCTCAACTTATTATTGATATAAAAATTGGACACAAAATCTATCAATCATGCAATAGAAGTTCATAGATTAGAAGAAACAATAAATAAAAATGAAAGTGAATAAATAGACCTCTAAATATATGTATAAAATCTAAAAAAGGAGAGTAAGAAATTGTAGTTTTTGATAAACTCTTCCAAAGTACCTTTTAATGTTGCACCTTCTCCTCCTAAGGTATTTGTTGATCGAAGTTGTCTAGGTATTCCTACCTTGTAAATATTAAATCAAATTGAAGAAGAATATTCCATACTTAAATAGAAAAACAAAGTTGCAACTTCTTCAAACAAAATATTGAAAAATGAAAAGAAAGAATTAGAAGCTAAGGTCCAAGATTTAGAAGAAAATTTACAGTATGCATGCAAATTAATAAAATCTCTTTTAGCATGTAGGAATCCTTCTCCTACATATAGTTTATTTTTATTTAAATAATTTTATAGATGGTAGCTTCTGAGGATCTCTTGTCATCTTCCTTACAAGATTTTACAGCCAACAACATTTCTAGAAATTTTCTATAGTGTTGAACCTGATCAACAGGGTTTGCTTTATAAATTTTATTTGTATGATTTCATCATAGGAGACCATGAGCATAATAAGTTCTTAACAAACCTTCATGTAGGAGAAGTTCAACTAAGGGTGTTGCATTCTACATTCAAAAATTAACTAGCATGGAAAAGTAGATTTGAGGAGTATACAAATCATGTTAAGACTACATGATTATGTATCAGACCAACCTTTCCTATCCCCAGATTGATCAGAAAAAATTTTAACTATGCTTATTTAAGCGATGAAGGTAAAACTCATTATTTACAAGCTTTATATGATTGTATTATTTCTTTTGACTTATTTTCAAGACAGAGTTTTGATTCAATGGTGACTGCAAGTGTGAAAATGTGAGACAAAATTTTAGTGTCTCTTAGAAGATGAGAGGTCATGTCTCCAAATAACTTAAGATGGAGTATGAGGAGAGCTACCTCAATTTTAAAAATCTTAATAAAGGTAATAAACTCTAGGGGAGAAATGAAATAGATTGACATAAGATATAGACCCCCTTTGTTGATCATACCTATTCCAAGATGGTAGAGTTGGGCTCCACAATCAAAAGAGAAATTCAATATATGAAAACAAATGATTCAAGAATATTAGGGGTTTACAAGTAATCTAGACAAGCATATAATAGATTAATTTGATGACTATGATTTGAGTCAAAGCTTGAAAAGTATATGTAAGAGCTTTGAATGCAAATGAATGTTTACAATGGGACTTTCAAAAGGTAAAGCCTGGGCAAGATGATGAGCTCAGAATATAGCTCATTATTAACATGTTAGTTCCCTCAATTAATCTTTCTAAAGATATTATCTTATGCAAATCATAGATTATTAGATAGTTATTACATGAAAAGTAGATACTTGTCTTGTTTATATTGAACCAAAGACTAAACATTTACTTTGTCATTAATGTCTAATACATAGCATATTTTAGTGATTTTTGTTGTAAAGAATGATTAAGAAGAAGACACAGGCAATGTATAATAAAAATTCAATTTTGATCTCCATCTTGCAGAACTATGAACTCACACATAATGAATCTATGGACTCTGCAGGCTTGTTTCTATGGACTCTGTAGGCTTGTCTCTATGGACTCCATAAGCTTCTTTCTACGGACTCCATAGGCTCATTTCTACCAAATCTATAGGGTTAATTCTTTGGATTCAATAAAGACAAAGCTATAAATAGGGAAATTGGCAGTGAGATAAGATGAGAGAGAATCATTCCAGTTGGAGTCAAATAAGGAAAATATCTGCCTGTTATTTTATAAGATTTGTTTTTGATAAAGTTATATATATTTGCATCTTAAGACTATTATAGGATAGTATATCTATTTCATCAGAATAATTGGATCTCTTAAAAATTCAATCTCCTATCTTTGGATGAGTGGATCTACCAAGGAATCCTATCTCTTTGCATCATATTTTGAGTTGATGGTATTAGCATAAAATTTAAGACTTTTGTTATTGAAAGAGAATAGATAAAATATACGTACAAGCATATTATAAGCTTTAGATAGATTGTAATCATTTCAGTTTTATGAATTATCACTTTAATTTCCAGCATTGATTAATCTTTATTCCTGAGTCTGAGGAGCAAGGGTCCACTCTCCTTGGAACCAAGAATTGTGTACGGTACTTATGTTATATTAAATTTTTGTTATAACTAATCAAAATCTTGCTAATATTTGAATTCATTCATAAAACATCAAAACAAATTCACAGTTCAAAAGGCATTTCCTTATTCCAAAGTCATTTCCTTTCTAAGTAAAGTGTGTTTTCTTTTACAGTAAATGTGTGAAGCAAATTTTCTTTTTTAAGTTAAACATCTCCATTTCCACGTAAGCATAAATAGGAGTGCGATTTTACTTTCAATTAAAAGAGTGGATTCATTTGATTAAATAATTAAATTTTTCCTTTTCAGAAAAAGAGTGAATCAAGTAGTTTAAGACATATTTATTTCATTAGTCAAAGTTATAATAGGACCATCAAACACCCCCACAAGCAGACTTCTAGATCTACGATCTTACACCTTACTGCAGACAGCTTTGGACACCAGCCCTAGTTGATAAGACATCAATTAAACATTGATTAAATGAGGAGTTGAATGACATTTGTCATACACCTAGAAGTTTATATTAGTCCTACATAAAGGACCTTGGCACCATTATTAGAACATTATAGCCACATGGCACTACTATCAAAATATGGTGCTACTATTTGGAACCTAGGTTCTGATATAGGGATCCAATTGATGACACTCAGACCTATTCATATCTCAGTTTCTAGCACTTAAACCTTCTGTATTAGGTGTTTTCTAGATAAGTATTTATTTGCACATATGTATTATTATTTTTAAAAAGTCAAAGCTATCAAAATCTATAAAAAAATCAATGGTTATTTTATGCATATTATTTCATTGATTTAGACTACTCATCCCTTTAATCAAACATAGGATTTACATTAGTAAAACTCTAAAAGGTTAAAATATTTGGTGAACTCGACTTAATTAGAACATTACTCAAACCCTAACCCTAGATGCTCTTAGGTTTTGTATCTTTTTCATTTTTATGTTCAAATTTTAGTTCCAAAATTTCAAATTTGTTTCAATATTTAGTTTTTGCAATCTTTCTTAGATTAAAATTCTTTAAAGGTATAAAATATACAAAAACTTATTTTCCTACTTCCTAAACTACAATGCCATAATTCAGCAATAGATTTGATGAGATCAATAAGAAACAATTACAAGATTTTGTGTTTAAACATGCAAATATGTAAGATGACCTCATCACTATTATTCATGAAGAACTTCAAAAATCAAACATTGGTCAATCTTCAACTTCCCCAAATAATAACATTATTACACTTTCAATGGAGCCAACTCAGGTAGAACAACCTAAAATTGTAATTCAATAACCTTCAGTGATATCTACACCTCTTATGGCTAGTTATTCCACTCCATATGTACAATATCTTATGCACAAAGTTCATACTCTGTTGGCTAAGGTGTTACATCTTGAGAAGGGAGCCACTAGGACATCACATGCCTTAGATTCTAATATTCTCTTACATACAGCTTTGGCACACCACATAGTGGCAAATCCCTTTCTATCTAGGTTCATGGCACCTAAGTTTATATTACATGATGGCAAGGGCGATCCAAAGCACCATATCAAAACTTTTCATGTAACATGTTTGAACTACATGTCTAACGATTGGCTTCTCATGAAGTTGTTTCCATACAGTTTAAAATAGTATACCTTACATTGGTTTTATAACTTACCAAATCAATCTATCACAGCATTTAATCCTTTGGCAGAAATGTTTTTAACACACTTCTCCATTAACATCAGTGGTAAGATCTCATATGCCCAAGTTACATAGTTGAAATAAAATTCAAATGAACCTATTACAGAATATCTCTTATGATATAAGACTATACTAGATGAATTAACTAGCCTCATGATATACAAAGAGTTTCAGGGCATCTTTAAACAAAATATTTTACCAACATTACATGAATCTATCTTATTTAATAAGTTTCCTACATTCACGGATTTATGCCACATAGTAAAATAAAGAGAGGTCAAGATTTTATCAATGGACAAACTAAAGTATACCAATGGATCATAATCAAATATTAAGAGTTCAAATAAGCCTCCCTACAATGTAAGGTCCACCAATAATAAGAGTGATCAAAAGGCCACAATCAATGCAGCTTTTGAGCCATCTCCTAGATTGTTTTTATCTGCTCCTTAGCGTTGAATATTCATAAACCTTGCAGAGTCATTAGCATGAGTTTTACAGTAGCTCTTAGAATGCTATGTCATATCTCTCCCTCCCATTAAATAGGTTGATACAACATGGCCTATTCCAAATAATTATGATTCTAATGCATCCTACAAGTATCACAGGGCACTAGGATATATAACAAATAGATGCATAAGCCTAAAATATAAGATAAAATATTTGATTAAGGATATTATTATTGATATGGGCACACCCATAAAGGCACCAAAAGTAAAACAAATAAAAGCTAAGGCATTAAAGATATTCTTAGATCCATTTCTAAAGCACACAACAAATGAGGTAAGGAGCACATTAGGTGTCCACTACACATATCAAGCACATCCACCACCATCTTCATATCATACTATTATAGATGAGGCATACCCATTGCATATCATCATTGACATGTACCATATTATAGTCCCACCTAAACCACTCATCACCTTCTTAGAGCAGGAGGTTATCAATGATGATATATATTTACACACACTCTTTATATGTGTATGCATAGATCATCATCCTATTTAATGTGTTTTTTTTAACAATGGGTCAAGCATTAGTATGTGCACTATGACACTTTTATAGCATTTGGGGTATTTAGTAGGATATATTCTCCATAGACATAATTATTAGTGGTTTTAGTAGTCATGTTCAGATTTCCATCGAGGATATTGTGCTTCTATTATAGGTTGGACCAGCACATATAATCACTTGATCCTTAGGCATACCTAGTGTAGATATGTTTGACATATTATTGGGTAGGCCATGGTTATAGTAGCTATGATCCATCCCATACACAATGCACATATGCCTAAAATACATACACACAAATTAGGTGGTCAAAGTTGAGGGTCTCCCATATGAGTATCATCTACCTAACCCATAGGTAGTTATAGCACAGTCACTAGTTATAGTTCCAGACCATTACTAGATATAGCATAGTTATTAGTTACATGTCAAAGTATAATTCATATGAATACACCATAGATTTTAGTAGATCCACCATTGTAGGTGAGGTCTACTCCTACCATATCAACACATACACATAATCTCCCATAGAGACCATTATTAAAGAGACCCTTGCATCAGAGATATATCATAGATTCTAGAAGGCCTTCCTCTACTCAGATTATGTCAAGATTAGTATCATTATATTCTTAAGTTTAGTAGCATAGGACACCTATGTCACCTATAACTTATTCTAATAGATGGGTTCCTAAGACCCCTATAGTTCACAAGACATCATAGTTAGTGTCAAAGATTATTAGCACCACTACATAGGTAGATGCAGATATAGTTATAGATTACTTAGTACAACAAATTATGGGATCACAATTTCCCTTTCACATAGCACACATAATCATAGTTACCTTATTTAACATAGGTCATAGTGATAGTGAGTCTCCCATGAAACTCATTAGTTAGTATGGTTCCTACCCTCTTGTACATACTTTTCTTCTCTCTTGTTCCTTATACATAGTTCATTTTCATATTTATAGTACATATCTTCTATCCATAAAATACAAAAACAATATAAAATGTCCAAAACACAAAAACATTTAAATATTACTCAGAAAACACAAATCTTATAGATTGTATTCATTATTATGTTACATTTCTTATATTTTCTAGACATTACATATGCTAGCTATCTTATTATAGTTGGTTTTATCATACATTAATGCCTCACTTATGATTGTCAAGTTCCTGTTGATTTCTTATAGGAATCAAGTCCACTACATTGATCTATAATTGTTATCATCTAACCACTAGAGGTATATACATCGATTCATGGTTATTCATTTGACACATTCACCCACTTACAGGCATCTTATACATAGTTTCTATTGCCATGTTCTATCCTTACATTCTCTACATTCTAATTTTAGTATTATTATATCTTAATATTGATCATTTCTACCCATACTCATATTTTTTACTATCTATTATTAATTTAGACTTAGCATATGTACATCCTAGATTTTAAATATATTTGTACTACATTCATGCATGTTTTCATTTCTATCTTTTATAGTTTAGACTTGATTGTATTTTTATGCTTATTTTATTTGAGGGAATTTAAATATGCCATTATTCTTTGGCTCTACTCCACTTTTATTCATGGTATGTATGCCTTGGACATGTGCCCATGTCCCTTGCATGTAATTTCCTAATTGTGTATGTGGACATTTGAACATGTCCTTCTGTGTGGCTCTAAGCCAACTTACTTGTTGCTTGTGTATGTGAACATGTGAACATGTCCTTGTATGTCTTATTTTCTCATATTTAATGACATGTGCCCATGTCCCTTTTATTATGGTAACTTGGCCTACTTTGTGTGCCTCATGTGTTTTGTATGTATCCTTTCTTGTATGCATCATGGTCATGACTCTTGTCTTTTATTATTACACACACCAGTTCTCAATGCCATGAGGGACCTCCTACATCTACCCTTCCTACTTGGGTGTCATGATGGACATCATGCCCCATCCCCCTAGCTAACTACTTAGTTCTACTCAGATTTGTTGTTATTTACATTAATTACATCTATCCTGATAACCTTATGCAATGTTATACATGACATATATCTTACATCGCATACTTGTGCTCATATTCTCTTACATTTTGATGTTATGTTTGCACATTATATTGGATTATCACATAGTTGTCATATGTGCTCTAGCTAACACACATTTTATAGAGCTTTTTCTTTTGAAGATAGTTCTTGCATAAGTTAAACAACTAACCTTAAAATAGGAGGAATTCATAAGGGTTTGTAATAGAGATTAGGCTCCTATATTGCATTCACAAAACATTTTTTAGTACACAGGCTTAGTTTTATAAAATTAGACAAAGGTAAACATAAGAAAAGATAGTAACTCAAAAAGTAGTATAGTGATATAGAATTTAGACCAAATAGATATGAGCACCTATATAGGAACACTAGTGATACATGGTTCTAGTGTCTAAGATGTGGCACTACTATCTAGTATCCCTAGGTTTAGGTAGTTCAAATTGGCTAGAACAGTACACCAAGTGTAATATAGGATTGCATAGATCTAGTTACATGTTTTATAGTTATGCTCAAATTTTACTAAGATTCACACTAGTTTTACTTAGATTAATATCAATTTTTCATATTAGGGGAATCATTTAGGGCATGATCATTCCCATATTTAATTTAAATACTCAGATACAATTATTACAACTCAATCCAGAATCAGTATAATCAGATATCAGATTGGGGACATGTGTGTGTCACATTATTCCCATATGCTCAGTTAAACATAATTTGATCAAATGGAATGGAAAATTCCATGTCATTCTCTATGTTTATACACTTGAAATCATATTCTATGTTATCATCCATTTCATTCCTTACTCCATCTATAGTGGCCGGAATTCTTGAGTGGCCTAGAGTCACCTAATGTACCTGACTGCCCATGGAACTAACAGACACATTTAGATATACCTAGTTAGATATTTCTATCACTTTGTGTAATTTAGTTTCAAATGAATATACTACACATGGATGGGCAATGATGGATTCATATCCTAATTGAGTTATTTGGCCACCTACATGAAAGGGTTGGACACACTTTTAGTCCAATCCAATTTATTCACAAGTCATGATCCATCGAGCAGGGATGAGTAATGATGGAGTCAAAATTGGATTGATTTCTTGAGCCACACACACATGAGGATTGAGAAAGTTATTAACTCAGTCCAAGTTATTCAATGATTGATATCTAAATAATGTGCACACACAGGTTGTCACGAAGTTCATGTATTAGTTTGCATACCCAATGAGATGTATTCATTCTTTTCTTCTTTCCCAACTCTTTACTCAGTTACGTCTTTACTCAACATAGTCTTTTTATTTTGATATATCTTAAGTAAGGACTAATTTATGCACATTTCATTCATAGGACATGCATTGGATCATACTTCACATACACAAATCTAGCTTCACATACTCAAACTCGGCTTCATGGGCTAAATTCCTAGGTAAGTATAGGTACATTTTTTTTTCTTTTATACTAGTCATTTTGATTTTTTGTACTTCTATCATAAAGAGGGGGTAAATGTAATCAACTAAAATTTGTATGTGATTTTCAAGAGTGATACTTGATACTACCCATTCCTAGCTTAGGCCTATACCTATCCTAAAGCCTATTATCACACTTTTCATCCTTTGTGTGGACCAAAGGCATCCCTAGTTAGCTTAAACACAATATCAGACCCTCATTTATTGATCTTGACCATTCATGCCTAGTAGTATGTTAGTTGGACATTAGCACCACATTAAGTACACTAGATCCACATGGCTCTAGTGTCCCCAAAATGGTGCTAATGTATTTTACCCTATATTTCCTAAACGAATATATTTTTAAAGTTAAAACCCTCCTAAGTTTGACTTAAGAATATTTTATTATCCACACGAGCTACATAACACTATAAATACATGAATTTTAGAACTATATCCACTAGATGGAAATTATATTTTAAATACCTATTCAAACATGAAACAAATTGAGAAAAATCAAGGTTATTAATCTCTATTCTACCCTACTTTTGCATACTATCCTCTACAACTACCCTAAGTTTAGATTTTCTAAATTTCCAATCTCAAATACACTTAGGCATTCAAGACCACTATCATTCTATCATTATTTGAACTTGTACCATCACTTAGTTGGAGATAACTACATTAGGCTTGATTCCTCCTTCGACTACTGGTATGTAGGCAAATCTCTTCATAGTGGGGTGTTGAGGATGTCCAACCTATCCTACTAACAAACACACTTTTCAAATCATACCTTAATTGTAAGAAGGATTAGGGTTTACATCATAAATCAGATATTAAAGACATAATATATATATTTAGAATTCATGCATGCAAGAACATAACTCATAAACATAAGTGCAAGTACACCTAGAAGTTTGGAGTAGTCTTACACATAGGATAATAGTACCATTATCAAGACACTAGGGCCATATGGCATTACTATCTAAATGTGACTCTACTATTCGGGAGGGTTTTTGATATAAGGATCTAGCTGATGACATTTAGACATGTTCATATCTCAGTTTTCAACACTTAGATCTTCTGTATCATGTGTTTTCCAGATAAGTCTTTATTTACAAATATTTATTACTATTTTTAGAAAGTCAAATCTAGTTAAAATTTGAAACAAATCAATGGTTATTTTATGCATATTATTTCATTGATTTATACTATTCAGCCCTTTGATCAAGCATAGGATTTACATAAGTAAAACCCTAAAAGGTTAAAATAGTTTTAATAAATGATATACTATAAAGAAAACATAGTTTAACTTTTGTTGTTTGAGTTAATTTATAGGTCTAATTGACACATGGATACAGGGATGAATTGAAATGATATAAAAAAAATTATAAATGAACATGTCCTAAAGGAAAAACATGTGACCATTTTTCTTAGTATTGGATGTGTAAAATTATTTGTTTTATTTCAAACAGACTTTGTGTCTACAATGATTGTTCTATACCAATTTCACATGGGATCAACACTATAGTCTCTCAATAGATGTTATGATTAATTATAAAATTTAAATATACCACCCCTTCTTTATCACCCCAAGGCCATATTTGTGTTAGTCACATGTAATAATATCAAATTAAATAATGAATTGAGGCATACTTCATCTACTCTTAAAAAAAGTAGGAGAGGACCCCATTAAATCATTTCTTTCTAAATAAAAAAATCTAGTGCATTAATATGTCTCATAATGTCAAATTTATTTTGAGATGGCATAATAATTGGCTCATCAAGATCACTCTTTTCTATATTAATATAATTATGGATGGATTTTTATTTAGGAACCCATTTAATTATTTTTTTATATGTAATCAGATCCAATTTGGGATTCTTCAAATATTTATTTACAAATTCTCTATCTTTCTAAATTATAACCATTTCACTTCAAAATTTTAATTATAAATGCTCATGTGTATTATAAAGGTTTAATTTCATGTCTTCTAACCATTATATACTAAGTATAAAATTATACAATATCATAGTAGACATCACAAAAATAGTGTAGAAAACATCTGTGGAGCAATTTATATAGGTAATGTAATGTGACCTAGTGGCATATGTATATGATCAAGTAGGGAGTTAAATATCTTAGCTAAATCTTTTAAATCATAACCAGGTTCCTTAATAAAATCAAGTTCACAAATGTTGAATAGTTCTTTGTCATCGATCATAATTTCTTGTGTATTTTTTTCCCTTCTATATAATCCCATAAAACTAAAGGTTTTGTATAATATAACTTTTTAAATGGGGTATCTTTTTTAACTACAAGATACATATCATGGTGTATAGGTTTTTCCACATTGGAAAGATTATTTATGCCTTGTGATTTCTTAATAGGTATATCAATCTCAATTTTACTACCATCAATAAAATCATGTATCTTATGTTGCAATGCAAAACACCTATCCATTATATGACCACCAACCTAATGATATTCATATAATTACTTTGAGTTTATAGGTATATAAGTGTTACCATGATGCTTGATAGAAGGCAATACATTCAAGCTATTTTCAAGAAACAATTTCAACATCTCACTTTGGCTTTGCATAAACATTGTAAATTGTCATGATCTTCTAAGAGAATGCATATGACTTATTTTAGGTGTCACTCTTTTATTATCCAATTATGTGGATTTGTTCTTGGTAGGCCCATGGAATTTATTGAGACTTGGAGATTTATGAATATAAGCACTATGTCATGAGTCTCATGTGATTTCAAAATGTCATTCTCAAATGCTATGGTAATATAATGAAGAAGAGCAAAAGATTGATTAGAATTTTAAATTATTTTATATTTGAGAAGAGATAAAAGAGTATTACTACATCTATATTATTGTTTTAGAGTATTACTAAAGCTATATTATTGTTTTAGATTAGATGGTTGATAACCTAAGGATGCAGGTAACACTTGAATCTTAGAACATAGTCATGAATACTCCTATTTTGACATTGTTGAATAGATGGAATACATTCAAATGAAGGGTGAGGTCCAATATTAAAAATTTGAGTTAAGAAAGCTTATTATAACAAGATGAAATTATACAAGGACCTACTAAGTAAATAATGAAACCAAGTTAATGCATCACCAATAATCTTATATTAAATAACCTAATCAATAATGAATAACATAATTTTTTATAGAACAACAAAATTTCTTAAGATGTACATAAGGATCTCCATGTCTATCAAATAAATTAAATTTAGGGTTAACAAAAAAAAGTGGGAGAAGATTATTAACCACCTCATGATTGATAAGATAAAAATTTATAGCATTAGAATCAAACCTAACATGGGAGGACTCATAATTAATAGATAATCATTATTTGTCTTTGTAAGTCACCTATTGCATGCATTTTAGTAACTATCTCATGAGTAAGAACAATGGAAATTCTAAGAGGTTCATTGAATTGACATATATTTTTATTTATTTCAAACATAGAAACAATAGGTGAAGTATAAGTATAAGGAAAAAAATCATCAGAAATCATAGAATTGTCATTAATCACAAAAAAAGGAATTGCTCTAGCTAATTTTATAACTTTAGGAAAGGAAGAAGGATTTTCATAACATGTTTCTTATAATATTATCACTATGTGTTTCATCACATGTAAAACCAAAATTTGAATCATTCATATTTTCCTTAACAAATATGTATCATTTACATTGAAATAATCCTTTTTGCTAATATAAAAATTCATGCACATAAAGTTTTCATGAAGAAAACATACAAATATAGGTCATTTATTATAGAATCTACAAAGCACAAAAAACATGATTTAAAACACTCCAAACATCCACTAAATTAATTCAAACAAAATAATAGGTATTATTACCAATATATAGTTGGTCGCATGGTTATCATAATGCCCATTTTGACTGTACCTAAACCAACTGGCCCATTATGACATGAATGGCCTATTTGCCTCAATGAACCTAGTGGACCACATGGCCCATATGATCTCATTCAAAAATCATAGTTTATAATGGAATGAATCCATCATGGTTTGGGGTCAAACAAACCACTACTATACTCAATGGGTTTCAAATAGCACCCCATGTAGATTTGACTAATCATAGGATTGAGATTTATAGCATAAGTCACAACTAGAATATAATTACAAGTTGAGTTTATTTATCTATAAATAGCTCAATTAAAAATTATAAAAGGTTCTATATTACCCCTAATGAGTGTAAAAAACATCCTAATTCATCCCCTTGATATTGGAGCAACTAATCTTCATTGTCAAATCCTTTACATTTCATTTGTTGGATCTGTAAAGATAAAAGGAAACCATGGGAATCTATATGGATTGTCATAAGGGGTCCTACATTTCTCATAAGTTGAAAAAAATGGATTTTTAAAATGGGAAGGAGTTTTAGAGGATAATTAGTCCATATTCATCTCTCTTTATCGTTTAGACCCCTAGAATACCTCCATTAATGGGGTTTCTAAGCTTTTAGTCTTAAATTTTATTTGTTTTGTTTTAAATTTTTGAGTTTATTCAAATATATTGGGTAGGTCAATAAGGTTTAGGGCTTGACAAAAACCATTCAAGATGAAAAATATTCTTACAAAAGTCAATTTTGTGTTTTGTACTTCAAGCTCCAAGAGGCCTCCAATGGTCGCCAAGGCTTACTTTAGAAATTAATTCATAAATAGTTACATTTTGAATAAACAATTATCTTCCTAAGCCCATGTTTCTAATCTCAGGCTTTCTAGAAAGCCTCTATAAGGTTTTGGACTCTCATAGGAAGTGTAAAGGTAAATGGAACTTCAAGCCCCTAATAACGATCAATAGTTGTTCAAGGTATTCATATCTCCAAGTTTGGTATTTTAGAGTTAAGGCTTTATTTTTATTCCACAAAAAAGAGGGGGGGAATGGGGGGTATAAGGGGATCCCTTAAGAGCCACACCTTCCCCTATGCCCTCAATCCATTACATAACATAAAAGGGCCAAACAAAGGTATTCAATATCTAGATTTAGTGAAATTTATATTTTTACTTTTAGAGTTTTGTTTTAAAATTCATTATGACACTGAAGAGGCTAAAACATTAAGGAGCTCTATCACCCCACCCCAAAGCCACCACATGCCCCCAAAAAGAAAGTTAAAATCTAAGGTATTCAGCCAAAAAGGACACTAGTGGGTTATAAAAACACATCAACTATATAAAAACATATTTCATCATTAGTCATATAAAAACTATAGGTTCTAATAAAATCAATGACTACATCTTAGCAAAACTACCTAACTTAATCACAAAAATTTCTACCTTCCCCTTTTCTCTAACATGGTGAAGTTGATAGGAGATATAGTGGGATGTCTTTGGTCTATTCCCCTACCCCCTCCCCTTCAATCTGTTGAGAATCCCTCTTCCCCACCCTAGACCTTCCCCTACATGTAAGACCCTTTGCAAGAGAATCTAACCTCTCAGTCAATCCTTCCTCAAGGGGACCCTCCTTAGACTTCCCCCTCTATGCCTTCTAAGTGATATGTGGATGTTGGAGTCCCTTCAAAGAAGAAAATATGCATATTAGAGGTGGAATTACTAAGAGTGGAAGCACACTCTCTCATCTCCAATGGCACTCAATAGACCTTAGATGACCTCCTTTCTAAGTGAGGATGATGGGAAATATTGTCTTGTGGATAAGCCCCTCTAATGGATGGCTAGTATGGCTTGAACTTGAGTGATTTGTTTTTCTATTCCCTTTTTTGGGGTGTTCCAGTGTTTCTCTATTGATTATCCATCTCTTCCCTGCTTTTGTTCCCCCTCTCTTTTGATTCTCTATGGTTTTAGTGTTCTATCTTTGTTGGTGTTTCTCTCTTGGGAATTAGTATCCTTTCTATTTTTATCCTTTGTATTCCTTCAATTTGTAGTAGGAATGGGCCCCTGGTTGTGTCCCATGCTGGTTCATAACTTTGATCAAAATCATTTTACCCTATCAAATAAAAAAAGCTACCTAACTTAACTATTGGCTCTTAACTAAATCACTACCCACAAAGACTATGTTATTATTATGTCAAATTCATGGTCAAAGAGTATAAACTTACACCTCACCTAATCTTGTAGCTTAATGAAAACTTTTTTTAACCTTAGTATAAACTACCACATTAAAATAAATGTAGTTTCATTATATCATTGACTTTAATAACGTAGTTACGACTATAAAAAATGTCATGACTTATAAGCCATGGATTATATAAAGTGAATTTCCAAACTATATAAAATTTATGCTATGGGATATTTTGTTGGCCCTTTAGACCTACACTAATCCAAAGTGTGATCATATGGGGAGTTGACACCTTATATTAGTGGTCTTCACTACAATCAAGGGCATTATCCTTCATTTATAGGACTTGTGGAAAAAATTAACATACAGAGTACCTTTTTAAAAAAATCCTTAAATATTACCTCATCGTATATACTACAATCTAGTCACATGTCCTTGAGAATGTTAATTATTTGCATATCTTAAGCCACTTGACTTATACAACTCTTATTCATCATTCCTCTAAGACATTTATCTATATGTGGGTAGACCTATGTGTTTGTTGTCACTATTATAAATTAATTTCAAATTTAATTTTCAAGTCATCTCATATCATCTCTTAGATTATTATAATCTCAAAATAGTTGTCCATAATTTTATAGGAATGATTTGCTCTAGGCTAACAGGTTACCATGGACCTATCCAGTGAGTGTGGCCTTAACCTATGGCATTTAATGAATAGTTTGTAAATTTATAAAAATTCATTAGGGTTTTCCTCATATTTTTTAAGTTTGAATAAAGGAAATTATTTAAATATTTTACTATAAATAAAAATCAAAAGTCATTCATTTTCCTAGCTTGGCATTATCTATTGAGCTTTGATACACGACTGCACATTAAAAAAATTACCCTATTGCTCCCAAATTAAATATTATCCACTAAGAGCAATAACATGCTAAGTCTTAAGCATTTAAAAATGATTCAAGAACTAACCTTTTCAACTATAAAGGTCAAATTTCTAGTTGCATATATATAGTTAATGAGCATAATTACACAATCACTCTAGGCAGGAGAACTATGTGCATCTTGGTTCCCTAATCAAATTATCCAGTTACATAAGTAATATTAAATCATCAAATGAGGTGATTTGGGTCATCTCAACCCATGACACTCCCCCTCTCTTTTTTTTGGGTTTCTAACTCTCACAAGTACCCCTAAGGTTTCCAAGGAAAAGATAAAGAAAATAGAGAATTTTATGCAGTAATATTAGAATTGTAATATCTCATCCCTCTCATTAGACATAAGTGCAAAAGGTAGAACAATTACAGTTTCATCATAATCAATTCAAATAAGTCTGTAGTCAACATATATAACCACCCTGCATTGTTATCCATGGAGGGTGGACCTATCTAGGAATATTCTCATATTTTTATCTGATCTTAAATAGTCGTAGTCCCATATTATTCAAATTTTCATTTTCATACATTAATTACATTTAAATAGATATCAAAACATCTATCTTATGTTTTATTGTACTTACTATTTTTATCACATGCCACTTGTCAATTTCTATTTCAATCAATTCTACTTTACTTGAATTTTATGCTTAAATGTCATATATTTCAATCTAAATTGATATATAAAGTTTTATACATATAAAAAATATTCTTTTTTTAAATCTAAAATAGGGTAAAACATATATATATGAACCCATACTTTTTTTTAGCATTTGTTTTATCTAGGATTTTAGTTGAATTCAGGAGTTTAAGACACTAAATATAATTATGATCATCCTTTATTGGATCTAATTGAGAATTGCTTTAGGATTTATCTTTGACCTTAGGATTTTAGTTTCAATTATTGATTTCCATGCATAAAACTCTGTATTTTTGTTATCTTTAAAAAAAAAATACTTTTTATAAACTATGTTCTGATGGTTTTAAAACTCATGAAAGTTGTCATTCTAGGAAAAATAGTCTTCAATTTTACCTAAATCATGATGTTAGAGGTATTGCTCCAATTCTCAAGCCATTAGATAACACATGGTATATGAGCGTGATATAGGACATACATATTATACATGAATTCCTAGATGTTGGACTCCCTTATACCAAGTAGACATGCCTATATTGGGGGAATCTTGTTGTATAGGTTAAATTATCATAGGTTATATCATTATATGACCTCTCCACCATGTTGAACTACATATCTTACAAGTGTATTTTTATTTATTATATATTACATTGGGTTACATGGATATGCTACTTTTTTATTATGTGACATTTAGACATATGGATGGTGGAGACTAGTTTTCATTTGTTATATGCTTCTTTGATGTTGTTACTTTCTTATATGATAGGTTATACATTGTTTGCTTATTATGTGTGGACTTTGGCCTTATTTATATGATATTTTATTATTATGTGAAAATTTTAACATGTTCATTGCTTGTATCCCTTGTCCCTGTATGTGAAAATTATTATTTTTTATACGCAACATTTGAACATTTCCATTGCTTATGGCTCTTGACCCTACGTGTGCAATGTTTGCTTGTATGTGCAACACTTGAACATGTCCCTTGTATCAAACCCTTATCCTTATGTGTGACATTGTATAACATTGTGTGTTGTGTTTTCTAAGTTTTATTAGTGGTGTCATGCCTTTTAATACAGTCTTATTTATATATAGTTAATTTATTGCATGCCTTATTTCTATATATATATATATATATATAGAAATAAGGCATGCAATAAATTAACTATATATAAATAAGACTGTATTAAAAGTCATGACACCACTAATAAAACTTAGAAAACACAACACAAATATATATATATATATATATATATAACTTGTATTATTTGTACTACTTATGTTAAATACTTTATTCAATGAAAATTATGTATACTATGATAGCATATTCTCTAAATTTTGGTATGATTATACATGATTATATATTTATCACATGATATAGTTAATTTTTATTTTAAGATAATTGATTTTCAAGCTACATCCCTCACCTCAAAAATGGGACATTAAAGTGGACTTGTTTTAGAGATAACAACTTCTATTAACAAAAAAATTAGATTCTATAATAGAGTATAGCTTGAACAGTTCAAAACTAATTCCATGACAAAGTATAGGTTTCAAATATTAAAATTAGATTCAAAACCCATAATTCATGATATATTATAGCTTTCAAAGATTTAAATTCATTTAAAAGTCAAATACATGATAGATAATCACACGATGATATAGATTATATGGCATATGACATGCATATGCACTAATTTTATAGAAACTTGAGTGCATATCCATACGCACTTGAATTCATATGTATGAGCATATGAATAGTAATTACAATATCAAAATTTACAAGTTTCACATACAGTTACAACTAAACATATAGATGCATGACATTATATATCATTTGGCACATATTCAGGTGGCATGATACTTGTTCATGCACATACAATTTTCAAAGTCAAAAGGCATGATACTAGTTCTTGCACATATAAAATATTATATAGTTTATGAATTCAAAGTAAAATGGTTAGTATTTCAAATCAATATATTGACATGAAGGTCATGATGGGGGCATGAATATTATTTAGTACCTTTAAATCATACAAATAGAATATATATCCTTTTGCAGAAGTGTGATTGGTTGTGTTATGGGTAATGTATATTCGAGTTAGTAAAAAGACATGATACTAGTTCTTTCAAATATCAAATACAATATAGTTTACAATTTTAAATGCAAATGGTTACTATTTAAAATCAATCTATTGACACAAAGGTCATGATGGGGGCATGAATATTATTTAGTATCTTTCAATCATATAAATATAATATATATCCTTCTGCAAGAGTGTGATTAGTTCTATTACAAGTAATGTATATTCAAGTTTAATGACACTCAACAGCCTTGGAATTACTTATATCAAACCCATTGTGTGTCTCCACCTCTATGTTATGGGTGATGTGCATTCATGTCTAATGACACTAAATGGCCTTAGCATTACTTTTATTAAACCCATAATGGTTCCACCTTTTGGATTAGTACATCAAGTACTTTTACCCATTCATGATGATTCAAATAGGCATATTTCTAACTCAAGGACTTGATTAGTTATTCTTAATTGGAAATTGATTGCTCACAATTTATCCATATTCCAACTTGAAAAACCATCTCTCCAAGTGATTCAACAAGGGGGACACATTTATCCAATACGTTTTATAGGTTAAAGAGTAACATGGTTTCATTTCCATACATGTGTGCTCCTTTCTCTCTTTTTAATTTTCAAATTTTAGGGTTTCGTATTTTTTAAATTTCAAATATGAACAATGAATACTTCATATGTTTTTGCATGGTTTTCTAAATTTGAGTGCTTTGCATAATTAGAGTTTCATATCAAAGACAAAGTGTGTTGTACACACTCATATTTTTTTATTTTTCCTTATTATAATAAAGTGGTGAATGTATATATTTAAATATATTAATAGATGTTTGACAATGTTAATTCTTAGCATATTTTAAACCACTTGACTTTTACAACTCATATTCATCATTCTTTTAAACTATTTATCTATATGTAGGTTTGACCCCTTTGTTTGACATCACTACTATACATTAATTTCTAAGTTAATGTTCAAATCATCTCATATCATCTCTTAGACTATTCCAACCTTAGAAGAGTTTTCCCTAATTTTATGGGACAATTCCCCTCTAGGTAGATAGGTCCATGACATAGACATGTCTAGCTAGTGTGGTCTCACCTCATGCAATTTAAGGGCTAGTTTCCAAATTTTATAATATTCATTTGAGTATTACTACACATTTTACAAGATTGGATAAAGTAAATTATCAAAAATGTTCACTATAAATATAAATCAAATTTCATTAATCATTCATATCTTTACATTATCTATTTAGCACTGATACATTGTTTATTAAGCAAATATACCTTATTATTCCCAAATTCAAGATCATTCTCTAAGATCAATCATAAGCCAATTTTGAATAATTTAAAATCAATTCAAGAGCTAACATTGTCAATTATCAAGGTCAAATTTATAATTTCATACATATAATCAATGAGCACAATTACACAATCATTATAAGTAGGAGAACTATATATTGTATACACAAAATATTTTTAAACTTTCTCATTTACTGACACTCTTTCTTTTGCAAGACCCTATCAAGTTTAAATCTATCTAAGTGCACACCTTAAGGTGTGCACTAAGAAAGTGGTGGGTAGACCATTGGTGGTTTTCAAGATTATTGTTTAATCATATCATTCCTACTATTATTCTATCTTTCTTAGAGTGTGTTGATATGTCAAACAATACCCCCCATTTTCAGGCTGAAAATAGGGACCCTCTTTCTTTTAAGCTAACGTTTAGTGATATATCTCATGATTATATTCTTTCACAAAAAATGGGCTTAATATTTCCAATGCTTAATTTGAAATTTAACTAAATATTCAATAATCATGATGTTCTTCACCTAGGTGCAAATAGAGTCTATTTCCCTTTGTTCTAAATCATTTTACCATATTTTTCTTTATAATTCATCCTATGATTATTCAATCTTAAATCTTTGTTTTATGCCAATGACTAGCTTCAATTTACTATATTAATTAACTATTTCTCACATAAAATTTGCTTGGTAAAACTTAGCTTTCTCAAGAAATCTTTACTTAGATTATTTTCTTATTTTCTTGTAAGTTTTCAAAGACTTTCTGGGATCCCCTAAATTCTTCCACATGTCTAAATCTAATCGACACATAAATTTGGAGTCAAATACTTTTGAAAAAATAACAATCTTTTTTAATCCTTAGGGCCCCAAGATGGTTCCATGTGGCACCATATCAAAAAATTAGAACCTTAAAGGCATTAGGGAATTATCTTGAAAGCTTGGAACCTCAGGGGTATCAATACATTAACTTGGAAGCTTAGAAGTTGATCAAAATTAGTAAATCTCTATGCCCCCAGGTCCCCATAAGATTTCATGTGGCACCCTCTCAAAATATTGGGAGTTCATACTGATTATAACATTAGTCCAAAGTACGAAGATCCTAGGAAGCCTAGAATAAGCCATGTGGCTATGACAATGACAAAGGCAAACAACATAGTAAAACCTGGGGACAATGACAAGCTGCCAAGTGGAAAATAGGACATGATGGGAAAATCTAATATCCTAATGAAGGAGAAGGAAAGTGACATCAAAAAAAAATCCATGTGGTAGCGATGACATTAGGAGAACCCAATAACTATTATTAATGGCCCGTATGGCCATCAAAACTATCAAGAGTCCCAAGAGGACTGTGTGTAAAGTCTAAAAAGTATAGATGCAATGAAGTTGGTTCCTCACCAATTAAAAGACCCAAAAGTGATATATATTGGGATACTAAAAGAGTGAATTGATCTAAGAGACCTTAAAATCAAGCTAGGGATGACTTTTTTATTTAATTAGCCCTTAAAATTGAATGTAGAAGTCTACACAGGGCATGGTATAATGGTAGTCCTAAGAAAATCTCAAGATAATCTGTCATAAATATTTGAATCTGATCACTATTAACCATCCAAATTGAATTAAAATTAATCATTATGGCATGAGTCATCATTTTCATTCACATGAAAGAAGGCTAAGGAGAGACAATGAGAATAAAATACAAAATTCATCCTTTAATAGGCATGGTCTCTAAATGGTAAATCATGCTCAAGGTGGTGAATCTGTCAAAATCCCAACTACATTTCCCAATCATCATTGAATATTTTTAACTACCCTAGTATTGGGTTTAGTGAATTTCATTGACAAATCTATCTATATAAGGGATGTTGCTTTCCCTTTGAAAGGGTTAGGACTTTTGGGGTTGAAGCATTGTTGGGATTGTGTTAGGATTGCACCTACCTTCCCTTCATGTTTTGAACTTGATTATACATCCACAAATAGTCATCATTTAGGTATTGAATTACTACTGGAATTAGATTAGATTACACCATCCTTTCTCGTGCACCTTCAGCCTTAATTTCTTGATAATGGATATTAATTGTAGCATAATGCTTTTAGAATGCTAAATATATATTTTATTTTATTTTATTTTATTTTATTTGTTTAATGTCTATAATATTTTGATTTATCTTTTTAATTAGCACTAGGACTGTTAATGTCCTTGTTTATAAATGATTATCTTAGTTATCTTTTGCCATATCTATCATAAATAGTCTTTTAGATTTATTCACACTTTATTTTAAACTTCTTATACTCATCATGTGCATCAACTATAGAGTGCAAGATAGGCTGTATTTAGAATTGATTCAATAGATCAATGGATTTCAGACTTGTCCTTAGAAGCTTTGCCACTAAGTAGCTCATGTTTGTGCAATTTTTAGACTAAATACATAGTGGTATAATTATGGTTAGGCATACTTTTCAATTCTGTAGTACAAAGAGACTTGTTTAGATTAATGACACCCTCTTTTTTTACCCTACTCTTTCTCTCTCTCTACTTTTTTAATTTTTTTTGGATCATGTCTTTCCCTAGTTTAGGTTATGTTATGAACTAGTATGAAGTAGATTTTAATTTTTTTATCAGTTTAATCAAGTAGACAATAGGATATAGAAAAATAATAAGAAAACAAGTTACTAAACATGAATGTACATATCAATTGAACCTCTGGTGGTAGAATTTGTTACTCTCAGAGTAAACTTGGTTAAATACTCAAACCTTAGATTGAACTAATATCAATCCTAAAATTAGTGAAGAGATATCTTTATTACATGCATTATCCCCTGATTTCTCTCTAGAACATTTAACCTCATGAATGTTTTCAGACTAGGATTTTGGAGTGAATAACAACTAGCACTAGGAGGGGTTGAAGGAACTATCTATTGATTGAGTCTCACTTCCCCTTATTTATGTTTTCTTCATTATTATGTGTTTTAAATACACACCAAAAAAAGTTGGTGCTAGGAGGATTGTAGTGTTTTCATTGATTTAATCTTACCGACCATTCTTGTTTATTAGTTATCTTTTAATTGTTGTTTGTTTGAAATAAACCTAGACCCCATTACAAGGATCATAAGGTCCAGATTTAGGTTCTTATTTTTCCTTATTTCACTTATTTAGGTATAAGATGAATATATTCAATAGAGATAGGTTTGTTATACATATGTTTCCAATTTTATCTTGTCCTTGATTCTCTAAACTCCATGGCTATCACCATGTCTTGGCTTAGTGAATCATCCATAAACATCCCTAGTATTTAGCATGAATTACCTAAAGATCTCTTTGTTTTTCTTCCTAGATTTATAATAAATCACAATAGAACCATTGAATAACACCTTATTATATATAGGTCTGCTATGTGTGTTTTAAATGGAAAATATGAGGATGTAGCCTACAAATTGTTTCTCTTCACTCTAGAAGAAGAAACATATGACTATTTTTTAAGTTTAGTACCTAATTCCATCACTATCAATGACAGTCTTACAAATAAATTCATGTTGTAATTTGGAATCCAAGTAGAAGACCCAGCCTCTATGTTGAATATTATGCCTAATGATTATAATGATCAAAACCCTATCATCATTACAAGGGAAGTTGTTTAGTATGAGAAAGTTGATCTCGAACCTATTACTCCTCCAAATTATGACATAAGTGAAGTGAAGGAACATATTCTAGATATTAAGGAAAAAATATTAAAGTTATGAAAACAACTAGAATACATTTTAGATAAGGATAATGATGATGAGGTATTAAATTTAGAAGGGTTCGATCAATATATGTTAAATGTAGTAGATCAAATAATGCATATTAAAATATCAAATGATCCATATCATCATGGATTAGTATTTATTGAAAATATTATGTTAGATAGTTGTAAATGATGACATGGTGATGTTATGGAGGTGTCTTGGTGAGTGGATGAAGTGCCTTGATAGTCTATGTGACAATGACAAAGTGTGCAATGTGTTTGTCCTAGTATGCTTGAAGGATGCTTGGTTGATCTTCAAAGTTTGACTATTTATAGATGATTAGGGATCAATCTAAAGTATTGATCATGTAAAATAGGTATTATAATAATTTTAATATGATTTGAGTGATTGTGTGCATGAGTGTATTTCATCTATTTGATCATTAGTTTCATCTAGACATTTTGGGTCTAATGGTAAAAAATATGAGTAGGCAGTTTGTTGACTTCACCATTGCCACATGTGGATGAGTAAGGGGGAGGTGGTCATATGGTTGTGATCAAATTTTTTTGTATTTTTTATGTGATAAATTCTAGGTCATGAAATGAATTTAAACATAAGATATGCAAGTGCAAATTTAGGCTCCTAGGCAATTTGATAGTGTTTTCTGATAGCCAATTTTGCATGTGACAAGAAAATCTGAGTAGGTTTTTTGATGTTGACATATTTCACAATTGTGATAGTTTCAAAATAATTTTGTCATATCAATTTTTTTCATTTTTGTGCCTATCTAACTTTATCTAAATTTTATTTCATGTGATGAATCACATCAAAATATATGCATGTGCAAAGTTGGCCTTCCAAACAGTTCTTGACATAGTTGGCTTCATGGAAAAAAATCTGAGTGAGAAGATTAATGGAGTTATATCTTGCATGAACAAAGGTTCCATGAGTATATTGATAGATTAATAGATTTTCCTATATAAGGATATCATATGGCTCAATTTTTAGGTCATAATATTTATTGAGGCAAAAGTTATTAAGGAGCCAAAATGGCCTTCCAAGCAAATTGTAATGGTCCCCATACTTAGCTAAATTTGTGAAGGGTAAAGACCAGGACCAAATGGAGATCCAATAGATCATGGGAATTTTTAAAAATATAGATCTATGGTGTGTGTTGATTCACATGAGTCAACTTTTTTCTTGGTTAATGAAGTTAAAAATCAAGCTCCTTATAAAAAGATCAATGGAGCATGTTTGTTCCAAGGTCTCGAGAAGCAATGAGATGAGGATAAGTGCTCGATGTTCAAATAGTAAAATTTCTTAGAAGGTATGTGAGGGTATCAAGTGTCATGATCATGATGGTTATGAGTATGATTTAATGGTGAGAACTATAAGATAAATACCTAGTTGATCCGTAGAGATTGGCAGTGCACATTGAGTCAATATTGCAAGATTGCACGAGATGAGGTCAATTGTTCAAAGTTTAATGTTTGGGTAGTGGTATGCTACGAGTTAAATTTCTAAAGAGATTGATGGTTCATAAGTAATCTAAGCAGTGAGGACACAAGATGATAGCATGGTGTTTGAAGTTTAACTGTGATCATTTGAATTCAAATATTTGAATTTAATGAAGGAAATACCAATGCCTATTTTTGAGCCATAACTTTAAATCTATGTAAACTTTAACCATGAAATAAAAATCAAAGTGGTAAAGGACTCCAAGGTGCATCTGGTAATATATATTTCAAGATCTGAAAGTATGTATAGTCAAAGATATTGAGGGTCAAACTTGATTGTACATTTTGTTCATGCTCTGCAAGTAACCCGAGAAGCGTACTTGAGTTGTTCATGATGATATTTTGATGTTTCAAGATGAGATAGCTCTTGAAAAGTGTTTTATACTCCATGAGGACAATTTTTATGGATTTTGGAGGTTTGACCAATCCATAATTAGTATGAACAAAGGCTTAAAAGGTGACTTTGTGTTCATTTATGGTGATTGTGTGCATAAAATGTTGTTTGAGCAAATTGTGCTTTAAGCAGAAGGGTATTGTGATGGTTTTTGGAGCTTAATAAGGACCTATTGATCATGTGGCATGGTTCCATGAGTTATAAAGTGTTCTTGTGTTCTTAGTTTAATCAGAGAAGTGTCAAAGAGGTGAATGGGTCATTATAGGACCTAAAAGGTGACTTAGGCCTATTTAAAAGTGTGTTGTGCTTAAGTGTGACCCATGTTAGATGCCTTAAGGTTGAAGACATTCATTGTGGCTAATAGGAAATATTGTGAACTTGATAATTCATGAAGGATCTATAAATAGTGAAACTAAATGAGATGATTTCTAGATTTTTTGTGAGTGGCTTATAGGTGAGAGGAGTATACATTAAAGTGAATAAAAAAGGATAGGTAGTGTGTTTGTTGGTTGAATTGATGAGTAGAGTACTTTTTTGACTATGTGTATGACTTTTAAGTCATATTTATAATGTTAGAATAGTGCTCTTAGAGGTTGAGGATGAGCGAAGAGGTCTAGGTTGATCCAAAAGGATGCTTTTGGATGCTTTTTTGATGATCAAAGGATAGATGATGTTTGTGTGAGTTTGGAGGTTGATCTGAGAGGTAGATCAGAGTATGGTTTGTTTGTATGACCCCATGGTCATGTTTCTATTATTATTATAGAGTTTTTACAATTTTGGTGGTTGTATATGAGCTAAGGAGGAGCTAAGAAGTGAAGTGATCCAAAAGGTGGTTTTGGATATATTGTTAGTATGAGAAGAAGTGAAAGGGGTTGTGTTATAAGAGGCCCATCATCAAGTGTACAAGACATCATTTAAAAGGTAGGGTGTTAATTTCAAAGGAGGGTCTAAAGGACTTGATTATTCTTAGGGGTAGTTTCTCCTTGTGAAATAGGTGTTTCACTAAAGGCCTTTGGTCAGAAGCACTTAATCAAGGTTTCATGTAGTTAGGAGGACTTGATCATCTTAGGGGTAGGTTCTCCTTGTGGAATAGGTTTTTCACTAAATCCTAGTCAAAAGGATTTAATCATTCTCTATTTTTTAATACCTTATAATACAATTTATCCAAGTGTTTGTAGGTTTAAGAGTGAGTTTTATTCCCTAAGAGCATTTCTTGTGTAGATGATGTGTTGATGTGTTGTATGCTCTTGTTCATGCTTTGGATGAATTTTCTTTCATGTTTATGTTACTAGATCAAGTTTATGTATGATGGAATGGTTTTGGAATTGAACATGCATTTTTGTATACTGATTCACCCCCCCCACACATAGTAGCTACTTCCAATAATTGGTATCATAGCATGTCCTTTGGAGGAAGCTTAATAGCTTGAAGGAGATCCTAAGTAGGTATAAAGATGGACAAATAGTTGAAAAAAGAGAATCAACAATGCAAGTATGTGATAAAGGCACTTGAAGAGCAAATATGTACTTTGAAGAAAGATGCCAAAAGTAATGAGAATGTTATCAGTGATCTCAAGGTTTAACTAATAGATGTCAAGTCAAGTTTGTGTTCAAAAAAAAAAGGACATCATGTTTGATAATGAAACTTTCCATAACAATAGACAAGATGACATCAAGGAAGAAAAAGTTGATCTAGAAGCTGAGCTTATGAGTGCACTTAATGAACTAAAGGAACAAAAGAAGAGGAATCATAAAATGAGGAATATGATTAATGGTCTTGAAGCACAAGTTAGTTCTCTTGAGGTAAGTTTGTTAGGCTTGTCCAAGAAAGAAGAAAAGAAGTATCAAGAACATATAAAGTTTATTGAAGTGAAAGCATATAGATTGAAAGACATGGCCAACAAAGCCAAAGAGGATGAAGAGAAGATCAGTATTCTTGAGGATCAGTTAAGGACTGCAAATGCAAATCTTAAAGCAAAAGAAGGTGAGTGAAATCAGTTGAAGGTTGAAATGAAGTCATTGAAAAGTGAGCATGATCTTGTTATAGTCAAGTTGGATAAGTTGGAAGAGAAACAGAAACATAAGAATCCTAAGTATGCCAAGGAGAATTCAAGCTTTGAAAGCAATACAAGAAGGTCTATTAAATAACCAAATACTTTAAGGTCTTCTAGTTTATTTCATGGTCATTGTTATACTTGTATAAAGTATGGTCATAGAACTAAGGACTGTAGAAGGAAGTTAGTCAAGAATGAATCTTCATGGAGCCTTAAAAGAAGAAGAAATTGGTCTTGGAGAAATCATAAATTAGATCAGTCAAGAGCAAAGAAGGAATCAAAAATGAAGAAGATACATAATTTGCCTTTTATCCAGATAGAAAAGAAAGATCACAATTATCATCAAGCAAAAGGTATGAGTGATCTTATTTATTTTAAATGTCATAAATTTGGTCACATTGTTGGATATTGCAAGAACAAGCAAAACAAGGTGTATGGAGCTCCTAGTGTGCAAGGAAGAGGTCACACATGGGTTTGAAAACTTGAGTTTATCAAGAGAGATGATTTTGAGACCAAGGATGGCTTGTTTGCCATGATAGAAAAAAAGGAAAATCAAAAGTTTATGTTTTCATCATTTATTGACAAATTTGAAGCAAAGAATGAAGTCAAGTATCCATTCAAAATCAATTAGATGATGAGGCAGGACTACAAGTCAGAGAAAGCTATGGATATATGGGAGTCTCCTAAGTTTTGGGACTTTTAGTCTGTCTATGTCAAGGGGGTGTCTCTATCTAGGCTTTAAGGAGACACTTGTCAGTCAGAGGAAGCTTGATGGTTATCAACTATTATTTGATGAGAAGGTATGAAAACAAGGTATGTTTGTGCATTATTTTTATATATCTATTTGTTGGAAAAAAGAAGCTTGTGAAGAATCTCAATCATAGTGGTCCTATCTTGAAAAAGAGTTAGCTTGTTGATCATGGTTTGGATGTTCTAGTATAAAGGTGAGTTTCAAATATCTATCTACATATTAGTTTGTGATAGATGTTAAGTGAGCCTACAAGTTGAAGGCCTCTCTTCTAGGATTATGTCCTAGATGTTGTTAAGCTTGTTAAAGGCTTGTTGAATCGTTCTATATGCCATGAAAGTTCACAGAGTTTTGAAGATGAGGTGTCTCTATGTAAGTATTGACTATGATTGGATAGTATTTGAATAATTATTGAAGATGTCATGATCTAGGTGAAGCATAGAGTTAGGGGGAGCTTTGTAATTGGTCAAGTCTCAGGATTAGAGGACTGAGTTGTTAAATCTAAGAAAGAAAGTATGGAGATTTTTATGTGCTCCTAGGTTTATCTATCTTGTTGTAGGTCAAAATCCATGGTATAGGAAGTCAAGGTTCCCAAAGGTATGGAAAATCAAATATTAGTACGAAAGTGTGTGATAGTTATCTCTAGGTGTGCAAAACATTTCAGAGGTGGGCATTGACCAGAAGCAGGTTTATTGACCTTGTTTATTTTGAGGTTATATGGTTTTGATCTTTGATGTAAAATTAGTTTTCCTTATGATTTGAGGTCTAAGGATTCTTAATACATTAAATGGGCCAAATGGTTTATCAAATCAAGATTCACAGAGAGTTGAAGGTTTATGGTTTTTAATTATTCATATATTTGTCAAGATGGAGGCCTAATTGGCAAGTTGGTTTGTGAAGGAAGTTTATTGTAAAGGATGATATTATTGTTTCAAATTGGTATGCTTGAGGGTGCATATGAGAGTGCTTCAGATATGATGTTTTAAGTCTTGAATGTGTGTCTACTGAAAGTTATGGGCTTTGCAAGTTCTAGATAGGGCTACAAGGAGACTAGACAGGCCTAGTAAGAAGAAAAAGGTTGATCACTTTCTAAAAAATAAATAGGTATGTATGTTTCAAGGTAATTTATTAGGTTAATTAAATCATTTTTTTATGTTTTGTGAGTGGCATGAAGTTTTTTTGGTGGTCCTTGAGGTGGTTTGAGAGAGAGGGCTAGTAAGCCTGTATGGTGGTTCTTCATGGTGTGTGGAGATTTGAAGATGCTCAGATGTGTAATTTCTTAGAAATATTAGGTGGAATCCCTCTCAGATATTTATTGGGGAGTTCCATCATATTTTAGTACTTTTTGTATGTTCTTTCTTCATTATTTGTTGTGCTTGGTTGAAGAGAGTATTGGCATGGAGCAAGAGGAAGTTGTCAAGTAAAGAAGAGGTAGGCTCAAGGTATGGGGGAGTTTGTTTCATCTTTATAAAGTATTCCTATTATTTTGGTAGTATTTTTATGTCCTCATGATGGAAGAAAGGTGAGTTGTATATTGATGGGTGTTGACATCAATGACAAAGGGGGATATTATTGGAAAGTTTTTAATGATTCCATGGTGATTTCATGGATGTGTCCTAGTGAGTGGATGAATTGCCTTGATAGTCTATGTGATAATGACAAAGTGTGTAATGTGATTGTCCTAGTATGTTTGAAGGATGCATGGTTGATCTTTAGAGTCTGATTGTTTAGAGATGATTAGGGATGAGTCTAAAGTATTGAGAATGTGAAAGAGGTCCTATAAGAATTTTTATATGCTTTGAGTGCTTGTTTTAATTATTGGATTTCATCTTGTTGATCATTGTTTTCATCTAGACATTTTGGGTCTAGTGGTAGAAAATCTGAGTAGGTAGTTTGTTGACATCACCATTGTTAGTGTGGATGAGTCAAGGGGAGTTGGTCATATGGTTGTGATAAAATTTGTTCCTAGTTACTATGCAATAAATTTTATTTCATATTATAAATTTCAACATAATATATACAAGTGAAAAATTGGGATCCTAGGTAGTTTGACAGTGTTTTCCCATACTTAGCCAATTTTGCATATGGCAAGAAAAGATGATGATGTTATCATATTTTGCACATGTAGAAGTTTTAGAATGATTTTACTATATGGTTTTATTCAATTTTGTGCCTAGTTAATTTGTGTTAAATTTAAGGTCATGCAATGAAGAAAATAAAAATATATGCATGTGCAAAGTTGGCCTTCCAGACAGTTCTTGACATAGTTGGTTTTGTGGCAAAATAATCTAAGTAGTTAATTAATGGAGTTATATATTGCATGTGTAAAGGTTATAAGAGAATATAGATACATGAATAAATTATCCTATATAAAGAGATAATATGGCTCAATTTTTAATTCATAATATTGATTGAGGCAAAAGTTATTAAGGAACAAAAATGGTCTTCTAGGTAGATTGCAATGGTCCCCATAGCCAAATTTGCGAAGGGTAAAGACCAGGACCAAATGGAGATCCAAAAGCTCATGGAATTTTGTACAAATAAATATCTATGGTTCATGTTGATTCAAATGATTCAAATTTTTCATTGGTTAACGAAGTTAAAAATTATGCTCCTTACAAAAGGATCAATAGAGCATGTTTGTTGTAAGGTCTCAGGAAGCAGCGAGATGAGGACAAGTGCTCGATGTTTAAACAATAAAAGTGCTCAGAAGGAATGTGAGGTTGCCTAGTTTCATTATCATGGGGGTTTTGAGTAATATATAATGGTGAGCACTATAATAAAAAGACCTGGCTGGTCTACAAAGATTGATGGTGCATGTTAAGTCAATATTACAAGATTGCATGAGATGAGGTCAATTGTTCAAAGTTTAAAATTTAGGTAGTGGTGCACCATGAGTTAAAGTTCAAAGAATATCTATGTTATATAATTAATCTAATTAGTGAGGACATGAGATGATATTATGGTGTTTAAGTTTAACCGTGACTGTTTGAATTCAAATATTTAAATTTAACAAAGGAAATACCAATGCCTAATTTTTTAGCCATAACTTTCGATTTATACAGAATTTTACCATGAATTAAAAATCAAAGTGGTAGAGGACTCCAGTATTCATATGAAAATATATATTTGAATATCTAAAAGTATGTATAGTCAAATATATTGAGGTTCAAATTTAACTATATGTTTTGTTCATGCTATGCAAGTAACTTGAGAAGGGTATTTGAACTGTTCATGATAGTATTTCAATGTTTCAAGATAAGCTAGATTTTGGAGAGTGTTGTAAACTCCATGAGGACCATATTTATGTATTTTGGAGGTGTGGAAAATCCATAATCAGTATGAACAAAGTCTTATAAGGTGATTATGTGTTCATTTATGGTGACTACGTGCACAGAATGTTGTTTAAGTAAATTGTGCTTAAGCAGAAGGGTAATGTGATGGTTGTTGGCACTTAATGAGGACCTATAGATCATGTGGCATGGGTCTATGATTTATAAAGTGTTCATGTGTTCCTATTTTTCTTAGATAAGTGTCAAAGAGGTGAATGGGTCATCATAAGACCGAAAAGGTGATTTAGGCCTATTTGAAAGTGTGTTGTGCTTAAGTGTGACCCATGTTAGATGCCTTAAGGGTGAAGGCATATGTTATGGACAAAATGAAAGAATGTGGATGTGATAATTCATGAAGTCTCTATAAATAGTGAAACTAAATGAGATGATTTTTAGATTTTTTGTGAGTGGCTTATAGGTGAGAGGAGTATGCATTGAAGTGAAGAAGAAAGGATAGGTAGTGTGCTTGTTCATTGAATTGATGAGTAGAGCAGTTTGTCGACTATGTGTATGACCTTTAGGTAATATATTTGATGTCAAAATAGTGTTCTTATAGGTTGAGGATGAGAAAAGAGGTCAAGGTTGATCTAAAAGGATGTTTTTGGATGTTTTGTAGATGAACAAAGGATAGATGATGTTTGTGTGAGCTTGGTGGTTGATATGAGAGGAATATCAGAGTGTGGTCTATGTGGATGACCCCATGGTCATGTTGTTTTTGTTATGATAGATTTTTATAGGTTTGGTGGTTATATATGAGCTGAGGAGGAGTTGATAAGTAAAGTGATTCAAAAGGTGGCTTTGGATGCATTGTGAGTGTGAGAAGAAGTGAAGGGGGTTATGTTATCAAAGGCCCATCATCAAATGTACAAGAAATTAGTTTAAAGGTGGTGTTCATTTAAAAGGAGGGTCTAAAGGAATTTATCTTCTTTAAAGGTAGTTTTTCCTTGTGAAATAGGTGTTTCACTAAAGTCATTTGATCAGGAGGACTTGATCAAGGTTTTAGGTGGTTAAGAGGATTTGATCATCTTAGGGGTAGGTGTTCCTTGTAGAAAAAGTGTTTCATTAAATCTTGGTCAGAAGGATTTTATTAGTTTCTAGTTTATAATACCTTATAGGATAAGTAGTCCAAGTGTGTATAGGCTTGAGAGTGGGTATTATTCCCCAAGAGGGTTTCCTATATAGATGATGTGTTGTATGCTCTTGTTCATGATTTGGATGAATGTGATTTAATTTTTATGTTGCTTGATCAAGTTGATGTATGATGGAATGGTTTTGAAAGTGAATGTGCATTATTGTATATTGATTAAACCCCCCCTCAGTAGCTACTTCCATCATATTGTTCCCAAAATCATAGTTCTTGAGCCTTAGGTAAAATGATTCCTTGTTTGTGATTGGTAGGATCATCAGGGAAAAGTTTCTAATATTATGGATTATTTTTAGAATCCTAAAGTAGATGAATCCCACACTTAGGATTATATTGATTCTAATTATGGAAATGAAGATAGTGATCATTATGAGTACATATATGTAGATCATTTTTAGTCTAGAGGAGAACAACCTAATATCTCTCACATTCAGCCAAAGGAAGAACCATTCAAAGAGCTGAAACTGTAAGTGGATGAAGATACAAATTTTGTATTTGAAGCATCCTTATCATATGATCTTTATCCTTTATTTTTATAGCTGAATCAATATGGTGAGCATCTTTGTAGTATTAGTTTGACTTCCCTCTCATAGTTAGTGGGAGATGAATGTGAGAAAATCTAAGATGAGTTAGACTACTTATGCCAAGAAGAATAAATCCAAAGCATAGTGGGTTATTCCTTTGACGAGAATGAGTTGAAAGAGATCGAATTCAATTCATTCTCTCCCTAGTTTATATTTTCCTTCAAACTAATTGAAGGCAGCCATCAATTCTTCTTGGTAGTAGAGGCATTCAATAAGGAAGCTCAAGGGTATAATGGATTGAACTAGCAAGTCATGACAATGGATATGCAAGCTGAATATGATCTAATTCAACCAAGATATTTATACACTCTATCCAAGAATGACAAATCTATGAGGTATTTAATGTGGGAAAAACTACTCCCATACATCCTAGATGATAAAGACAAAGAAGAGGATGTTATCAAAGCTTCAATTATAGTTTAAAGGTATCCAACAATCAACATACCTATAAGTTGAAACAAAGAATATACCCCTACCATTTTGGATTTTAAAGACATTTTAGTATGTGTTATCTCCCAGCCTCACTCATCTTCATAGTTCCACATTTGGGTTGAGGTATTTTATTCACCCTATCCCTCATGCTTTTAAAAAATTAAATTTAAGCATAATGTTGAACTGCATAACTTGATTTTGTTTTAATTTCATGAACTGAACATTAACAAATATTTTTGGGATAGTTTTTTCCATTGTAAAATACAACATAGAAGAAATTAACTATGCCCTTTTCCCTTCTCCAAATCTTAAACAAATCAAGTGTCTGACTAATTCAAGCATGCATTTTCTTGGAAAAACCTCTTGTAAATATGCTTCTCTTTCCTTTTATTTTTATTTTTGGTTCTTTCTTTCTTGTCCCTTATTGTATCTAAGTTTCCCCTTACTTGGTTTAGAGTAGATTTTTTATTTTATGTCGTTCCTTTCTTTGGTTTGGTTTTTTTCATGTGGGCCTATTCTAGCCCTATTTTGCTTCAATATTTCAGCCTGTTCCTTGTCCTTGGGATCCCATTGAAAAAATGAGCCTTGTCCTAAAAAAAAAATTGACCATAATGAAGAACCCTTTTAAATTACCCTTTCCTTGTGTTAATGGGATGAGGAACCTCAAATGGTGGATATATAATTGAGATAGTTGTTTGAGCCCTAAAAAATATAAAGTGAAAAGTCACATTTGAACAATGGCATAGGTTGCTTTAGTTTTCTTTTGTGTATTTTCTAAAATTTGGAGACTTATGATTCTAAACAAAAAATATGGATTTTATAAAGGTTTCTTTTTGTCTAAAGACAATAGTTGCACTTAATTGAACATCTTAATCAAAGAAGAAACATTGAGCTAGTTTAGGCTTGTCTTGGTAATCTAAATATTTTGAGTTTATCATTTTACCCAACGCTTGGTCCCCAACATTCAATGGACTAAATATAGAAATGGTTTTATAATAAATAAATAAATAAAAATTAAATTGAATAAAAAATGCAAAAAACTAAAATCTTCCTCTAAAGGGTGATTCAAGTAACCTCCACTATTGGGTTTTCAACCTAGATGGTAGTGGAGTAAGGCCTTGAGTGGGCCCATAGGTATCTCTCTCAAAATTATAGAAACTTGTATGGAAGTAGATAAATGATCATGCCATATTCCCCCCAAGTCAAATTGTCAAATTATTTCCCTCTTAGAAGTTTTGGTTGTCTAAGTAGATCTAAATTATTTTATGTCAATTCAAGGGTTATCAAGAATTAATCACCTTACACACTAAGGCTGAATTAAAACTTAGTATGTCACAGATTGAGGTAGACTTCAATGCCTTCATCTTTTTTATTTTATTTGAAGAGAATTATTTGTAGTTTATATTGGTGTTTAGGTGTGAAGACTTGTAGTCTAATTGTTGGAGTGTTTTAACTAATATTTCATCTGGTTGATCATTGTTTTCATAAAGAATATTTGTATGAATTCAATGCATAGCTTTGGAATTAAATCTTTCTAAACAAATGACTATCTTTTTGAAGCCCTAAGGATTTGAAATGGTGCCATGTGGCACTGTCTCAGAATCTTGGAACCTCAGAGGCATTAGGAAATTATCTTGGAAGTTTAAATATTTTTTAACCTTGGAATATCAAGGGTATTAAGGCATTAATCTGGAAGCCTCCAAGTTGATCAACATTAGTAAATCTCTATGCCATCGAGTCCCCCAAAAGACACCACGTAACATTCTCTCAAAAACCTAGGACCTCAGAGTGGTTACAACATTATTACAAAGCATGAAAAGCCTATGAAGGTGAGAAGAATCCATGTGGCCATGATAATGATAATGGAAGAAAATAGAGTAAATCATGTGGATGATGACAAGATGTCAAATGTAAAAAAGGACCCAGTGGGCAAAGCCAATATCCTAGCAAAGGAGAAGGAAAATGATGTTGATAAAAAATACATGTGGTAGATATTATGTCAGGAGATCCTAGGAACTAAGATTGATGGACCATCTATTTGCAAAAACTATCAAGAGTCCTAATAAAACTGTGTGTCAAATCAAAAAAGTGTAGTCAAAATGTAGTTGGTTCTTCACCAACTAAAAGGTCCAACAGTGATAGATTTTGGGCTAATAAAGGAATAAACTAATCCAAGAGACCTCAAAATTAGGATAGGGATGGTTATTTCATTTAATCAAACCCTAAAATTGAATACAAAAGTCTACATAGGGGATGGTAGAATGGCAGTCCAAAAAATCCCAATGATAATCTGCTAATAATATTTAAATTTGAACACTATTAGCCCCCCAAATTGAATGAAAAGTAGTCAATATGGCATGATTCATCACTCAGCATGCACATGGAAGAATGCCAAGGAGAGATAATGATAATAAAATATAAAATTGATCCTTTAATAGGAATGGTCTCTAAATTACATATCATGCTCAAGCCATCAAATCTATCATAATCCCAACTACATACCCCAATCATCATTGAATATTTATAACCGCCTCAGTAGTGGGTTGAGCAAATTTCATGGACAAATCTATCTATATAAGGGACATTATTTTTCCTTTGAAAGGATCATAACTTTTAGGGTCGAAGTGCTATTGAGATTGGCTTAGGATTACACATGCCTTCTCTTGGTTTTTTCACCTTGACTGTGTGTCCATGGGTGATCAACATTTAGGCATAAAATTGCTACTAGAATTATCTTCGATTACACCAACCTTTCTACCATGCCTTCGGCCTTAATTGCTTGCTAAGGTATAATGATTATAACATAATACTTTTATAATGCTAAATACATATTTTATGTGACATCTTGTTTATTTCATGTCCTTAGTCTTTTGATTTAGTTGGTTAATTGGTGATATGACTATTAATGTGCTTGTTTGTAGATGATTATCTTAGTTATATTGTGCCATAGCTATCATAACTAGTCTTTTGTATTTTTTCATGATTTATTTCAAACTTCTTTTACTCATCGTGTGCAACAAATACAAAGTGAAATATAGGATATATTTAGAATCAATTTAATAAATCAATGGATTTCACACTTATCCTAAAAGCTTGTCCACTTAGTGGCTCATGTTTGTGCAATTTCTAGACCAAACACACAATGGTATAGTTATGGTTAGGAATATTTTTAGTTTTACAATATAAAAAAATCATTTAAATCAAAGATACCCTTTTTTCTTCCCTACTATCTCTCTCATTTTTACTTTTTTTTGGATGATGTCCTGCCCTAGTTTAGGTTGTGATAGGAATTGTAGTGAAGTATAATTTGATATTTTATTAGTTGAATCAATAAGATAGCATGATATAGATAAATAATAAGTAATCAAGTAAATGAACATGAGTGCTCATATCAATTAAACCTCTAGGGGTAGAAATTTTTGCTCTCAGAGTAAACTTGGTTAAATTAATTGATCCTTGGATTGAACTAACATCAATCATAAAATTAACAAGGGGATATCTCTATCCCATGTATTGTCCCCCACTTTTACCTCTAGAACACTCAAACCCATGAGTGCTTTTAGACCAAGATTTTGGGGTGAACAACACATTGTCTATCCATTTACATAATATGATGTCTCCCAAAAATCCTAAAATATAACTAAATCTAAAATCTAGTAGGACCCTCCAAAACCTAAAAAATTACATTATATATCATAGAGTTCCACACCACTCTCAAACATCTTGAGATTATATATATAATATATAATTTAATGTATAAGAAACTATATGTCCATACATAAATGTCAACTTCTACATAAAAGTTTATTCTATATATATACTGCATGTTTAAGAACCTTTCATGCCTTGATCCCCTAAGAAATTTTTATCTCAATGACCCCTAACTAAGAAAAAACTCACTTTTCCTACTAGGTCAGCCATGGTCAACCTAGTTAAGTTATGATGCACGTTACGCAACTAGGTTAGCCATGGTCCACCTAGTTCGAGGCTAAATGGTAACTTTTTAAAATTGGGTTGTGTCAGGATGACATTGTCAGTTAAAATTTTGAAAGGGTTATGACCTATCCATTTCTATAAATACAACCTTCACTTCAACCCAATAGAGAGGGAGATTCATTTTCATATTATTATAACTTATAATTTTACTACATATATGTTTGAAGGAACCATTGCTTAGATTGTGCCTTGGAGTAAAGATAGCTTGTCTTATGGGAAGTATTAGATGAATGTAAGAATATTTTATCCTAGAGCTTATTTCAACTAGTGTGATCTTTATAAATCCACAAAATCTCTTTCAAAACATAATTGGCCAAGGGGAGATTGAAACTTGACAAGTTTGCTCAAAGGTAATTATCTCTAACTTTTGTTATTTTATTTGATAGATAGATATTGCACAAAGCAATAGGTTTTAATATATAACTCTTTGCTTATATTACCTCTACACTTAAAATTAGTGTAGTTATAGGTTTTTTTCAGCATTCCATCTTCAATGTTAGCTGATCTACGCCCTCATTTGCCTAACATGATCCCTTATTTATTTTGTTTATTTTAAACCATATCACTTTGTGTTATAAAATTTAATAACACTAGATTATATTCATTTTATGCATTAGAAGACCTATCTAGGGTTATTACATGATATTATATGCCTAGAGGCTTTGGAAACCTCTCCTTTAGTGTTGTGTGATAAGTATTCCCTTAGTTAGGTTTAATATATCCAATTTGGTCGTCCTCTCGATATACAAAGTATCACAATAGATGTTAGTTGATTACATTCTTTGAGATTGGATTTACTAAGTAGGATAAGTTATAAATCTATCTTAATCTATTACATACATTTTGGTGAACTCAACATGAATATAACACTTGCATTTTAATTTTTCACCTATAGGCAACTAGGTCACATAGGTCGACCCAGTTTTATCCACATCTTTATATTTTTTACCTATAAGAAACTAGGTTGCATAGGTTGACCTAGTTTTATCTATATATTTCTATTTTCACCTATAATAAACTAATACACATAGGTCGACCAAAAATTTTCCATGTCTTTATTTTTTTATTTTATAGTCAACTAGGTCATGTAGGTCAACCCAATTGTATTCCTTACTTCCAATTTTTCTTTTGCAGACAACTAGGTCATGTAGGTTGATAAATTTTTATTCCCTACTTTCAATTTTCAGATTGAGCCAGCTAGGTTGATACAAGTTGACCCACTTCATTTTTATATACTTTTTAGTTTTTAGCTAATTAGGTTGACACAGGATGATCTATTCATTATTTCATTGTTTTTAGTTTTTAACTTTCTACCAAATAAGTTGACCATGGTCGACCCTATTTAATCTTTGTATTTTTAGGTTTTTGACTTTATAGAACTAAATCAATCCAAGATGACACAATTTTAACATTCATATCTACAAATTCTATAGTCAGCCAACTAAGTCGACCTAGTCATATTATTTAAGTTTTTTCTAACCAACTAGATCATCCTAGCCCAACCTAGTTTACATTTTATGACTTTTATGTTAAATTTAAAAAAAATCTATTAAATAATTTTTACAATCCTATTTACCAATTACATAACTCAGTATTCAATTTTTCACTCCTATTTTTTATCTTTTTAATTCTATAAAAATTGTAGTAAATAGTCAACTAAGTCAAACCTGACTAAATTAATTTTGTGTCTATTTTTATTTCCAGTGAATTAAATCGACCCTAGATGACCTAGATTTTTTTTTTCACAATAGACTGTGTCAACTAGCATCGACCTTGTTTTATTTTGTCTGTTCAACTAGATCGGCCCTGGCTAATCTAGTTCTATGAGTTTTTTACTTTCTACATAAGCAAGGCAATTCAATTTATTTTTCATAGTAATTAATCTCAAATTTTCTTTGAAAAGAGTTGGTTCCCTATTTATTTACATTCATAAATTACAAAATTATTTTTCGATACTTCACTTTCACTTTTATTTTTCACTTTATCTTGATTTCCTTGGAAAGTAGTGCTAGTAGTTTGAAAACTACTTAGCTACTATCATGACATATTACACAATACTCTATTTATAATCTTATTCTATCATATATATATATATATATATATATATATATATATATATATATATATATCCTGGTATGAGGAGCTTACCCCAATATTCATAGTCATGGTATAGAGCTAAACACAAAATTTGATTTCCACATACCTCATATTATTTAGGAAATGTTTAGGTTTCTCTTTTTTATTGAACCTTAGGAAGTTATCCATATGTCTGATTCTATAGTGCACTAATTAGAAATTAGCATCAAGAATTTACTTTCATCTTACCTTTGAAATTGGGTTTGATGGGCTATGAGAATGATACTTCCTCCATAGTTAGTGCTTTAAAATATTGGGTCGACACTGTCCAATGGACAATCAAGTATATTTGAGAGCCTACACTATCAAATAAATCCTTTTATTACATCTTCCTGGTCTTATTTTTTAATAATTAGTTTGCAAAAGTAATTACAAAATTTCATTTTTTCTTATTATTTTCTATTAATTTTTGTATTTCAGATTGTATCAATTATCATTGATATAGTTATGTGTTGTATGATTCAACTATATCGAACAATCTTGACCCAGTTGACTGTGTATGAATAGACTAAGTTGACCAGGTTTAACTTAGTTTTTTGTATTCTATATGTTTGCCTCTATTTTTCAAACTATATATCATCTAGAATTGTTTATTTTTAATACTGTTAAAAATAATTCCAAGTGTAACTAGGTCAACCCTAGTCAACCTAGATTTATATCTTTGTCTTTTTTACAAAACTAATTCAAACATGGTTGACCTAGTTTTATTTTTATCTTTTATATAGAACTAATTAGACCCTAATCAACCTTATTTTATTTCTCTATATTTTATATAGAACTACTTTGACCTTGGTCGACCTAGTTTTATTTCTTTGTCTTTTCTACAAAACTAAGTCAACCATGGTCAACCTAATTTTATTTCTATCTTTTTTATAGAATTATGTCAACCCTAATTGAATTAGTTTTATTTCATAATGATATAATATTTTATCTTCCAATCCTTCAAAAACATTATATAATCAATAATTTAGATCATAACCTCACTTATATTATCACTTTAGATGAAACTATTCAATTCCTTCCTTCATGTCATCCTAATCCCAAACTAATCACTCCACCATGCAACCTAAATTTTTCATCCTAAAGGAAAACAAAATTTAATATAATTGAAGTTACTCACCCTAGTCCTCATCCTAAAACCAATGTTGGAAATCCTCCTCCACCCAACAATTATGCTCCTCCCATTGATACTACTCAACTCCTTGATCAAATACTTTAACAAATGACCAATATACAAATCATTTATAGTGATCAAATAGTTAAACTACAATATCATTTATTAAAAATGGTTATTAAATTGAATCAAGTTATCATGACTCAACTAAATCAAAAAAAGCAAATCCCTCCTCCTCTTAGGCATATCATCCCTCAACCTCTCATGCATAAAAAAATGCTTCAACATATTCAAAATTGACATTTATATCCATAGATATTTTAAATATTTATCCAAATATTACATATGATGGAACTAAGGACCTTGATATCTTTTTTAATTCTTTTGTTAATATATATAAGGAATGGGTCCAACCTAACACTTTTGCTACTACTAAACTTGTAAAATCATTCATGGGAGATGGTTTAGAATGGTATAAGGGTATGTGCACATAGGGAGATAATTCTGTGGATATTTCCCATAATGCAATCACTTTATTAAATAATGCAATCACATTATTTAAATTATAAATCAATAATTATTAAGCTATAATTTGATCATGTTATTTTAAAATCAACAATGCGATCACATTCCTATTGTTTTTAACATAAAATTATGTGAACATGCACATGAATCCAATCTTGGTTAATAGATAATATGATCATGTTATTATAAAATTAACAGCATGGTCATGTTCCTATTATTTAACACACAAAAGCATGCAAACATGTGCATGAAGCCAATCTTGACCTGAAGCTTATATATACTATAAAACTTAGGTATAAGTTTACTTATTTTAGTAAATATAATAAATTAGGGTTACTCTAAATTTGATACTATCAGTCTCATCGTTTCATGCCTTATGATGTGTAAAATAGTTTTTAAAAATCTAATATGATCATGACTTAGGCATTTTTAGGGTCTAAGTATTGAACCTAGAGATTTTAGGGCATAACTTTTGCAATTGATGTCCATTTTTTATAAATGTATAGTCATTTTTTAGGTTTTTGTGCCTTGTATATTTTTTCTTGGTATTTTTAAGAGTCTTAGGTTTGTCAAAATTAGCTTTTACAAACCACTCACTTTGAACTTGATCAATGGTGGAGTGATTGGGGTAGCATAAGTCACATTAATGACATGCACACATAAAATAACCACTTTGTGTTCATCATCCCTCCCTTATCTCTGATCACTTTTTACTCATCCCTCATCACCCATAATCACCCTCTCCTCATTCCTCATTATCCCTAATCACTCCCTCATTAACCCTCATTATCCCTCATCATCTCTAATCATTCCATCATTCCTAATTACTCCTTCATTGACCCTCACTATCCCTTATCATCTCTAATCACTCACTCTTCATCCCTCATCATCTCTAATCACTCCCTCATTGACTCTCACCATCCCTCATCATCTCTAATCACTCCTTCATTGACTCTCACCATCCCTCATCATATTTAATCACTCCCTCATTGGCTCTCACTATCGCTCATCATCCCTCATCATTCACTCCTCATCGCTCATCATCCCTAATCACTCTTTTATTGACCCTCACCACTCTTCATCATTTATAATTCCTCCCTCATCATCCCTAATCACTCCCTTGTTTACCCTCACCATCCCCCATCATCCATAACCATACACTAACACATATGGTCTAGTGTAGGCCTTGAGAAATAGATCACCTCATAATGTCACTTGGTGTACAAAATCAAACTTTTAAAATATACAATCCTTTATGACATCTCACCATTAGAGGTGTGTGATTTTTTACATTTGGTAAACTATATATTTACCATTGACATATATGATATGAATTAAATCCTTTAAATGTTGTAATAGATTGTCATTATCTTAAATACCATATATCGTATTTAGTTCATAAGCTTTCAGTCATTAGTGCCAAGAAGTGCAAAAATATTGTCAATTATAGTAAAAAGTATACTCTTGATGGTAATAAGTAAATGTAATAACTTCCTTATGACACCATATCATAGTGTGTTTTGTCCAACAATAACAAAGACAAAATAATTGAACCATAAACTAAATGAATATAAGGATATATTGTAGTCACCTAAATAAGTTCCTACATAATGTACACTAAGTAATACTATTAATTTGGACCTTAACTACCTCTACCTCAAACCTCTTTATATGACATATCATTTATAGAGAATGAATAGATCAAGTGGTATATCCATGAAATCATGGATAATAGACACATCATCCCCAAATCATTACCTTGTAGAAGCCCAATTGTGTGTGCAGCAAAAAAGGATAGGATAGAAGTTGTGAATAAATTAAAAAAATATTAACAAGATTAAAGTGAATACATTTTATCCTCATCTAAATATTAAGGCATTTTTCTACCATATCCATGATTTATAAATATTTTCCAAAATTGATCTTAAGTTTGGGTATCATCATATTCATGTTGAACCTCTAAAAAATTAAAATATAGTCTTAAAAACAAAGGAAGGATTGATTGACTAGTTGGTTATGCCTTTTAAGTTGAATCATGTAGCAAATTCATTCATTAAGATATTGAATGACATCCTCAAGCCCTTTACCTATGTCATTTTTTAATCTACCTTGATGACATCCTAATCTTTAGAAAACATGGGATGAACATCTACACCATGTTGAACTAGTGTTTCACATTTTGTAGAAACACATTTTTATGATAACATGAATAAATGTTTAATTATTCATGCAAGATATAAAATATTTGGGGTACATTACACACAAGGAGTGCATGTGTGAACCTAAACAAGATTCAAGTCATACAAGAATGGGAAACACCAAATAAATTTGCATAGATTCAAATATTCTCATAATTAAAAATTTATACAAGAGATTTGTGTTTAATTTTTATACTTTGAACCAAGATACCAAAGGTGGAACTGAATAAAGTTTCATCTAGTCAAGTACACAAAAATATAATTTGATGAACTAAAACTCAAACTCTATTTTATGCTAGTACTTGTGTTACTTGACTATAAATTTGGAAGATTATCCAATTCATTCAGTAATAAAATTGACTATCACAAATGGGTATTGATAACATAACAAATCCTAAAAAAGAGTTAATTTCTATTATAATAGATTAAACAACATATGATTGGAATCAAAGATACCTTTAGAGTATATACTTACGTTAGATGATGAGGGAGTGATTAGGGATTATGAGAGATGGTGAGAGTCAGTGATGGAGTGATGAGGAATGGTGAGGGTCAATGAGGGCATTATTAGGGATAATGAGGGATGAGGAAAGACGTATTATGGATTGTGAGGGATGAGGATGGAGTGATTATGTATGGTGATATTCAATAAAAGATTCCTTAGGGATGATAATCCAAAGTGATTAGAGATGATGAGTGATAATGAAGGTCAATGATCGATTGATTAGGGATGAGGAGGGAGTGATTAGGGATGATAACAAATGGTGAGGAGTTTATTAGGGGTGATGATGGATGAGGAAAGAGTGACTAAGGATTATCAAAGATGATCAGGGATGAGGAAGGAGTGATCAAGGATGATGATGGATATTGAAGGTCAATGGAATAGTGATTATAGATGATAAGGAAGTGATTAGAGATGACTGGGGATAGTGAGGGTCAATGAGGGAGTGATTAGGGATAATGAATAATGATGAGAGAGTGATAAGGGGTGATTAGGGATGAGTAAAAAGTGATCAAGAATAAGGGAAGGATGATGAACAAGTAAAATTAACACAAAGTGGTTGTTTGATATATGCAAGTTATCAGTGTGACCTATGATAACCCAATCACACCACTTTTGATCAAGTTCAAAGTGAGTGGTTTGAAATCTTCAATTTTAACAAACCTAGGACTCCTATAAATGCCAAGAATCAATTTGGAAGGCACAAAAACCTTTAAAATGACTATATGCTTACAAAAAATGGATATCAAATGCAAAATTTATGTCCTAAAATCCCTAAGTTCAATACTTAGACCCAAAAATGCCTAAATACTAACCATATTGGATTTTGAAAAACTATTTTCCAATCATAAGGCATGCAATTGTGAGACCAACTCTATCAGATGTAGAGTGACCCTAATTTATTATATTTAATAAAATAAATTTAAAGTATAAGAAAATAAAAACTATAGGTCAAGATTGGCTTCATGTGCATCTTCACATGCTTTTATGTACTAAATAATAGGAACATGATCATGTTATTATTTTTATAACAATGTGATCACATTACCTATTAATGTGATCACATTATTAGCATAATCACACTATTTGAAATGGAATTCAAACACCGAGCCTTTCAGCTCAAGAATGGCTTAGATTCCCAAGCCAAAGGCTTGGTCCTATCAATCTATAGTCGAGTCTGAGCATTTTACTAAAATAAAGACATTCAAATTTGATCATGAAATACACTACAAATTTCAATGGTAAAATTCAAAAACATAATACTATCATGATGATCACACTCTCCTCTTTTCAAAAATATGGTTTTTATAATTTTTGGACCAATTTAAGGTTTCAAACTATATTGATTTCTAGCTATACCTTTTTTAAGACACTACATGCTATAAATAGACATGTTTATACATGTTATATATTTTTTTTCATCGATATAAGTGAAAAACAAGTTATTTGGTCACAAAATAGGCCTAATTCTACACACATTCAAAAAAAATTGATTTTCATTTTTTTGAATTAGTTAGGCGTGCCATATGGATGGCTATCTATTTTTTGTTAGTTTTCAGGATCTACTCACAAAATTCATTAAAAAAAAGTATTCATTGAAAAAATATAGGTCACAAACTAGATCTTATCTAAAATTTCACTAAAGGGTTTGAAATAACCTTAAGTGTTACTCAAAAAATGGTGCACCACACGGCCATCTATCTACTCTATTTTCTTAAAAAAATAGGAGTTTCTTTTCAAATTTTAGATGTTTGACATTTTTATACTTAACACTTTTTTATTTAAATGATGTTTTCAAACTAGACTCAAAATTCTACATTTCATGTTCCTACCCCATCTTTAAATTTGGAGTGTAGATATCTCAAATTATCTACAAAAATTTAGATTTATGAAATTTCAAGAAAATCATGTTCACATGTAGACCCCTTTTTATCCTCCAACTTTGTGCACTTACCCATAATCAAATCCCTCAACGTTCCATAAAAAAAGTAGAGGATTTAGTCAATACATTAGTTAAATAATTTCAACACAATGATCTAGAAAATAGCCTTAGTCACTTCATCAAGCTAAGCAGCTACTTAACGAATCTGCTCACCCTTTCATCAAATGATGGAAGTTTCTAGCTCATAAAGTGGACCATAACATGAATAATGATAATCTTGTAAAACTATTTGTTACCTCTCTTAAATATCCTCTTTAATACAAATTTTAGATGTTTTCCCCTAAAACTTTAGAAAAAGCCATAGAAGCAAAAAGGCAAGACTTTCTTATGAGTCAATTTTAATCACCATAAACAACTACGAAGGAATTTTTTCAATCATTTTTTCATAGTATTGATTCATCTAAGCCTCCCCACCCTAAAAAGGGAGCATATAATTCAATAAATTTTAACCCAAAACACCCTCCCCTAAGTTTAGAAGAACTTAATAAGAAATTGCCACCCTCTAAACCCATGAGCTTTGATTCTTCTAAACCTCCTCCAAAATGGTACAATCCTGATAAGTGTTGTTGGTGGCATGTTATGATAGGCAATTAAAATGAGACTTGTAATCTTCATTGATTCCTTCTTATCTTCTTACTTGGTCCATGTTTAAATCTTCATTCTCTTACACAACAATGCTATCAAGACTATCTTAAATCTTCACAATCCAAATCTAAATAATCATAATCACATCAACACCAACTAATTAATGATCAATGTCAATGCCTATTAATCTCGAATCATCCACTAATGTTATACAAACCACAATTGATCCTTCTTCCTACATCAATAAGGAAAGCACAACTAACATGAAAAATTTCAAATGGGTAGTTTCATTCATCAAACCTCAACCTCTTAGGTCACACGAACCCAAAGAGCACCTATTTCACATGCTTACTCTAAAGTACATCATAAATGGTCCTCCTTTAGCTTACAAATCTCTTCAAACCTATCCTACATTATTTCATTTGGGTTCTTTGGTTTTATTTCACTTTACTTACACAATTTTTTTCTTTTTTGGTTATTTGGTTTTGTATCACATTATGTTTGGCATTTGTTTCCCTTGTGGTTCCTAGGTATCACCTTTGTGTTTTTTATTGATTTACATTTTATCACATTTATGTCATTATTTCCCTTATTCTCTTTAAATTTTATTTCATTTAGTCTCATCTTAATTATGCCATTGTTTCCTTTGGGTTATTTGGTTTTATTTCACAGTACTTACACCATTATTTTCTTTTTTGGTTCTTTGGTTTTATATCACATTACATTTGGCATTTGTTTCCCTTGTGGTTCCTCGGTATCACCTTCAATTTTTTCATTGATTTACATTTTATCACATTTATGATTATTTGGTCTTTATTTTTTTTCACCTATTTTGAGATGACCATTTACTTTCCCACTCTTTTGAGATAACTACTATTTTCATTGGTGTTTGTGCTAGAACCCTTATAGATTAGTATGGCTTCTATAGTGACATGACTCTCATAGCATAGTCTCATCCCTTTTGTATTATTCTTTTCTCTCCTTGTGATTGGCTACGATCATATTCATCATTGTATCACTCATTACATGGATGGATATCTCATGATCCCCATGTTTCCCTTATTTCCTTTCATTTGGGGCACACATAGGTCAGTTTTTAGATTGCACACATACTTGCGAGCAAGTCTAAGAATCTTTAGACAACATAGTCTTTAGGCCATTTTCTCTATTGATAAAGTGTAAGATCTCTTGTATTCATCACTTATTTCGCTCATGATTTTTTCTCTGAATCCATATGAATGAGGAATATAAAAATCTAAAAGAGCTAAAAGTTGAATCATAAAAGAAACAAAAGACAATGATCAAAAAGAAATTATAAATTCAACATCACACCAAAAGATATGATTCTTCTTTGGCACATCTCCTATCTTAGTTGAAACTCAAACTCCTCAGTTGGCCTCATGATAGAGTCAAGGTTGTTGAAAATATTATTATCATTGATGTCAAAAGGGACATTATGATCATGTCATTAATGATCAAGATTGAATATAGTGATTAGAGGATATGCAAAGGATCCTATCAGAGGTCAAGGATGATTATAATGCTTATGTGCATGAATGGAATTCATTCGGTTCTTTATATTGATCATCTAGACACTTGGGTCTATGATAGAAAAAGATGAGAAGGCATTTTTTTGACATCACCATTTCCATGTATGAACAAGTATGGGGGAGCTAGTCACATGGTTGTGATTAGATTAGTCCTTAGTTGTTATGTGTCAAATTTGAAGACATGCAATGAAATGCAGTTGAAGATATGGGAATGCAAATTTGGCTACTCAAACAAAAATCACAAAGCTCCAATACTTGGCCAAATTTGTAAAAGGGTTCAGCCTAGCCAATTAAGCATATTGATGAGGTCAGTGTTTGCACATATGGAGATTCTAGGATAAAATGATAATATGAATCTGCCCATTTTTATGCCTAATTTCTATACACTAAATCTTAGGTCATGCGATGTAGAATGACTAGAGATATGCTTCAGCAAAGTAGGGCTCCCAAGGATTTTGATAATATTTTCCAACACTTAGTCAAATTTATAGATTGCAAGAAATAGATGAACAGGTATTTTTATGATGTCATATCAATCACGTATGAAGGCTTCAAAAGAAAATGGATATATGGATCGAATCCCCTATGTAAGAGGATCATATGTGATAGAACAAGCAATATGATTGCATACAAACACCAGATGCAAGTGTCACAAGTATCATAAATAGTGTCATAAATTACACTATTTGAATAAATTGTTGTAAAATCAATAGTAAGAGGTTTAGAATCAAATAAAATATCATCCCAATGTGTCTAAAAGGTGAAAAAACTTAAATATCGACTGGTCACATGATCATATTTGACAAAGAATATGACAATCCAAGGGTGTCAAAAGTATCGAAAGCGTTGCAAGCTTCACACGTGAGCTTTTATATAATTAATAACCAGACCTTTTAACTAATTATTTTAAAATTAATTAATTAATTTTGATCAAAACAATATATTGGGATTGATAGTTAATATAAGGACCTTGGATCTATAAATATTTTCCAAAAAATACTAGTAAACTTTCATTTGTCCAATACAAGACGTCACATGCAACTACATGATTTAACTAATTTTGATTTTTTTTTAAATCAAATATTAAATGCATGTAAAATAAATATCTCGTGATTTTATAAAGAAAAAAATTAAATATTTTTTTAATCTTTTTGAAAAATACAAGTCAACACACATGGGCCCACTATGTACTTGCATGAAAAATTGGTTAATTACAACTCACCCACTAAGTATGTCAACAAAATAAATGCACTAACCTATATTTAACCCTTTTGTGGTCTGATTTTTATTTTTTTTAGATAAATAAACCATAATTAAATACTTTCATTAAAATAATAAAATGAAAGCATTTATGTAAAATTTGAAAAAAAAAAAGATTTTAAAAAACTTAAATGGGGTCCACTACTTTGGTGGAATAAAATCAATTAAATAAATGTTTTATTTTTAAAATACTTGCATTAAAAACTTATCATGCACATTAATTATTTGTTGTAGCATGCTTTATATAGAAGTATGGCATAAGTGGAGAGCAGGGGAGGATTGCAAGAGCTCTAGACATCCATTTTCAGTGATCCAAAGCTTGAAAACACTTGCAAATTGCCCTCAAAAGCTCGATCCAAAAATTGTGTGCAATAAAACTAACCCCTATTTACAAAGATCTTGTTGGTATTTTTATTTATCAAACCATTATTAGGATAGATATTTTATAATATGTGGGTATTGCTTTTAGATTCATGCAGGATCTATACTTGGATCATTGGAAATTAGCAAAACGAATACTTTAGTATATAAAAGAAACTATAAACTTTTATTTATATTATTTTTTATTTGATTATGCTAATTTATTTGATTATTATGATGTCAACCATATTATTATGAGTCTACTTATAGATATGTGTTAATGTTTGGTATAGGTGTTATCACTTGAAGCAGTTAATGTAGAAGTTGCTAAAGAAGCCTTATGGCTATGAAGGATGATAAAATAACATCATGTGTAAGTTCCTCATTATACCAACCTTCTTAGTGATAGTCAAAATTGTATAAATTTAGTGAAAAATTCAATACAACACCAACAAACTAAACCCTGTGGAAATTCATTCAATGTTAGGCCTATCAAAGTTTCCATTGAGGGGGAGTGTGCATGACTAATCCATAAACTAACACTAATTTTTGTGAAAAAAAATTCACCTTGGATACTTGTAGGAAATTATTAAATATACTGATATTAATTGCATAAAATAATCAAATTAAGTAAAAGCAATGCAAGAAAATACACACCACACTGCACAAGAGTTGATTACAGAGTTTGATAATGCCTGTCTTCAAGTTCACAAATTAACCGAACCAATTCATTATAAAATGTCTATAAGTACAAGGCAACCCTTACAAAACAATAATGAATTCATGTTTTATGGACTTTTGAAAAATCTTGATACACCCAAGAACAAATTCTCCACCTTCCCAAAAAACACCTCTAAATGTTTTCTACTCAAAAATCTCACTTGCGTGCACAAAATTGATGACAAATGGAATCAAACCTTGACATTTAGCATATGGTTAGAACCAGCTCAAATACTAGAAGAAATCTCTACTTTACACCGAGAGCTAAAAATGCATCTAGATTCCTCGAATTGGAGGAAGAGTAGAAGTGGGTCCTTATGCCTTGACTGAGGACTACATTTGTTGTATATTAAAATACAATTTCCCTCCTTTCATACCATTTATGGATCGCATGGTATAATGGTGGGGCACCTCCTTATTTTACATGAAGGTAGAGGTTCAAATCTCCCACTCCATGCTTTATTTATTTTATCCAACATCCAAAACCCATGTCTTCAAATGCCATATTGAGCACTTTATATAGTGCTTGCATTAGCGGGTGTGATAGTAAAATCCTTATCCTTTTACCCTACTTGGAAATGGTTTGAATCACATCAGTGATAGATTTTTGTGTTTAATTCCACATGGCTCATGGGTCAATCACCGTCAATTTTAATATAGCCTTGGAAGGATTATTTGGGTATGTTGATAAGTCTATTATCCCACATTTACCATGGGTTCTCTAACTTGAGTCTTTAAATAGACTCCCATCGCCACTACTACATAGTCTTCAGGACACTTTGGATGCTTCTCCATCCACATGAAAGTTGAAGCTCTATCCATATCAATTGGTAAACTCAGTGGTGTCATGACTGAATATTGGCATGGATTATTCAGTCGACTACGTGGCATTTGGAAACTTTGACAGTTGAACGTGGAAGAACCGTGGCATGGAACATGGCAAGCTTGGAAGGTATGTTGAATGGTGACATTTCATTTCGCACTAGTAAACTCGGGCTTATCCATCTGGGTTGTCATCCAAGGTAAAATATAATCTTGAACCATTATGCTCCATTCATCCCATTCAGGTTGCCATCTAGGGTCAATTTAGACCCAGATCATCTTGAGAATTTTGGGAACCCATCCAGGGTAAATCTTGTCCCAATCCATGTTAACTTGGATCCCATCTGGGTTGGTTGGCTCAAACTTGGGCTTTGGCACTCCAACTCAATCTTCAACCTAACTTGTCTCCTTCAAATACCCCGACTCAGTCTTGGTAAGAAGTTAGGCTCTCTACCCCAACTAGGGTTAGCATCGCAACTTGACTCGCTATCCAACTCAGGTTTGTATCCCAACTAGGGCTTGAGTTGACAATTTTTTTTAGTTTATGAAGGAAGAAGGTGGTGGCAAGCCACATGGTGGCTTGAGGACCCACCATGTGATCCACTCGCCACTCACCACTTTTCATCATCCAACTGGAAGTCCATCCAAACCATGTTTCTACCCTGTTTGATCTTCAACATGTGATATTTGGCATAAACAGGATCTATTTTATGAACCATTAAATGCACTGAAAATCTCACGATGAGTTATTTGTCATGACAATGCTCATCCTGTAATTCGATGACTTCTTTTTTGGAGCAAAATATATATCCTCCTGGATCAATGATAATGTCACTTCTTAACAGTCATGTGGGTTGTGTCTTTTCTTTTATCTCTCTATACTTCTTCTCATTGTAGAATATTATAATATATCACTTTCTATGATTTTGGTAAACTTCATATGGAAGTCTACATTATACCCAACACATAGTAACATGGAGGTCTTAATGTTATAAAAGACTCCAATATGTTTGGTTGATTATTCACGAGAAATTGTGACATGTATTCTCACTATGGGATGTAGTCTCATGATCATGCTAGCTTAAACTCACTTTAAGTGGTTTAGGGTAACATAGTGAAATTATTTTTAAGGTGATTATGGGGACATAATGCAAAACCTTTAAGTGTCTATAGTGTAATTATTTTAAACATGACTATGTAATTGTGGTTATATAGTGTAATACCTTTGTTTATCTATAATTGTATAGTGTAATTCTTTTAAAGGTGACTATGTGATTGTGGTTACATAGTGTAATACCTTTGGGTTTCTATAATAAATAGTGTAATACCTCTGGGTGACTATGTTTACATAGCATAATTCCTTTAAAGGTAACTATGGCATGATGAAGGATGTTTCCTTCCATTATTACCTCCTAAAATTTATCATGTAGATAGTTCATGGAATGAAAGTTTGTTATGTTGTTGCCTCCTAAAAATCACCATGTATCTCCACTTAGCATTAAGGGAGAGTATTGGAATAATTAATAATTAAGTGGTGTTATTTATGTACCCTTAATACATTAAATTATATTGGTTAAATAATAATATATTTTATTAGTTATCATGAGTTTATCCTCATGTAAATAAATAATAAAATATATTAAATGACCTTTGGAGAGGTTAGACCCATTAATGTGGTGGTTATAAAAGGTCGTTTATAATAGGTAGATTACCTTTCCTATATAATAAAGAGTTTATATTGTAAGATGTAATGAAAAAAAAAGTGAGAGGAAGAAAGACTGTATTGGGTACTTGTTAGTTTCTCATAATATGAATAATATTTGTGAGTTTTTTACCTCTTGAAGGTTTTTCTACATATTTGTATTATGGTGTGTTTAATTTTGCTCTCATTGTTTCATGGTGAATGTCTTTGTTATTGGTCTCACATCTAGATTTGGTATTCATATGCAATCATATTACTTATTCTGTCAATATGTGTTAAATTACAGGTCATCTAACTAAGCGTGACAAGAGTTATGCAAGGACAAAGTTGGCCTTCTAGGAAATTTCGAAGCATTTCTAGCCCTGTGATAGAATAAACTCAAAGAGAATATTAATGGCATTATATCTCACATGCACAAAGGATTCAAAAATAATTGAGCATATGGGTTGTTCACTTTCATGCCTAGTTTATATGGTTCAAATTTTAAACCAGATGGTTAAGCAAAGCAGAAGATATGAAGGTAAAAAGTTAGCCTTCTAGGCATAATTGAGATGGTCCCCATACTTAGACAAATCTTCATAAGGTAAAGTTTGAGCAAGTCTTGAAGAGATCAACAGATCATGTTGAATCTAAAATGATAGGATGAAGTGAGATGAAGATAGGTGGTCAAAGTTTAAAGTTTGATCAACATCTATCACTTAATCATATATTGGAGATCCAATGAAGCATATCAAAGAAAAACTATCAAAGGGACCTCTGCTAGTGATAAGTATCACAATCACAAAGCATTGCATAGTAAATCTATGGTGTGGTTTAAATTCAATAAGTCAATGATCAATGTGATTATGTCAAGTGTCTCAATAATGGGAACTGATAGTAATGTATACAAGGCATGTGTTAATGCCAAGTTTCACATTCTCAAGAGCTAAGCAAAGGTAAAGATTGATCCTATTAGAAGATCTGACAATGAGCTTATGATCATGAAAAGGATATCCAATGGAGTGATTGGACTTATATGGAATAAAGTGCTCAACGTTTATCGACACATTGGTGAGTTAAAAACCAAGCAAGTCTAAGAAGATCAATGGAGCAAAAGCAATCCAAAGATGCAGAAAATAGTGAGATGGGTTAAAGATCTCAACATTTAATGACTAGATTGAAGTAAATATCTTGAATTTCTAGAGATTGAATAGCACACAAAATCTCCTATCATAAATATCAATGAATGCATTTTAAAGTTGACAAATCTAAAGTTTGGAAATGTACAAAGATCAAATAGACAATGTGAGCCTGTTAGAGATCAATCAAATGGATGTGTTTTAAATATGAGTCATTTGAATATAGACCATCATATCATGGTGTCAAACTCAAGATCAATGATTGATATTTAAAGATAAGTCCAGACTAACAGTCAGATGTAGGAACATGTAGGAAAGCCCTAAATCATGATATAGATAATGAGATTGATTGAATGTAATCGATAAAATCTATGTAAATGGGCATTAAAACTAGAGTCTAGCAAATGTTATAAATAGTAATGAAACTAGGAATCATAATAGTTTTGCATGAATTCTAGACATGATAAACTTATAGTTCAAGTAAGTAATGTACTGAGTCCAGAACTGATCATGAAGTGTTTATAAACAAGTTTGAACACAGTAAAGATATGGAACGCTAGATCAATTTTATATATATATATATATAATTTAGGTTATAGGTAGATCTTGCTAGATTTATTGTTATTGAGTAGAGTCAAATAGTGAGATAGAGGCAAAGAGTAAGAGAAATGAAGTGTGTCAAATAGAGGTATATCTAGACACAGATAAAGAGGAGCAAAGAGTAATAAAATCACAAAGAGATTATGTGCAAAGCATGAATAGTTGCATATCAAACCTATAACAAAGAATAGAGATCTGGATTCATGTATGAATCTATTTTTTAATCTAGATTTATAGCTCCATAGTAGATCTGATTGGTTGGTGCCATCAAACAAGCTGAGTTGGTGCTCAGATTAGGGAGTGAGTGATTCTTTTGAGTTGAAGCTCTTGAACTAGGGGATTGGTGTCTCCTTAGGTTTGGTGCCCATAAACTTTGTAACTAGTGAGGTTCCTTATTATGAGGCTAGATTAGAATGGTATTTTCTAGCAATTATTCTCATGGTGTTTTTTTTCCATATTGGGTTTTTCATGGTATATCTTGTGTTATGTGTTTTTGTGTGTGTGATCTCTACATATAGTCTTAATCTGGATTAAAAGGTTTTGAAAAAGGCTAAGTTAATCAATATATTAATTCACCTCCCCTCTCAGTATCTATGTGTGTTCTAATAATTGGTATCAGAGCTGGCTTTTTTAGAAAAATTTTAATCAGCTCAATTAGATCTTGGAATAGTGAACACAAATGGCTAGTCAGGAAAGATCTTCATCAAACAAGGCACCTCTCTTTGATGGATAAAACTATGCATTTTGGAACATAAAATGGAATCATATCTATCTTCATTAGGGTTTGATGTATGATTTTCTATGGTTAATGGATATATATCCCCTACTACAAACCCTACTGATCAAGCTACCAGAAAGCATATGAGAGCAATGTCAAGGCTAAGAATGTTATTCTACGTGGTTTGTCTAATTCAAAGTTTGTCAAAGTGATGCATTGTTAAAATGCTCAAGATATTTGAAACAAACTAAAGAGCATATATGAAGGAGATGACAAGGTAAAGCAAGCCAAGCTACAAACTTACAAATACAAGTTTGAAATCCTTAAGATGAATGAAGAAGAGAAAATTACAAACTACCTTCTCAGAGTGGATGAAATAGTCAATGCAATTAGAGGATTTGGAGTAGAGATGAAATAATAAATCATTATCAAAAATGTCCTAAGATCTCTGCCATCAAGGTATGACTCTAAAATATTTATAATAAAGGAATCAAAAGATCTGGATAAAATCATTATTGATGAGTTGCATGGAACCTTCACTACCTATGAGATGAGAATGGGAGAAGCAGAAAATTTCAAAAGAGAAGTTGCATTCAAAGTAGTCAAGCAAGTAAAGGTAGAAACACTTACATCTAGATCTGAGAAGACTGATGAAGAAGAAGTCAACTTTGTTATAAGATTAAAGAGAGGATCTAGAAAGTACAGAGATAAGTTACCCTTCAAATTTTTTAACTATGGTAAAGTAAGACATTTTTCTATCAAATGCGCTCATAATAAAAAATATAACTCTAATCAAGTAGAGAGTAGCAAAAAGGTGAAACCCTACTATCCCAAGAAGAATAATTTCTTCAAAAATAAGAAAGGTCTATACACAAAAGAAGATAGCGATTCAATGGATGACAGTGATAGTTTTAATGATGATCATGACTGTAATTTTGTGGCTAAGGAAAAAGAAATCTTATTCATGACAATAGGATCAGTTCATGTGGATCAAGAAGAAGTTGAAGACTCAGATGAAGAACAAAAAGGATAAGTGGATCTAGAGTGTCAGCTCATTTGTGCTGTAGAGTAAATTGACAAGCTAAGAAAAGAGAGCTCAAAATAGAAGAAGCTTGGATAAAAAGAAATTGATAAATTGTCCAAAAGTCTTGATAAATTTGATCAAATGATAGTGAGCCTAAAGACATAAGTTGAAGAGGCTAAAATAATATAATATGTATTCAAACTTGAATGATAATCTAAATCTAATGAGTGCATGAAGTTAGAATCAGAGATAGTGGCTTTGAGAAAAGAGCTTGATAAAGCTAAAAGACAACTAGACAAAAGTGTGAAGTTGATAGGAGGATTAAACATTCTTAATAAATTGATTAACTCTCAAAAGCCTTTAAAAAAGAGATCAAGTCTTGGTTATGAAAAATAAAAATGTTCCTCAACTAGTAAATCTGCTAACCTATATGACAACATCAAAGAAAAAGGAGAATCAAGAGAAAAGAAAGAGAAATCTTGCAAAGATACAAAGACAGACTCAAACACAGTTGATGTGAAGAAAGCTAATGCTAAAAAGAAGCTTGAAGAGAAGAAGACAAAGGTAGATAAGATAGATGGATACACAAAAATAAGAGACTTGAAGAGGCAAGAGTTTAGAAGAGCTCATCATACTACACTAAGAAATGTTATGACCAAGTATTTCTCATCTTTCTATGGTTATTTTTATACTCATAATTAGTTCGGTCATAGGGCTATTGATTGTAGAGTTATACCTATAAGGAGAACAAATTTTGTAATTATAAATTCATTTGCTCCTTTGTTAGATACAAATGTAATATGTTGTAATTTTAATAATTTTGGTCACATAGCTAAACATTGTAGAACTAGTTTTATAAGATCAAAAGTTCACAATGTAAATAAAGGCATGTCTCCCAATGTGAATAAAGGTTCACAAGTCTCCTTAGAGGAGAAAAAATAGCCAAATAAGGAACCCAAGGATGTGTGGAGAGTTAAAAATTAATCTATGGTTGCTCAAATTGCACTTCATGCCAAGGAGCAAAATTTATGGGTGATAGACAATGGTTGCTCAAAACTTATGACTAGTGACAAGAGTGAGTTCATCAAGTTGAGAAAATGTAAGGAAGGATCTATCAGCTTGAGAGATAACATAGAAATAAAAATCAAAGGTAAAGAAACTTTGAACATAGATGGAAAACTACCTACACATGATGTCCTTTATGTTGAATGATTGAAGCATAATCTGTTAAGTATCTACCAAATATGTGACAATGGATATAAGGTCACATTTAATGTAGAAAGATGCAAGTTAAAGAGATCTGGAAGAATAATTGTAGGAAAAAAAGGACTGAAAGCAACATCTATAATCTTGTTGAAGTGAATAGTAATAGCTTCCTAATAAGAAAGATTGATGAGATTTGGTTATGGCATAGAAGAATGGGTCATGTCAAATTTGATAACCTAGTGAAACTTAGCTCAGATAAGTATGTTAGACACATTCCCAAGATAACCAAACCTGCAGAAACTACTTGCAAGGAATGTCAACTAGGCAAGTAGACAAGGGTCAAATTTCAAATAAAAGAGTATGCAACTACAAAGCTTATAGAATTAGTTTATATTGATCCTTGTGGTCCTACTAAGATAAGAGGATCTAAAGGAGAGAGATATTTCATATTTTTTTTGGATGATTACTCTAGAATAACATGGGTAACCTTTTTAAAGGACAAGTCAAAAGCATTTGAGAGATTTAAGATCCTTAGAGCCATGGTAGAGAATAAAAATGGATGAAAGATCAAATGCTTAATATCTGATAAAGGTGGAGAATTCACCTCAAATGAGTTCATAGAGTATTGTGAAAATCATGAGATTAAAAGGTACTACTCTATAGTAAGGACTCCACAGTAAAATGGATTTGTTGAGAGAAAGAATAAGACATTTAAAGAGATGGCTAGAACAATGTTAAAAGAGGCTAAATTCCCTGATGGATACTAGAGAGATGTAGTCCAAATAGTAATATACATCTTTGATAGAGTTCAACTGAGGGTAAATAGTGACAAAACTCCCTATGAGCTATGGTCTATAAATCCTGCCTTTGTCAAGTACTTTAGAGTGTCTGGAAGCAAATGCTGCATCAAGAGAAAAGAGGATAAATTAGGAAGATTTGAATCAAGATGTGATGAAGGAATATTTCTTGGTTATCCCACTCAAATCAAAGCCTATGTATGTTACAATAAAAGGCTACACGAGATTGTAGAGAGCATCAATGTTAAGTTTGAAGAAGGATTGAATCATGTTAAACCTGACAAGGAGATCAATACTAAAGAATCATATCTTGAAGAAGAAGCAAATAATGAAAAGGTTGCGGAAATAAGATTTGTTCATAAGGATCATCATAAAGAGCAAATAATTGGAAATAATAATGAAAGATTTTAGATAAGGAGAAGAGTTGTAATGAATAAGGAGTAAGTTTGGCTCTAATGTCTGAAATTGAGCCTAAGAACTATGTTGAAGCTATCAAAGATGAGAATTAGATAAAATTCATGGAAGAAGAACTGAACCACATTGAAAATAACAAAACTTGGCAATTAATCCCAAGACATTCAAATAAAAATGTGATAGGTACAAAGTGGGTCTATAGAAATAAGCTCAATGAGGATGGAGTTGTTATAAGGAATAAAGCAAGGTTGGTGTGCAAAGGATATGCATAATTTGAGGGCATATATTTTGAGGAAACATTTGCTCCAGTTGTTTGATTGGAATCCATAAGAATGTTTCTGAAATTTTTTATTTATAATAAGTTCAAAGTCTATCAAATCGATGTCAAGTCTACTTTTTTGAATGGAAACCTAGAAGAGAAAGTCTATATTAAACAACTTGAAAGTTTTCAGTTGTCAGAACAAGAAGATTATGTCTGTAGACTAAATAAAGCATTGTATGGACTAAAATAAGCACTGAGAGCATGGTATTCAATATTAGACCAGTACTTGTAACAACAAGGTTTCAACAAAGGATGTGCAAGCAATAATCTGTACTTAAAATCAAAAGATTAGCATATGTTGATTGTTGTTTTTTATGTAGATGACATCATCTTTGGTGGTAGCAATAACAAAATGTGCAAAGAATTTGTTACATAAATTCAAAGTGAGTTTGAGATGTCTATGCTAGGAGAAATTTATTTCTTCCTTGGTCTATAAATAGCATAAACTAATGAAGGGATATTCATATCCCAAACAAAGTATGTAAAGGAAATTCTCAATAAATTTGGAATGGAAGATAGTAAACCAATTAATGCTCCAATTATAACTAGATGCAAGTTGAGAAAAGTGGATGAGTCCCTTGATGCAAATTCGACTATGTACAAATATATGATAGGTAGCTTGTTATACCTAACTGTATCAAGACCAGATATCATGCAAGTAATGTGCATAGTTGTAATATTTCAAGATGATCCTAAAGAGTCACATGTCAATTTAGTGAAAATGATCTTTAGATACATCAAGAGCACACTTTACTATGGCCTATGGTATCCTACAAGTGAAGATTTTACTTTGACAACTTATACAGATGTTAATTGGGTGGGAAGTATGGATGATAGAAGCACTAGTGGTGGTGAATTTTCCTTTGGAGATAGACTTGTTTCATGGCTAAGCAAAAAGTAAGAGTCAGTTATTATTTTCATAGTAGAAGCAGAATATCTAGCAGTAGTGTCATGTTGCACTCAAGTCTTGTGGATGAATAAAAATCTTAAAGACATCAAGGTAGAGTACAACACACCTATCTCTATTCTTTGTGATAATTCAAGTGTTATTAATATATCGAACAATACAATGATGCATTTTAGAACCAAGTACATATCAATCAAGTATCACTTCTTAAGAGAGACAGTTGTAGATCAAGAGGTCACAATGAAATATGTGCCAACTAAGGATCAGATTACAGACATATTCACCAAACCACTTCCAAAAAAGCAATTTGAATATCTAAGATAGAAGTTGGGAGTGGTGGCTCCTACACCACATCACTAGTTTCCAGTGATAGGGCATGAGTCTAGGAGGAGTCTCATGGAAGCTTTGTTAATCCTTGGAATAAAAGAGAAAAGGCACTCAGTTATGCATATTTTTTCAAAGTTCTAATGAGTTAATGGTTGCAGATTCTTTGACAAACTCCTTTATCTAATAAAGGGGGAGAAAAATTTACATAAATAGTCAAAAAGAGTCCCTTTGTCATTGATGTCAAAGGGGGAAAAAGAGTGTCAATGCTCTCTATGGGAGAAGAAGAGAAAAATTCTCTCTGCACAAGTTTTTAGAAAAAGTGAAAATGTCAAAAAGAATTAGAGCAAGTGTCCAAGTTGAGTATTAGAAAAATGTGCCATTTCCTAAGGGAGAACAAGTTTGGTTAAACAACCTTAGTTTAAGTTTATCACAATCCAATGCAAGTAATGCCAAAGAACGAGCATAATATTATAAGATCAGAGCATTTAGTTTGCCATCAATGATAAAGGTGGAGATTTTTGAAAATATGATTATCATTGATGTCAAAAGGGACATTATGAACATGTCATTAATGATCAAGATTGAATATACTGATTAGAGTATATGCAAAGGATCCTATCAGAGGTCAAAGATGATTAGAATGCTTGTGTGCATGAATGGAATTCATCCAGTTCTTCATATTGATCATCTAGACACTTTGGGTCTATGACAAGAAAAGATGAGAAGGCATTTTATTGATGTCACCATTGCCATGTGTGAATGAGTATGGGGGAGCTGGTCACATGGTTGTGATCACATTAGTCCCTAGTTATTATGCACCAAATTTGAAGACATGTGATGAAGCACAGTTGAAGATATGGGCATGCAAAGTTGGCTAATTAGACAAAAATCACAAAGTTCCAACACAGCCAAATTTGCAAAAGGGTTCAATAGATCCAAGTAAGCATATTGATGGGATTAGTGTTTGCACATATGGAGGTTCCAGGGTAAAATGATCATATGGGTCTATTCATTTTTGTGCCTAGTTTCTACGTGTTAAATCTCAGGTCACATAATATAGAGTGAAAAGAGATATGCTTGAGCAAAGTAGGGCTCCTAGTTATTTTGATAATGTTTTCCAACACTTAGTCAAATTTGTAGATTACAAGAAATAGATGAATAGGTATTTTTATGATGTCATATATTGTACGTATGAAGGCTTTAGGAGCAAACAGATATATAGATAGAATACCCTATGTAAGAGGATCATATGCACTAAATTGTGGGTCATCCAACTAAGTGTCATAAGATTTATGCAAGGAAAAAGTTGGCCTTCCAGGCAAGTTTGAGGCCTTTCTAACTCTGTGATAGAATAATCTCAAAGAGCATATTAATGGTATTATATCTTGCACATGTGAAGGATTCAAAAATAATTGAGTATATGGGTTTGTTCACTTTCATGCCTAGTTTATATGGTTCAAATGTTAGACTAGATGGTTAATCAAAGCAAAATATATAAAGGTGCATAGTTAGCCTTCCAAGCATAATTGAGATGGTCCCCATACTTAGACAAATCTGCATAAGGTAAAGTTCAAGCAAATCTCGAAGAGATGAACAGAGCGTATTGGCTCCAAGATGCTAGGATGAAGCAATATGAAGATAGGTGGTCAAAGTTTAAAGCTTGATCAAAAGTTATTGCTTAATCATATGTTGGAGATCCAACGAAGCGTAGCAAAGTCAAATTTTCAAAGGGACCTCCGCTAGTGACAAGAATCAAAATCATGAAGCATTGGATAGTAAATCTACTATGTGATTTAAATTTAATAAGTCAATGATAAATGTGAGGATACCAAGTGTTTAAATATTAGGAATTGATAAAAATGTATAGAAGGCACACATTAATGCCAAGTGTCACATTCTCAAGAGCTAAGAAGAGATAAAGATTGAGCCTATCAGAAGATCTGATGTTGAACATATGATCATATAAAAAAGATCCAATGGAGTGAGTGGAATCAAATAGAACAAATTTCTCAAGGTTTATCGAGTGGACTCAGATGGAATAAAGTGCTTGAGGTTTATCGACACAATGGTGAGTTAAAGACTGAGTAAGTCTGAGAAGATCAATGGATCAATAGCGATCCAAAGACATAGGAAATAGTGATATGGGTTTACGAGCATGACATTTAATGACTAGACTAAAGTAAAGATTGTGCATCTTTGGAGATCAAATTTCATGTAGAAGCTTAGATCAAGAAGATCAATGGATACATTTTAAAGTAGACAAAGCTAAAGTTTGGAAGCGTACAAAGATCAAATGGATAGCATGAGCCTGTCAGAGATCAATCAAATAGATGCATTTTAAAGATGAGCCATTTCAATATAGACCATCAAATCATGGCATCAAACTCAAGATCAATGATAGATATTTAAAGATAAGTCCAAACTAATGGTCAAATTCAGAAACATGTAAGAAATCCCTAAATCATGATATAGACAACAAGATTGATCGATATAACTGATCAAATCTATGTAAATGTAGATGTGAATCAAAACTAGAGTCCAACAAATGCTATAGATAGAAATGAGACCAAGAATCATCGTGGTGATGCATGAATTCTAAATACGAGAAATTTATAGTTCAAGTAATGTACTGAGTTTAGAACAGAGTGTGATGTGTTTGTAAACAAGTGTGAACATAGCAAATATATGGAATTGTTAAGCATGAGATATACTGAGAGGGGGATGAATCATTATATCATATATCTTATAAAATTTTACTTAATCTAATTCCACTTAGCCATACATTTAAGATATGCAATAAAATTGAAAGAATAAACACCATACAAGATAGAGAGAGACAACCAGATTTAACATAAAAATTCAATGTGAAAAAAACCACGATGAACAATCTCAAGTATATGAATGAGCACCAACTCAAACTATAATATTTACAAACATCAACTTATAGGAGCACCAACTCCTTTTTTGAGCACCAACATAGCAACTATTCATGAGCACCAAACCACATGAACACCAACTCCTTTGCTGAGCACTAACATAGCAACTATTCATGAGCACCAACCCCTATTGTGTATACCACACAACTATCTCTCAATTGTTACTTTCTCAATAAATGATAGCACATTACAATATCTTTTTATTTTCTTTCATTTTATCTTCTGAGCTAGATATGATAATTATAAATCATGCTCTCTTTCACACATTACAAATGGCTTCCCAAGCCTTTATCTATAACTTACCAAATGGCCTTTGGCATTCACCCTTTGTGACCCTTCAATCCTCATTGAAAATGGCACCAAACTTGCATGACCCTTTGAATTCTTACATTTAAAAATTCACATGGTGACCCTTCATGAGCAAATGCATCATTTTCCTTTTTGTCTTTATCTTGGTGAATTTTTGTATTTCTCAAAGTGTCCCTTCATGAGAAATTATGTCCTTCCTCTTTTGTCTTCACCTAGTGACTCTTGGAATTTCTTAAGATGACTCTTCATGTGAAAATGCATCTCATTCCTCTTTTATTTTTACCCCGTGACTCTTTGACTTCTCCATGGGCCCTCTTTTGACTTTATGAAACCAAAAAAATATTCGTTAATATTAAATAAATATTAACACACATTAGCCAAGATATGAACATTAAAAATACCATTAAATGTTATGGGGCCTTTATCACCAATAATGTTAGATCTTTGATATCAATGACAATATTTTCAATAATCTCCCCCTTTATCATTGATGGCAACCTCAAACTAAAACTACCATATCTTGAAACCTGTATTACACATGTCAACCTACATATATATCCAAACTAAAAAACATATAGTAACTCCCCCTTACTGTAGCAACTTGTACCTATTTCTGCACCTATTTTTACACCTATACCTATACTTATTTTTATTCTTCTCTCCCTTTGACATCAATAGAAAAAGGGCTTATAATGGAGATTACACTTAGCTTTCCTTCAACTGATGATGATCCTCAATGGTAGGAAGTAAAATAAATTACACCTAACTCCTCTCACAGATCCTTGAATGTGTCCTTTGATAGTGCCTTTGTGAAGATATCTGATAACACATATAAATTGTTGTTTCTCCTCTGAGCATCTGTAATCAACTCAGTTAAATCTTTTCTTCTAATCTAAAAACTTTTTGCATAAAACTTTAATGTGTATCCCTGATCACATATTTGACTTGCATTTAATAGATTGTGCTTAAGACCTTCTACATATAATACATTCTTAGTCTTGGTTTTACCATTATCCAAACTTAAAGTATATTTTTTAGCCATCTTGGCAGTGGTTTTGTCTCTGAATTTCACTGTGCCACCATTAATATTTTTTAGAGTTATGAACTTTCTCTTATCTCTTGTCATGTGACTTGAACATCTGCTATCAATGAACCATGGTTGTTCTTCATTTCTTGCATGCAAAGCTGTCTGGACTAACATAGAATCTTTAGGTTATTTTTTACCCTGAACTTGTTTGACCTTGTTTCTTGATGAATGGAGCCTTAAAACTTTGATCCTTCTTGATTGACTCGAACATGCTTCTACAATTCTAGACTATGTGTCCAAAATTATTGTACTTGTAACATATTATGGCCTCTTCATCAAACCCTGATAGAGGAGCAAAAGAGTTATAGCTTCTGCTAGACTCTGCATGGGTTTCCTTCTCCTTATTTCTGAAATTGTTAGCTCTTTTCTGACATTTTATTTTCTTGTGACCATATCCATTACAATAAAAATAATAACCATAAAAATAGAATATATTTGTGTATTTCTATCTTGATTATATTTTGTATCTCTGTTCCTTTCAACTTTCTTTATTTGAGATGTCCTCTATATTCTTCACTTCTTCCCTTTTTGTTTTCTCTTTTGTAAAAGCTTCAACATAGTTCTTTTTCTTTTCAAATATGATACATGTCTTATCTAATATTGCCTTTTGGATTTCCAATATCTTATTCAATGTGTTAGTTCTATCCTCAAATTTTGAATCACTGACTTACTTATCATTGATTGCTTTCTTAATATCTTCTTTTAAAAAGGCAATTTCAATAACATACATTTCACATTTTTTACTTATTTTTTACAATTGTGCTGTTAAAATTTTTTCATTATTTTTAGTTTCTTCAAAGTGTGCTTGTAGATCATCAATTATTTATTTTGAATCCTTTTTATTTTTCTTTAAATGGTGTTTCCATCTTTGATTCTTCTTCTCAACAGCTTCTAATTCTTCTAAGGCATAAATGAGTTCTCCTTTTAGATTCACCTCGACTTCATCCTCACTTTCATCATGTTTTTCTTCTTGATCATATGTACTTTTACTTGCAAAGGCATCTTCATATATAGTCATGAATAGATTTTCTTCATCATCTGAGTCACTGACTCCACTATCTTCGATTGAGCTAAGATCTTTAGAATATAAACTCTTCTTCTTGAATCTCTTCTTGTATTTTCTTTTGAAATTCTTCTTGTATGTAGACTTTCTTTCTTCATTATCACCATGATAAGGGAACACAGTTGCAAAATGTCCAATCTTTCTATAATTAAAACATTTAAAAGGTAATTTTTTTTATATTTACTTATGTCATTTTTTGGCTTACGAATGAATAGAGCTCCATTGTCATCTTCATCATCACTAGAACTATTACTTAATTTTTGAATCTTAGCCTTCTCTTTCTTTGATGTCTTGAAATCAGCTTCTCTCTTTGAGGGTTTCTCTTGTTTGGTTCACATCTCATATATTTTAAGAATACCATGTAGCTCATCCATCTTTAGCTTGACTAAATTCTTCATCTCTTCAATTGCTAAAACTTTTACATCATATCTCAATGCTAGAGATCTCAAAACTTTTTGTACCACAATTGATTCTTGTAACTTTTTTTCAAGACCTTAAATTTGATTAACTATTTGATCAACCCACAAAATATAACTTGATATATTTTCTTCCTCTTCCATATTCAAACTCTCAAACTTTCTTCTGAAAGTCTGAAGCTTAGCCCATTGAACCTTTTCATCACCTTTGTAAATATTCTCAAGCTTTACCCAAGTCTCATGACTAGATTTACATTGCATAACTTTAACAAATTCTGATTCACATAAACCATATAAAATAGCATTTAAATCTTTAGCATTATTTTGACTTTCATTCTTTTCTATCAGAGTAGTTATAAGTGTTTGTGGCTCTTCTTATTCCTCCAACATTGCTTGCCAAATGTCAAATCCAAGGGCCATCAAGTAAGTCCTCATCTTTATGCTCCAAAAGATATAATTTGACCCATCAAACAAAGGTGCCTTAGTTGTAGAAAAATCTTCATATGATCTCGCCATCATTTTTTTCCTGATCTACTTTCAAGTTATTAAACTCTTTCTAAAGGAGCCTACTCTAATACCAATTGTTGAGCACGAGATATACTTAGAGGGGGGTGAATCAATATATCATATATCTTATAAACTTTCACTTAATCAAATTCTACCTAACTATATGTAGAGTAATTTCCTACTCTACGTCGTATTTAATTATTTTTTGATTCGAGCACTGCAATTTTGATTCTTCAAGTGGAGCGGCAAAATTTTGAAGCAAAGGGCCGGTTCGTTTTGCCCAAGTATTGAGATGCAGCAGAAGCTACCAAGTGTCGCCCTCCGAGCAAGTTTTTTTTCCCTTGTTTCCTTCATCTCATTTTTGCCTGAGTATTAGTTCAAGCGGATGCTGCCAAGCGTCACTTTTCGAGAGACAAAGCCGACAGTTGGCGTCCCCCGAATCGCCTTTTTTTAACCTTCGAGAACCGTAGATCATGCCACATACCCAGTAGCAGTTAAGCAGAACGCACCATGTGTCAGCATCCATGTCTCATATCAATGTCTGCACTTCATTCAGAGACTTTCACCATAAGGCAGCAGAGAAGATAGAAAGTGCCAAGTGGCAGTTGCGAAGGCCTTGAAAGACCTTTTTGGAGAAAAATTTCAAGCCACTACGTGTTGGCATTCGGGAAGCCATGAGTCCAATGTTTTCCATTCAACGCACAAAGGCGTCATTGTATTTTGCTCAAGCACCACAAAGCAGCAGATGTTGTGTCAGGGGATCTCTAGCTCTACCAATTAGAGCACAATTGATTACTTTCTTATATGCAATTAAACACAGAATTATACCAGAATGATAAATTAGCTAGAAACTTGAGACAACAAAGAATTTGAGAGACAATACACACTCTTGTATTAAATATTACTAGAAAAAAATACAATAAGGAAGATGCCACTTCTTCCTCCACCTCAAAGGCTTGCCACACCTCAAGACCTTCTTCCCTCTCTCTCTTGCTCAACACAACAACTCTAAACCCTGAGTTGCTATCCCTCCTTGAATGCTTCAGCTGATCTCCTTGACTTACACTTGTAGATCTCCTTGACCTTGCTTGCTTCAATGCTCTTACTTGATCAATTTGATAATTACAATACATGCCTTATGGGTCTTTAAATAGGATCCCATGCTTACAAAAATAGAACTCTAACTACTAAAATTAGACACACAGCTCGCGACTTAAATTAGCCCCTTTGCATGCAAACACTCGGTTCAACTAACTAATTGTTCATGCAACGAACAGTTCTGGACCGCACAGGCGACTGACGCCGGTCCCTGCTGGTCTGATTCTGCTGACGTCGGCCGACTGTCTGCCGTCGCCGGTCTCTTTCTCCACTGTCTGTGACCGACGTCGGTCATGCTGTCGACGCCGGTTCCTCTGGTTCTTCAGCATCCTCTTCATTGTGTCTGCAAATAGTTGAAGCTTTTAGCTCCACACCTTAACAATCTCCCACTTGGAGATAAACAACTGCAACTTGTACCTATACTTGTACACCATCTATTTTGTTCTTTAGGCTCTGTATCCCTCTTCAATGTCACTCTTGAAGACCAACCACCACATAAACCTGTGATGCAATACATGTATCTTATGCCACAAGAATTTTGCTACTCCCAAATTCTCCATGACATACTTCTGAACCAACTCTACCCTTAGCTCAAAAAACTCCCTGTATATGAAACCCTGCAACAAGTAACACAATACAGTAACAGGATAATGTAGCTAATATTATCCAACCTGGTAAAGATAAAATACAATGGTCAAACCTCCATTGTTTTGCAGCATACTCAAGACCATATACCATAGCCTTCTGTCTCATGTGTCCATCCACTCGCTTCTCTAAAATAGGAATCCATCCCTCTATCTAGTGCTTCCTTCCAGCTGACAACACTACCAACAAATACCTATTTAGTTTTCCAAGGACTCACACTCCTCATCCATGCCAAGCTCCCACTGTTTCTGAATTCTACCTGCATTGCTTCTTCCATCTTCCTAGTTCATGACTATCAGTAAGCAATATAAAGAAGGTGAACAATGAATATGAGGTTCACATACCTTTTCTGACCTCCACATGGGTGTTTGAGACTTATTAATTCACCCAACATCCGTTTCAGTGACCGATCTAGGCCATCTCCCAGTTTGCTCCCGACCGATGTCAGTTCCCTGCACTGACCCTGACTGTCGATGTCATTTCCCTAGCCGACGCCGGTGTCCCTCCTGTCGACGTCGGTCCTTATGACCAACATTGGACTTCTCCAGTCCAACCTACCGACCCTGCTAGTCTGCACATGACCGATGTCGGTACCTGAATGACTGACATCGATGCCAAGCTACCGACATCGATGTCTGTGTGTTCCTATAAGTGATGAAATTTTCATCTGCGAGCTCTTCTTGGATCATACCTCTGTCCATACTGCCCTGCTCAGATTTATTCAGCCCTTGTGACTGATCTCTGTCCTTCATCTCTTCCATAAACACCAAGGCTTCTTTGTTCCTGTCAAAAGCATCAAATTTCCTCTTTCTATAATGAACTGTATATGTGCTTTCCAAATTTGAACACATACCTTTTGAATCAAGAACTTCCATTCCCTTTCTGTTCTTGTGACCAAGCCTATTAAGCCACATCTTCGAATCTACACCAGAAGTGGAATCAGTAATATAAGTAGATAGATAAAGAGTATCTACTTTCTTACCTCTTGCTAGAACAAGTGCTCCCTTGGTAACCTTCCAAGAATCCGCTATGAGGGTTATTTTGCATCTCTCATCTCCCAACCTTCCTACAAAAATCAGACTCTGCTTCAGAATCAGAACATGCATGACCTCTTTCAACACCCACGTGTTGTTAATCTGCAATCTCAGTTGCACTTTCCCTTTGCCAACTATCTGACAAGGCGTACCATCCCCTAAATAAAGAACTCCAAAGTCTCCCTATTCATACTCGTAGAACAAATCTCTGTTTGGGGATGCATGAAAAGATGAACCAAAATCTAAGATCCATGATCCTACCTGACTATCCGAAGAAAGTATGAGAGCATCCTGCATCACAATATTTGCATCCTTTGCTTCTTCCATACCTGCATGTTCATTCTCTTTATCTCTCAACCAACACTCCTTTGTATGTCCTTTCTTTTCACAAAACTAGCAGGTAATACCTTTGGACTTGGACCTCCTTCCCGACCTTGATTTCCCTTGCTCAACCTTCTCCCTTTGCCTTTTCCTACTTTCTGCACTTAGAGCATTCCCTGATGATTCACCTATGCTTCTCCTACATATTTTTTCATTCAAAATCACACTCACAACATCATCAACTTTTAAGATTTTAGAAGCAGATGCAGAATTACTTACTGCCATAACCATACCATCCCAACTTTCAGGCAAAGAACATAAAATCAAGAGAGCCTTTACCTCATCATCAAAAACAATATTGACTGAAGCTAGTTGGTTTACCAAACCATGGAAATCACTGAGATGAGTATGTACCGATCCACCTTCCTGCATTTTCAAAGTAAATAGCTGCTTCATAAGATATACCTTATTAGAAGCTGAGGGCTTTTCATATAAATTCGCCAAGGACTTTATCAACTCTTCTGTTGTCTTACACTGTGATAAGCTGGAAATCACAGATGATGCAAGGCTCAACCTTATGGAATCGAGAGCCTTTCGATCAAGAACGTTCCATTCTTCATCCTTCATATCTGTGGGCTTGCATGCAACCCCACCCAACGATAAGTACAAATCCTTTTGATACAGATAGTCCTCAATCTGCATCCTCCAATGTTGATAATTCTTGCCGTTAAACTTCTCCATTCGTAGTCTACTTTCTTCTGCCATTGCTGAACTCCCACTCAATCAAAAAACCCTGTGAATGACTTGTAATCAAAAAAAAATACCCTGCTTCTTGCAAACCATAGCTCTAATACCACTTGTCAGGGGATCTCTAGCTCTACCAATTAGAGCACAATTGATTACTTTTTTATATGCAATTAAACATGAAATTATACCAGAATGATAAAGTAGCTAGAAACTTGAGACAATAAAGAATTTGAGAGACAATACACACTCTTGTATTAAATATTACTAGAATAAAATACAATAAGAAAGACGCCACTTCTTCCTCCACCTCAAAGGCTTGCCACACCTCAAGACCTTCTTCCCTCTCTCTCTTGCTCAACACAACTCTAAAGCCTGAGTTGCTATCCCTCCTTGAATGCTTCAGCTGATCTCTTTGACCTTACACCTGTAGATCTCCTTGACCTTGCTTGCTTCAATGCTCTTACTTGATCAATTTGATAATTACAATACATGCCTTATGGGTCTTTAAATAGGATCCCATGCTTACAAAAATAGAACTCTAACTACTAAAATTAGACACACAGCTCGTGACTTAAATTAGCCCCTTTGCATGCAAACACTCGGTTTAACTAACTAACTGTTCGTGCAACGAACAGTTTTGGACCGCACAGGCGACCGACGCCGGTCCCTGCTAGTCTGGTTCTGCTGACGTCGGCCGACTGTCTGCCATCGCCGGTCTCCTTCTCCACTATCTGTGACCGATGTCGGTCATGCTGTCGACGCTGGTTCCTCTGGTTCCTCAGCATCCTCTTCATTGTGTCTGCAAACAGTTGAAGCTTTTAGTTCCACACCTTAACATGCTGCCAAGTGTCACTCTCTGGGTCCCCCTCTACTCCATCCATAGAAGAAGTGGAAGATGCCACTTATCTTTCTCGAAGCCACAGAAGCTGCCAAATGTCGCCATCCATAGGAGTCTGATATATGCCCCTAATGATACCATGGCACAGCCAAATGGGAGTGGAAAGAGCCGCGTGTCTTCGATGAATCAGGCAGAAGGCACCAAGTGTCATTTTTTGGTGTATTCTAGGTGATCAAGGGGATTTTCAAAAAATTGACTAAGTGTCCTCTCCTATTTCAAACATAGCAGAGTGTTCCGTGTATCGGTTACCAAAAGTGAAATAGAGGGAAAATCGGCTGGAGTTAATTCGAGTAGATGAAACAGTTCATTGGGTAGATTTTTGGAGCCACCCACAGCATTGAAAGCACCGTCTGTTTGTCCCCTATGAGCGAAGGACGGAGAAGATTACGTGGGAAAGAAAGTATAGGGAGACATTCAGGGATATAAAAGAAGAAGAATTGTAAAATAAAAGGAGGGGAAATTCTCATAGTTTTAGACTTTCAGAGTTTTTGACCAATAATATCATTTGCTTTTGTTACATTTTTCTGAGTTGAAAGGTTTATATGACTGTGTGTGTTTTTGCATCTTTTGTATGACTGGAAGATTCAATAAGAAAATTGAACACTATGCCCTTGTTGATGTCATCTGTGTCATTTGCAAAGTAGTCTATGATGTAGATTTTTTAGTGTTGTGATTGGAAATGTTATTTGCTTCTGTCCCATTTTCTGGAGTCTGAAGTTCTACATAACTGTGTGTGACTTATGCACCTCTAATGTGATTGGAAGATTCTATTGAGAAGATTGAACACTATGCCTTTGTTGACAATTCTTGTATCTCAGTAAAAGACTCCCCTGTTGTGAGCCTCTGTTTCTGTTATTCCAATCTTTTACATTGATCATGCACTTGTCTACTCTTAAATGTAATAGAATCACATAATAGTTTCACTGTGCTCAAGTTAGGATTAGGATTACTCTCAGGCGCATCACCATAGCTAGGTTTCAATTCCTACATTTTGCATTTTCGTTTAATCTCCTATCCCTTTTCCCCAACACCCAATACAAAAGAAGAGACCAGCTTCTTTAAAATTTGGAGGTTGTTTTCAAGCCGCATTGTCCCACAGCTTGAAACTTCTCATTGTTGTTGATTAAGATCTAGCGTCATTTTAAGACATCAACAGTTTTTGGCATGCCTGATGGGACCAATATTTCAAGGAGTTGAAGAATTTTGGTGTATTCTTCAGCCAATCTACCTTTGGAAGTATTTATCGACACCAACAACAACTCTGTGTCACCAGCCAATCAAGCAGTATCATCAAGAAATCCCTTTGATATGTATAACTCTATAACTCATAGCTATGAGTCTTATTCTCCTTCAAATATGTTTTATCAAGAACAAGCTTCTCCTAGAATCATGTCGAGTAATGAGGATGCATATTGTTATGAGTCACATCAGTCTTATGCCCAGTCCCCCCAATATGTCTCATCCCATGTTTAACCTAACCTTATTTTCACTTTCAAAAAAGCATTGCTGGGATTTTAAAAATATGTGTTAGAGCTTGATAACAGAAGGGGATGTGGTCAAGAAATTCCTTATCAGGTCATCTATCAAGTGAGGGAGGCAATAGACCTGATCAAAAGTGAGTGGGATCCCATTGAAAGGGCATATTGGCAAGAGCTTACATACGAAATGTTAGATGTGTGTGGATTGATTGCATTTATAGAAGAGAGGCTAGGCATTCATGAGAACCAGCCTTATCAAATCTACCAAACTTCATATCCACCACCACAAATTCTAGATCAGGCATATGCCACCCCTATTCATGGGTAAGGTCAAAATTGTCAAGGTCAATTCCCCAATAATGCAAAGACCATGTCAGCAGCAAGTCAGGATGACCCCAGACCCTCACTTCTTCCTCAACTCTCCCCCACCATTCCTCAAAAGGCTCCTCACTTCCATGAAAATTCCTATGAGCCCACTTCAAAAGAAACTTCTTATACCACTCCCCAGATCTTTCAGCATGATGACAAGTCTCTAAGTTGGACAGAAGAGGATGATGAAGCAGCTAAAAACTTTGCAAAGGAGTGTGTTCAATTCATGGCTAGTTAAGAGGATTTCATCAGTACAGAGGAGGAGGAGATCACCATAGACTCTCTTTATGATGAGCAAGAGGATAAGCCGCAAACTTTTTCTTTGACTTTTTATGAGGAGGAGATCATTTTTGATTTTTTCCTCACTCTGCAAGAGGATATGGAGGAACATGGACACTCCCTCGACCAAGTCATTGAGATAAGAGGCACTGAGCTGGTTTTAGACGAAGAAGAAAGCCCTGAGATTTAAATGAGTATGCAGAAGAGATGCCATCCTTTTAATTCATCCTTGCAAGAGGATGAAGTCATCAAAGAGCATGATGATGAAATAAAGCTGGAATATGAAGAAGATGTGCCAAAAGATAATGGATATCAAAAGGCATAGCATGAAGAACCAATAGCCCATGATTTCTTGATGACACCCAACAACATGAAGAACCAATATTCGACGGGCATTCAAGGACAAGAAGAGTTCATAGGTGTCGAATACACATTTTGCTCAGACTCGTTCAGGTGCAGGCAGATCTATGTGGCTGGTGCAGAGAACATTCCATCAACGACATATCTGTTGCAATCACTGGTATGGCAACACAAGTTGGTTTGTCATAAATAGGACATGGGAAAGTTCATTTTTGATCCTGAAGGAAAATAAGGATTTTAAATCAATGTAGTTAGGTAGTTTCCATTCCCGCATTGCTTTGTTTTGTTTTTTGCTTTCCCACTTTTCTTTTAAAATAAGCATTTTAAACGCAGAGTCGGCATCTTAGAAATTTTTTAAATCTTTATTTTTTGCTACAATAAGTGCTTCCCCAAATCTTTCAAAATCTCTAAGGTACCTTGCGTCGCATAATGTGTCCACCTCGCTATTTCCTGAAGATTGAGTAGGATTTGCTAACGGTCACCTTAATTTAATGCTATTTGGGACTTGATAGGCCCATAAAAATCCCTTACCAAATTGTAAAGTTTACAAACTCTCAAGCATTCCTATGAAAATATCTTGCTCATTGTGATTATGGCACTTAGTAAAAAAATTTGCAGCAAGCGTGTTTTTATCTTGCGAAAGGTTCATACCGGGTTATTATACAAGAGATTTAGAAATGGTGGGAACCTCAAAAACACCCAGGAAGAGAGGAAGGGTGCAGTCCCAATTGGACCCAAAAGAGGAAGAACAGCCTTCACAGCGCCTAGTGTAGATCACTGTAACTTCTCCTCATGTAGGAATTACTCCCCCTCCTCCCTCTCAATCCATGCCTCAAGCCTTAACATTACCCTATTTCCCCCCCTCCGTTCCCAAAAAAATGCCCCTTCAACTCACCCCCAACCAGCCAATGGTTCTCCAATATGGCCTGCCGCAAGGATTTCCCTTCACAGGGGGATATATTACGTCCCCTTCCACTTTCCAGACGCAGGCTGATGCCTCAAGGAAGGCAAGAGAAGCCCGATTAGAGAAGAAGAGGAGTAAAGTGAATAAAGCACCGGCAATGCCACATTTGAGGTCACAATTTGACCCCATTCAACAGCAGCTGACGGTGACCCATTTATCGCCCAATGTTGCCAAGCTGAGCGAACAAATGTGGCTGAAAGACTACAACATGAATGCAGTGGCCATCGACATGTCCCTATTCAGGCCTCAAGATAGAGTCGAGCTCATGATTGAATCCACTTCTGCAGTCATAGAAGATTATTTGAGGATATCGAGGAGACTGCAGAAGATGGAGGCTGACTTGGCCACAAAAAAGGCAAACTACAATAGTTTAGCTAAACAAATAAACTAGAAGGACAATGAGGTAGCTAGTCTGTAAAAACAGTTACAAGCTACTATTTCCCTCCAGACTCAATGGGCAATTCAGGCCCAAAATGATTCTCTAAAAGCAGAGCTTGAAATTGCCAAGGGTGCAGCAACAGCTCTAAGATGGGAAAATGCAATATTTTAGGGAAGAATTGAAGGACTCCAATTGCAGGTTACCCAATCACAGCAAGGGTTGCTAGAAGAATAGAATAAGGGTGCAGCTTTTTAAGCCCAGCTCCAGGCAGAGTAGCAGCAGACCGCGCAACTAACAATTGAGCTGGCCAATAGGCCAAGAGGTATCGAAATGGTGCAGCTGGTGAAGGAACTCTACAAGTCAGCATGGGAGAGAATCTCTTTGGAGATTCTCTAGCTTAGGCCACTTTTCACCTTCCTACGCCACGCGCAGTAGCTATGCGAGATGGTCGAGAATTTGATACAGAGCGCTTTGGCCACTATCTCCCAGAGAGTCACAGACTCTCATTCTTTGCTAGAGAAGCTCTACAGCTCAAGGGATGCAACATTGGTAGCCACGGGGATTCTTGATAGAATGGTCACTGCAAAATAGGTCAGTGAGGAGCTCAGTCGTAATGTCGCAGCCAACAACTGTAGCAGCTATCTCGATGTCGTCAAAGAAGGCATGGCAAAATGAGGCAACACATTAAAGATCTAGTGCAACTGGGCCTTCCTTCCCCATTTTCGGATGCAAGGATGATGCTTCTGGTGGATCAAATCCATCCATTTATGCTGGCTAGGCAAAGGGATCAAACAGTTTTTCAGAGCTTGCGGGATGATTCTCTAACCTTTGAGGTCGAAAATGTTCTAATCCCTATTTTCTGGCTAGAATCCAAGCTAAAAGCCACTACCCAGATCCTGCAAACCTTTTCACACAAGGATCTCATTAGCTTGGATTTGGCTTTTGATGAGTTGCAGAGAAAGGAAGGATTATCCGACCATGAGTGGTCTATCTTCCAGATAGCACTTTTGAAGCTGTAAATTTTGAAATTTTGATTGAGCGGGAGTCAGGTTCTTTTTTAGCAGGCTCAAAAGCCCTGATGGTCGCCAATAACTGTAGAGTAATCTCCTACTCTACGTCATATTTAATTATTTTTTGATTCGAGCACTATAATTTTGGTTCTTCGGGCGGAGCGGCAGAATTTTGAAGCAGAGGGCCGATTCATTTTGCCCAAGTATTGAGATGCAGTGGAAGCTGCCAAGTGTTGCCCTCTGAGCAGGTTTTTTTTCCCTTGTTTCCTTCGTCTCATTTTTGCTTGAGTATTAGTTCAAGCAGATGCTACCAAGCGTCACTCTTGGGGAGACAAAGCTGACAGTTGGCATCCCCTGAGTCACCTTTTTGTAACCTTCGAGAACTGCGGATCATGCCACATACCCAGTAGCAGTTAAGCAAAATGCACCACGTGTCAACATCTGCATCTCATATCGGTGTCTGCACTTCATTAAGAGACTTTCACCATAAGGCAGCAGAGAAGACAAAAAGTGCCAAGTGGCAGTTACAGAGGCCCTGAAAGACCTATTTGGAGAAAAATCGCAAGCCACCACATGTCAGCATTCGGGAAGCCATGAGTCCAATGCTTTCCATTCAATGCACAAAGGCGTCATTGTAATTTGCTCAAGCACCACAAAGCAGCGGATGCTGCCAAGTGTCACTCTCTGGGTCCCCCTCTACTCCATCCATAGAAGAAGCAGAAGATGCCACTCATCTTCCTCAAAGCCATGAAAGCTGCCAAATGTCGCCATCCATAGGAGTCTAATATATGCCCCTAATGATACCACGGCACAACCAAAAGGGAGCGAAAAGAGCCACATGTCTTTGATGAATCAGGTGGAAGGTGCCAAGTGTCATGTTTTGGTGTATTCTAAGTGATCAAGGGGATTTTCAAAAAATTGACTAAGTGTCCTCTCCTATTTCAAACATAGCAGAGTGTTTCATGTATCGGTTGCCAAAAGCGAAATGGAGGGAAAATCGATTGGAGGTAATTTGAGTAGATGAAACAGTTCATCGGGTATATTTTTGGAGCCACCCACAGCATTGAAAGCACCATCTGTTTGTCCCGTATGAGCAAAGGATGGAGAAGATTGCGCGGGAAAGAAAGTATAGGGAGACATCTGGGGATATAAAAGAAGAAGAATTGTAAAATAAAAGGAGGGGGGAATTCTCATAGTTTTAGACTTTCAGAGTTTTTGACCAATAATATCATTTGCTTTTGTTACATTTTCCTGAGTTGAAAGGTTTATATGACTATGTGTGTTTCTACATCTTTTGTATGACTGGAAGATTCAATAAGAAAATTGAACACTATGCCCTTGTTGATGTCATCTGTGTCATTTGCAAAGTAGTCTATGTTGTAGATTTTCTAGTGTTGTGATTGGAAATGTTATTTGCTTCTATCTTGTTTTTTGGAGTCTGAAGTTCTACATAACTGTGTGTGACTTTTGCGCCTCTAATGTGATTGGAAGATTCTATTAAGAAGATTGAACACTATGCCTTTGTTGACAATTCCTGTATCTCAACAAAAGACTCCCCTATTGTGAGCCTCTGTTTCTGTTATTCCAATCTTTTACATTGATCATGCACTTGTCTGCTCTTAAATATAATAGAATCACATAATAGTTTCACTATGCTTAGGTTAGGATTAGGATTACTCTCAGGCGCATCGCCATAGCTAGGTTTCAATTCTTACATTTTGCGTTTCTGTTTAATCTCCTATCCCTTTTCCCCAACACCCAATAAAAAAGAAGAGACCAGCTTCTTTAAAATCTGGAGGTTGTTTTCAAGCCGCATTGTCCCACAGCTTGAAACTTCTCATTGTTGTTGATTAAGATCTAGCGTCATTTTAAGACATCAACACTATACATTCAAGATATGTAATAAAATTGAAATAATAAACACAATAGAAGATAAAGAGAGACACCAGATTTAATGTGAAAACCCAATGTGAGAAAAACCATAGAGAATAATCTCAAGTATATGAATGAGCACCAACTTGTAGGAGCACCAACCCCTTTGTTAAGCACCAACATAGTAACTATTTGTGATCATCAACCCACAAGAGCACCAACTCTTTTGCTGAGCACCAACACAGTAACTATTTATGAGCACCAACTTTTATTGTGTATACCACACAACTATCTTTAAATTGTTGCTTTCTCAATAAATGATAACACATTACAATATCTCCTTCTTTTCTCTTATTTTCTCTTCTAAGCTAGATATGATAATTACAAATCATGCTCTCTTCTACACATTACAAATGGCTTCATAAGCCTTTATTTATAGCTTAACAAATGACCTTTGGCATTCACCCTTTATGACCCTTCAATCCTCATGGAAAATGGTGTCAAACTTGCATGACCTTTCAAATCCTTGCATTTGAAAAGTTACATGGTAACCCTTCATGAGCATATACATCTTTTTCCTTTTTGTCTTTATCTTGGTGACTTTTTGTATTCCTCAACGTGTCCATGAGAAATTATGTTATTCATCTTTTGTCTTCACTTGATGACTCTTGAAATTCCTCAAAATGACTTTTCATGAGAAAATGTGTCTCATTCCTCTTTTGTCTTTACCCCGTGACTCTTTGACTTCTCCATGGGCCCTCTTTTGACTTTATGCAACCAAAAATATATTCGCTAATATTAAATAAATATTAACACATATTAGCCAAGATATGAACATTAAAAATACCATTAAATGTTATGGGGCCTTTATCATCAATAATGCTAGAACTTTGATATCAGTGATAATATTTCCAACAGGATCCCTATATCAATTATTTATATATACGACATATAGGTTATGGGCAGATGTTGCTAGAGTTATTGCTATTAAGCAGAGCCAAATAGTGAGATAGAGGCAAAGAAAAAGAGAAATGAAGTATGTTGAAAAGAGGTATATCTATACAGAGAGATAAAGGGGCAGAGAGTAAGAAAGGCACAAAGAGATTATGTGTAGAGTATGAATAGTTACAGATCAAACCTAGACTAGAGATCAAAGATTTGGAATCATGTATGAATCTATTTTATAATCTAGAGTTGTAGCTCCATAGTAGATCTAATTGGTTGGTGTTATTAGACAAGCTGAGTTGGTGCTCAGATTAGGAAGTGGATGCTACATTTGAGTTGAAGCTCTTGAACTAGGGGATTGGTATATCCTTAAGGTTGGTGCCCTTAAACTTTGTAACTAGTGAGATTTTTTAGTATGAGGTTGGATTAGAATGGTAGTTTCTAGAAGCTATTCTCATGGTGTTTTTTTTCATATTGGGTTTTCCACGGTATATCTTGTGTTATGTATTTTTGTGTGTGTGATCTCTGCATATAGTCTTAATCTAGATTAAAAGGTTTTGAAAAGGACTAAGTTAATTAATATAATGATTCAAACCCCTCCTCAATATTTAGTTGTGTTTTAATAGAGGTCTTTTAGGGTGCAGTAGACCAGTAGACGAGAGTAGCAGGTCTCATTATATCATATATTTATAGCTCCACATACTTTTTCACACAGGTACCCAATCTTCATAATAGATCGACAAATTTGTAATGGATATTGAAGAGTAGGGAACACATTGTGGGAAGGTAGGATCTATTTTATTTTTTATAAATATACCCTTTATGGGATGAATTGTGTACTTCACTTGTTAGCCCAAGCTTTGTGTTCACTAGTAGGAGTGTCATGGGTCCTTGATGTCAATAGTTTCTAGCCTTGATCACTTGCCCAATGTGTCTCATTCCTACTAAGGATTTTCACATCACCCATGTGGCACCTCATAGTCCTTATCTACATCACATTATTCCAACTATTATCTTATTGGATATTGATTTTAGCTAATCACATCCTTCATCACATTTCTCTTCTTATGCCTCTTAGCTTCTAGTTTGTGAGTTGCATTATAATACCTCAGATAGGACCAAGTTTTTCTCACAAACATGCCTTACACCATCTACTTTCCACACCATCTCATTGTCATCCTAGCCATGTCATTAGGTGGTTGTGTTTCTTACATCGTATCTTAGAAGAAATAAATAAGTTTGAGTCATCATTATTTAGAGATTTTGACTCTTCATTTATCCATCTTGTTCTTGTTTTATTTTTGTGGACTTCACTTATCTTACAGCAGGCATTTGACATGTTTACATATTTTTATTTATGTGTGATTTGGCACGATTGTCTTACATTTTTATTTTGTCGTTTATGTTTTCTTTATGTTTTATTTGACATGAGGTTACATTTCATTTATTTACATATCTTTATTTGATTTTTCCTCACATTGATATTGCATTTATTTACAATGTTTTACATGCTTTTTCAAATAATTTAGTGTGTTCTACTTTTGTTTTTCATCATTTTTCATTACATGTTTTATATTTTGGTTTTAACCTAGCCTTTATAATCCCAACTTATAAATTTTTTAAGTGATTTAATTATTTTTTAGAGTTATTCATTATTACTTTAACCATCATGTGTACACACGCATTACTTCTATTTTTAGCCTTGTATCCTAAGGTTTCTCAAATGTAGGTAATGCACCCTCCACGATTGAGACTATGATATTTGTATGTGATCATTTAGTAGAAAGGTAAGATAAGGTATGTATATGGTACTTTCATTTACTTTCAACATTTATTTATGTACTTCATTTGAATTAGCTCAGTTGTTGTGTTGTTGTGTTCTTTCTAGAAGAACCATCCCATGTTACATTATTGTGACACATGATGAGGTTTGGGTGGGGAATATGCATACAAATAATATTTTTAAACTTTATCATTTATTCACACTTTACCTCTTGAAATAACTTCTTGATTTTCAATCTTTCTAAGTGCACGCCTTAAAGGGTGCACCGATAAAGGGGTGGGTAGACCATTGGTGCTTTGAAAGATTGGTGTTTAATCATATCATTCTTACTATTAGTCTATCTTTCTTAGAGTGTCTATTCATTTACATCATATGATGTCTCCCTAAAATCCTAAAATCCTGAAATATTACTAAGTTTAAAATCTAGTAACACCCTTTAAAACCTAGAATTTACATTATAGTTCCTAGAGGTCTGAAACCACTCTAAAAAATTCTACAAGTTTACATACATACATACATACATACATACATACATATATATAACTTAAAGTATAAGAAACTATATGTCCATACCTAAATATTAGTGTATACTTAAATATTTATTTTATATATAAATTGCATGTTTCAACACCTTTCATGCCTTAAACCCTTAATAAATTGTCCTCTGAATGGCCCCTAATTAATCAATTACTCCCTTTTCCTATTAGGTCAACCATGGTCGACACAGTTGTGAAATTTATGATGCACATTATGCAACTAGTTCAGCCATGAACAACCTTGTTCAAGGTCAAATGGTAACTTTGTAAAACTAGATCATGGCGGGATAACCTTGTTGGTTAAATATATGGAAGGGTTAGGCCTATCCATTGCTATAAATAAAACTTTAATTATTATCCAATAGAGAGGAACGTTAATTTTCTCATTATTATAGTTCACAATTCTGCTACATCTACATTTGAAGGAGCCATTGCTTAGGGTTTGCCTTAGAAGAAAGATAACTTATCTTATCGAAAGTTGTAGATGAAATTAGGAATATTTAATCCTAGAGATTATTTCATATAGTTTTATCCTTACAAATCAACAATAATCTCTTTCAAAGCACCATTGGACAAGGGGGAGATTGAGACGCTCAAAGGTAAGTATCTCTATATTTTTTTATTTCATTTCATATATAGATATTACACAAAGTAATGGATTTGAATGTATAAATCCTTATTTATATTACCTCTAAACTTAAACTTCGTGTAGCTATAGGGTTTTCTCAACTTTCTATCTTCCACCTTAGGTGATTTAGGCCCCCATTTTCCGACCATGATCCCTTGATTATTTTGTTTATTTTAAACCACCCCCCGCCTTTGTGTTATAAGCTCTTATAACACTAGATTAGATTTCATTTTATGTATTAGATAATATAGTTAGGTTTATTGCATGATATTATTTTCCTAGAGGATTTGGAAACCTTTCCTTTAGTATCATGTGATAAATGCTCACTTAGTTAGGTTTAGCAGATCTAATTTGGTCATGCTCTCGATATACAAAGTATCAATATAAATGTTATTTGATTGTCTTCTTTGAGATTAGATTTACTATGTAGGATAAGTTATATATTTATCTTAATTTTTTGCATACATGTATGGTTTTAATTCATCCTCAGATTATCTAAATATATATACAACAGTCAATCATCAAAGAGGGTGATTAGGATTAGCTCAGCCTATTATAATCCCCCTCTCTTTTTATAGGTTTTTAACTCTCACAAGTACCCCTAGGGTTTCCAAGCAAAAGACAAGGAAATTAATGACTTTAACATGACTATCATAATCACAATATTGTATCCCTCTTTTATCGGTCAACATGATCAAGTCTACAATCAATAGAATATGGCTGCCCTACACTATTGTCCAGGGAGGGTGGACATATCCATGAATATTCTCTAATTTTGTTTATGATCCTAAATCATCATAATCATGTCATATTCTAATTTTCATTTTCAAACATTAGTTACATTCAAGTAGAGGTTAGAAAAGGTAAGTATCTTGTGTTTTGTTTTACTTACTATTTTTAACACATGCCACTTGGCAATTTATATTTTGGTCAATTTTGTTTTACAATTAGATTTATGCTTAAATTCCATGTATTCCAATTTGAATAGATATATCAAGTTTTATACCTATCAAATAATATTTATTTGTTAAATCAAAAATAGGGTGAAACATATTGATGAACCTATATAGTTTTTTGGTATTGCTTTATTATTTTTTCTAGAGTTTTAAATCTTATTTCATAATTTCTAGAATTAAAGGGAAATCTGATCATCTTTTACAGGATTTGATTGAGCATTGATCTTGTATTTCTCTCTGACCTCAGGGTCTTAGCATGAATTCATATTTTCCATGTATAAAAATCTTATCTTTTGTTGGCTTTCAAAAAAAATTACTTTCTATAAATTATGTTCTAACAGTTTAAAACTCATGATAGTTGTTATTATGAGAAAAGTGGTCTTTAGGTTTATATGAGTCATGGTGTGAGGGGTACTGATCTAATACTCAAACCATTAGACATCACATGATATATAAGTGTGATGAAATAAATATGTATTATACATTAATTCCTAGATGTTAGACTCCCTTCTACCCAATGGCCATGCCTATGATGGGGACATCTTGCTCTACAAGTTACAATATCACAGGTTATCTTTTTTTATGACCTCTCAACCATGTCAAACTACATATATTACAAATGCCTTGCTAATTACTAATATATTATATTTTCTTACAGAGATATGCTATTTGTATATGATGTAACATTGATTCATATGGATCGTGTAGACTAATTTTCATTTTTTGTATGTTCCTTCTATGTTGTTACTTTCTTGCATGATAGGCTAGACATTACTCATTTATTTTATGTGGCCCTTAAACCTATGTGTGTAATATTTTTTGGTAAGACATTTTAATATATCAATTGCATGTGTCCTTTGTAACTATGATTGTGATATTTTTTGGTATGTGCAAAATTTGAATGTGTCTATTACTTATGGTCCTTGGCTCTATGTTTTCTTATATACATGACATTTAAACGTTTTCCTTGTATGTATCCCTTTTCCTTATATGTGACATTGTATAACATTGTCTTGTGTTTTTTTTACTTGTCAAATTTGATTAATGGTGCAATGATTTATATCATGTGCTTTTAGTGCATAATCTTATTCATAGATAATTACTTTATTGCATGCATCATTGTTATATCTATTTAGACATAACACATGTATGTCTTGCACTACATATGTTACATAATTGATTTAATGATAATTACATATACTATGATAACAATCTCTCCACATGTTGATAGGATTAAACTTGTTTTTTATTTTTATCACATTATACACTTAACTCATCTTTTGAGATGAGTGACTTACAAGCTACATCCCTCACCTCAAAAGGGGGCATTACATTAAGCTTGTCTGAAATATGCAAGCCTTCATAAGAAAAAAAATAGATTCTATGAAAAAGTATAGATTTCAAAAATTCAAAAATCATATTCCATGACAAAGTATAGGTTTCAAAGATTCAAAGTAAACTAAAAATTATAATTCATGATGGAGTACATGTTTCAAATATTCAAAGTAAATCAAGAATAGGATACATGATAGATATTGGTACAAGGATATAGCTTATAGGGCATATGACATGAATATACACTTATTTTATAAAAACTCAAGTACATATTCATAAATGATCGAATGCATGTGCATGGACATAGGCGTAATAGTTACAAGATTAAAAATTACAAGTTTTGCATAGAGTCTTAACTAAGCATATAGATGCATAGAATATTATATCATTTGGCACAGATTCAAGGGGCATGATACATGTTCATGCACATATATACAATTTTCAATATCAAAAGGTATGATAATAGTTCATGCACATATCAAATATAATACATTTTACAAATTCAAAAGAAAATGGTTATTATTTCAAATCAGATCTATTGACATAAAGTCATGATGGGGATAATTATTTTTCATTCTATTTCAATCATGCAAATAGAATGTAAATTTGTCTATAGCAATGTAATTTGTTCTATTACATCTAGTGACACTCAACGGTCTTGTTGTTACTTCTAGCGACCCCATTGTATAGTTTTACCTCTCTATTACATGTGATGTATGTAGAAGTCTAGTGGCACTCAATGATGTTAGCATCAATTCTAATGAACCAATCGTGGTTTCACCTTATTTTGGATTAATACATTAAGTAATTATCCCCATTCATGAGGGTTGGAATATGCATCTTTCCAACTCTGGGGCTTGATTGGCTATTCAAAATTGGGACTTAATTACTTTTAATTTACTAATGGTTCAACATAAGGAACCATCTATCCAAGTGCTTCAAAAAAAAATGTCACTTATTTAATATTTTTAATATGTTAAAAAGTAACATGGTTTCATCTCCATTCAAGTGTACTCATTATTTTCTCTCTTTTAAATTTTAAATTTTCAAATATGAACAATGACTACTTCATGTGTTGTTGTAGGGTTTGTTTAATTTGAGTGCCATTAATAGTTGGAGTTTTGTATCAAAGACAAAGTGTGTTATACACAATCAAATTTATTTTTTCTCCTTTACTCTAGCAAATTCATTACTAGAATAAAAAAGAAAAAATGTAAATACCTAAATCTAGCCATAGGGCTTTGACAGTATTAATTCCTAACATATCTTAAACCACTTGAGTTGTAAAACTCTTATTTGTCATTCATTTAAGCCATTTATCTATATGTGGTCTTGACCCATCTATTCGTTGTCACTAATACATAGTAATTTCCAATGTCCAAATTGTCTCATATCATCTCTCAAACTATTCAAACCTCAAGACAATTGGCCATGATTTTATGGGATAAGTCCGCTCTAGGCAAACAAGTTTGTTACCCCAAATTTGCCCAGCTAATGTAGCCTCATCCCACTCCATTTAAATCCTACTTTATAAATTTTAAAATATTCATTTGGATCTTCCTTCACATTTTTTAAGGTCAGATAAATGAATTTGTTAAAAAAATTCACTTTAAATATAAATTAAATGTCATTTATTATTCATAGCTTAGCACTATCTATTGAACACTGATGCACTATTGCACATTAAGTAAATGTGTTTTATTCCTCCCAAATTCAAGATCATTCACTAGGAGTAGTCACAAGCCAAGTCTGAAACATTTCAAATCAAGTCAAGATCTAAAACTATCAAATATCAAGGTCAAATTTCTAACTGCATATATATAGTCAAGGAACACAGTTGCACAAACACTCTAGTTGGGAGAACTACATGAAACTTGATTCCCTCCTTAGAGTGTCTAGATACGTAGGCAATGGTCTTACATCAAATAGGGAGATTGGAGTCAGATCTGACCATTACAGTCCCCTTTTCTTTTTGTAGGTTTCTAGCTATTACAAGTACCCCTAGGGTTTCCAAGATAAAGAGAAGGAAAACAATAACTTTTGTATGACAATATCAAAATCACAATATTTCAACCCTCTCAGCAAACATAGATGTGGAAGGCAAAGAAATTACAATGTCATCGCAATCAATGTGGACAAGTCCATAATCAATGGACACAACCATCATGTGATGTTTTCCAAAGAGCACAAACTTATTTAAGAATATTTTTATCTTTAACTTCTGATTGAGGACAATCACAATCATATCTTATTCTTATTTTTAATTTTTAGATATTAATTACAATCAACTAGAGGTCATAAAATTTAAGTATCTTGTTTTTGTTGTACTTATTATTTTTAACACGTCACTTGTCAATTTTTATTTTTGTCTATTTTGTTTTATTTTCAAATTTATGCTTAAATGTCATATATAGCAATCTAAATAAATTTATCAAGTTTTATACCTATTAAACAACATTCATTTGTTAAATCAAAAATAAGGTAAAAGACCCACTGTTCCAAATTTTTCCAAATGAAAACTCTTAGAAAAATTTTAACTTTGTTCTAATATTATTTCAGGTCCAATGCCACCTTGATAAGTATGTCAAATAAATGCTTGAAAAGGTTACTTTCCTTAAGGATTTAGGACAATGTTACAAGTTTAACTTCAAAAATTCATAACTTTCATTTCTTGACTCTTAAAATTACAACAAATTATTGCAGATTTCTAAAAAAGCGTAGATCATTCTAAAAAATCATTTAGGAAAATCTAGATAAAGATTATCTTGAATAAATTTTATGAAACTCAAACTTCTTCAAGGCATTAATCTCTATAAGTGATTTCATTAACTTTCAAAGACAACTTTCAACTAGTTTTTTATTATTCATTATATAACACATAATTAGGAATTTAAATAACATAAATACACTTTTATTTTCACAATTAAACCCTTTCCTTTCATTGGACCAATTCATAAATATTTTCCTTTCAAGAGGGTTATAAAAGAGATGAGGTATCCACACTTGTATCAAATATTTATTACATTTTTTTCCTAAAATTCTTCACATAAATACAATATTTACAAGGCTTCCAATAGCCAACAATTATATATATATATATATATATATATATATATATATATATATATATATATATATATATATATATATATATATATATATATATATATAAGAGCTCCAAATGCAACTGTAAGTTCAAGTCAAGGAGAGGCTCTCTTCCCATCCATAATGTCATCATTACCCGACTACCCTAGACATCCCCCAAGTCAAGGACTCACAACTTCAAACATAAGTAGTACCAAACAAGAATATATCAAAGTGTGTTATGGGTAAGATAAGATAAATAAACATTCCTAGTTGGCTCCCCTTGAGTAACGTTCCTTCTAAGTTGTGGGATCCTTCTTCCACCCAAAATTAACACATGTAAACAAATCAAGAATCAAACAAACAAAATCTTAGATAACATAGGGTAATAATAAGAGATCATTGAGATCTTGAAAAATTAGTGAACATGAAAATTAACAAGATTCCAACTCTCCTATCAATGGGAATGAGAGAAGGAGATCCTTAGGATTTTTCCTCTTTACCTAAACCCTTCTCTCATTAATGTAGGAGGGATTAGAAAATCACAGTTTTCGTATTTCCCAAACCCTACTTATATGAACCTTGTAGAATGGCTTGGGAAGCTAGTTCCACTTTGCCCAATATCTACTCCAAGGAAGTATACAAACATGCCTATATATTATGCCCATTGGGTAGCATAACTTTGAAATTTCAAAACAAATAATAGGTCATCAAAAAAACAATAAAAGAGGAGGGAAATATATCTTTTTTACCCTTACAAGGTCATAAAATACAAGGAGGCCATAGGCCCAACCAAAAAAAAAATAATAATCAAGGAAGCAAGCGTTAATGCCATATAATCCCATAAAAAGCTTCAATCAAGAGAAGAGAGAAAGAGGTTTAAAATCAAAATACATTAAACATGCTTGTATGTGATAAGGTAATCCTATTATAGGTCCTCCACTTGAAAACTAGCAATAACTTTTTCACTCCTGCAAGCTCAAGTTTCTCCTCTAAATTTTGAATAATAGAAAAAAGGTTCAAACAAGAATGGCTTTCTTTTATCTTAAATGGAATCTCTTAATTCCTTGACCAATGGGAAGGTTACATTTGTCCTTTCTCATTCTTTTTCCCATTTTCCAAAAAATATTCTAAGCAATCACTCCTCTCACAAAGTCCATACTCATTCTTACAAGGCATGAGTCTAAGCATGGATCTTACAATACTCAAAAAAAAATCTCCTCTCAATGCCATTAATGATGACATGGGTTTTCGTAAAAGTCTTCTAGGAATCTTAAATTTACTCCAAGTCTTACCTTTTAGTCAAATATCTTTAATTTCACCTTCAAAAATCTAAAAAACACTTCTTACAACCTCTAAAATCAGTTTGGTTTGCTCATTCAATTTTTTATAAGTTAGATATCCATGTTGACTCATCTTTGATCAATTTTTAATTCCTATATATTTAAATAAACTTCTAAGGCATGGATAAAGGGGGTGTGAATAGTATTAATAGGCCAAAATTGTAAAAATTTATAACTAACAACTATATCATAATTAAGGATAAAAATTAATCAAGGTGTCAAATTAGGATACTATACATCTAATGGATGGTTACCCCATGTTCGACATAGTCTAAGTTCCCTCGTGTGGCCACATATAATCCTACACATCAATGTGCACATAAAATTATTTTACTGTAGAATAGTCAAAGCAATTGAATAAAAATAGTCCCATGAAATAAGTATAATCACATGATAAATACATAAAGGCATCTCAAAAACCAAAATATCTTAATATATCAAATGAGGTGACATCATCATGTCAATCTTCAAGCACCTATAAACTTAAATAACACATTATAATTGTGCTATGTCAACTAGCACAACCATCCAAATATGCATACAATTTATACTAATGAAATCATCTAGATCTACTAGGAACATCATCCAAAACATGTTTATGAAAATTATTGACATAATCAAACTAGTTTTACTAGACATCATATATTTATATATAATCAATTGTTTGAATATCATAATATCACAATCGACATCCCATGACTCATATAATAAATACATTGTGTCATCACAAGGATAAGCTAAGAGTAGTGGAAAGTAAAAAATCAAGCACTGTACAATTGGGAATTTCATAAACCATGAAGTAAGCTAAGCAAGGGCATAATCTCTAAAACAAGCAAAAACCCTAAAACTTAGAGTTGAAATAAGTACAACAACAAACCCTATTAGGAACATAAGTTTAAAACCTTAAGATTGGGTGATCAAAAATGGAAGGGTTCACAAAAATGTTTCACAAAAAAGATGCGCAAATGTTTAAAACACCACACCAATTGGGTAAAACTATAGTCCAAGATAAATTTAATTAAATAAAATAATAAATAGTCATTTAAATCTACCTAGGACCATGAATTGTAAATGATCAATGAAAATGAAAGAAGCAAGAGAAAAAGATAAATAACTGAAAGTAATTCACCTAAATCTTGAAATGTAGAGAAGAAGGTTTTTGAACTATTTAGAATGAACTTCAGAAGTCAGACTATACTCTATGATGATGACCACTTTCATGCAACATTAAATATGGTTGACCAGTTTTATGGCTCATTGAAAGTGAGTTTTTGCTAAATGCAAAAAAAATTTACAAATGTGACTTTTTTTATCTTCAAAGTCTAGAACTTCCTAGAATCCTTGAACAACAACAAATGCACAGTTGCCTCTCAAATTTGGAAATAAGCATATAAAGATGTCAGAATCTAGTCTTCTCTTAAAGTAATCCTAATTTGGCCTCAATCACCTAGAAATACATCCAGAGACTAAAATATGTGCAGTAAATTAGCTAAGGGACCCTTGAGAATTGCAAATACAAATCTCGCATGTTCAAGATCAAGGGTTAATATAGTTATAGTGCATGTGAGTGTTGCAACCCAAGTGAGAGAAGAGTCTATCTTCTCTCCCTAAGATAATCAAATCTAGCTGGTATAAATTTATCTTAATCCCTCTATAGGTATAGGTATACAAAACAAGAAACTTTATAAACCCTTGAAAGATGTGAAGAACATAATTTAGTATGTCTTAGACTTGCATTGTGTGATGTGTTGTCATTACTTCTTATTGAAATGTCTTAGAATGCTTGTCATATATATACTTCTTAAGTTTTAATTAGGGACCAATTGGCATGCAAACTGACACAAGAAAAGGAGATAGAAACTGATAAAATAGGGCCACACAAGGACTAAAGGGCCCACACAATGACACTAACAAATTCTAGCTCACACTGAAAATAATCAAGAGCCAAAAACAACATAATAAGAGAGAGAAAGGAGATCCCCAAGCATATGAAAATATAAGGAAGAGAAAAAAACATAAGCAAGAGAGAGGGGCAGTTCCATATGAAGAGGAAAGAAGCAAAAACACAAGGAATGTACCAATAAGCACCTAATCGAAACCAATAATCTATATGTACAAAATCAAGCTTAAAATATTGACATGATAAGCCTTCTATCAAAATTAGATGTATACACTAACTTAACTTAACTTTACAGCTTTTTTTTAACTCAACATTACAATTTAACACTTTTATTGACATTTGCATCAGCAATTTCATGATTTTATAATTTTTGCACTTTTATATAATTAATTCCATAAGGATTTAATTAAAAATGCCCCATGCAAATATTATTTGACAACATGGAACCCATTTTATATACATTGCATCATATTCACAAGTATTCATCTCCAACAAAATCCAATTATAAACCATCAAATTTATTGTTAAAATAACTTTCCAATGCTTTAAACGGAAATCAAAACATAGCTCAAATGAAAATGATATGATGGAACGAAAAATTTATGCTCTAAGAGGGTTTTCTAGGGTTTGCTTATGCCTTGTGTCAAGAACCACAGTCCTTTCACCATTTGACCTCCCTTCCATATTGCATCTTAATGGGATATTATCATCAATTGAGCTTTAACTATATTTCCCTCTAGGCAAGTTATTTAATGGCCTCTCCACCTTTCCATCTGATTGTTGAAGTTGTGACGGTCGAAGGAGGAGCGCTTAGCAATGGCCCCATCGAATAAGTGATCAAGGAAATTTGTCCCAAAGGTTTATCATGAGGTAAGGATTCTCCTCTTGATGTTGTCCTTTCTTAGTCTAATTTTGATTCCACTTGTCAATGGATAGAACAATTTTATCTCATAGGCTACTTTGTTGGTTGCAGTCCTTCTAAAAGCATGCTCAAATCCTAGGTTCAATCTGCCTGGGCAGCCCATGGCATTAAGCTTGAAAGCATCCAAAACATAACCAAAGGCTTTTTCTGTTAAATTTTTTTGACCCTACACCTAGTATGTCTAAAACTCCCTCCTAGTGTTATCCCCTTGGAACAGAGATTTTGTTATCTCAAAGTGAGCTTCTCTAAAAGTCCCTGTATAGGTTGAGTTCCTAGGTTTACCCCTACCTTTCTAGCCATTCTTGGATCAAATAGTTAGCTCCTTAGGCGAAATTGTCACTCATGAAACCCAGATATTCTACTCAGCCCGATCATAGAGGAGAGTCTGTGTGGAAGTTGATCTTTCTAAGGACCTCAAAAAATATGTCTAAATACAAGTCGATAATTCTCATTAATCCTAGAAAATCTTGTATATCAACATACCTAACACATGCTTCCATTGCCAAGCCATAGACCACAAGATTAAGGACTACCCATTGTACCTCCCCTAGAATAAGACCCCTGCCAAGACGGTGACTGCATCTCCTAAGAATACCTAAGAAGATGGATGGAAAATTGTTGGAGGGAAGAAGAATAATGATAACAAGAACTTGATCAAATAGGTAATGGGAATATTAACAATCTTTCCTCTAGTTTTGCACCTCAGGTGCTCAAAACCTCGAATCCATCAACTAAAGAAGTGTCTCATAACATGATCCCCATGAAGGAACTAGCAGTTATAAAAGTAGCACCGTTTCAGCTTCATTTTCAAAGCATGTCTATGGTGGCAAATGTTTTTTTTTCAGTTCTCAAGTTTCATCAAATGTCTCTATAGATGGTTTGGGTTTCCCATCACACTTCACTTGAATTGGCACTAATAAGTGCTCGTGCAGCCCCTCCTGGAACTCTATGATTTGATCTTGAAGCCCTATTCATTGACATGTTTCTAAGGATTCAAAGTATGTGATAGAATTTTCCTAGTAGCCAAAATTTCTCCTAGCCAAATCGGAGCATTTCTTAAAGAATAGATATGAATCCCTTGAAGGGCTAGAAGCAAAGGATATGTCTCTCAACCCCTGTAATCTATGAATTGTTCTCATGGAATGCTCAGGGTCTGACAAACTCAATTTGCAAGTATGTGGTTTGATATTTTAGAAGTAAGTTTACATGTTTGGACACTCTTTGCCTTCAAGAAGTAAAGGTGATGGGTTTATTTTTCATGACTACTGCCAAAGTTATTTGCCCTGACAGTTTAGTGTTTTCCAGTGAACACGAGTTAGGCCATGTTAGCGTTATGACATTTATTGGGTCTAAATGGTGGCCTTATTTTGTGACATCTATAAAAGACCCTTCCCACCATGTCATATAGGCCCTCTTCAATATTGAGAATCATTTGTTTGGCATTATTAATGTTTATGGCTTGAATGACGCTCATGAGTGTACAACTTTATGGCAATGGATTGTTGATTCTCTATCTGATGCCCACTAGGTTATTTATGGGGATTTTAATATGGTTGAACAATCCATTGACAAGATTGATAATTAACATATGAGATGGGCCATCAATGAAAGGGAGGTGTGGTTATACATGTGAAATAAATTTGTCCTTCATGACCCTAATTCTTGGTGGCACCCCACTCAAAAATCTTGGTATGCTTGGACCAATCTTTGAGGTGGGTCTGATAGGGTCTTTAAAAATCTTGATTATGCCATGATTTATTCTCGGTCATACTTCTCCTTTGATAGCATGTTATCACTGTCGATGGAAGCCCTACCAAATTTTAATTTATCTGACCACTCTGTGATTAAGTTTCATATTACTTGGCTATTTAAAAAGCCTAAATTTCATAAGATGCAATTCTTTTTTAATACAACCCTACTAGATCATGGCCACACCATGGCACACATCAAGCGGGTCCAAAATCTTGTTTTTAGGCCTACTTAACAGCTAGGGTGGACCCATTTTTGGGTGGATGCTATCAATTGGATAGATAGATTTTTGTGCATTTACAAGCACTAATTAGACAAGATTTAGTGGTGGTCCTACTCCAATGCCTCTTTCAAACTAAGTAGGGTGGTGGCCTCACTAGAATAACACCCATTCAATGAAACCTTCCAATTGTGGGTTACCATATTATGACGTTAAATCCAATTATTGATCAGTACAATACCCATGGTAATCAACTTTGAGCTCGTATGTATTGGCTCAAATTGGGCAATCAGATCTCCAAGGAATTCTTCCACATGTTTGAGGCTAAATCCACTGCCTAACAAATGGTATCCCTTCAAGATAATGGGCAGCAATTAACAGAGAAGTCTAAAATGGTTAAGGCTTTCTCCAAACATTATTGGCAAGTCTTTTCTGCCCAACCGCCATCCATGGAAAACCAACAGGCCCTGAACTTATTCCTCTCAGTAGTTCCCACTAAATTTTCCTCCACCCAAAGGGTCATTTGTGATAAGATCCTCTTTTTGGAAGATCTCTTCAAAGTTGTGATGCAAATGGCTAATGACAAAGCCCCTAGCTATGATGGCTTCCCCTGTGAATTTTATAAGAAAATGTGAGAAAATGTGGGTTCTTACCTTTACCAGGTCTACATCAAAGCCTTCCACTCACAGACTTTGGGCTCAACCATCAACAAAGGACATATCAAATTCATCCCAAAAGTTGGTGACCTTGAACTCATTTGTAATTAGCATCCTATCACTTTACTTAATGTCTCTTACAAAATCATCACTAAGGCTTTGGATCTTCACCTTAGGCATATGCTACCATCAATCATTCAGTCTGAACAGATGAGATTCATTCAGGTCTGATATTTTTTGGATAATGTCATAGCAGTATGGGAAGGCATGGAATGGGCTCACCAGTCACACCAAAAGGCCTTGTTCATCAAAATAGACTTCAAGAAAGCCTATGACCACATTGAGTGGCCATATATCCTTGCCATGCTACAAGCTTTGGGTTTTGGTCCCACTCTCATTTAGTCTGTGTGAGCGCTTTTTCTAATGTTTCAACATATCTCTCCATTAATGGAGTCAATTTCGAGCCTTTCGACCTATTTAGATCCATCAAACAAGGTTGTCCCTTGGCCCCAACCCTATATGTTCTCATAACAGAAGGCTTTGTATATCTCTTAGCTTATTCTCAATCATAAGGGCCGGTGCGTGGTATCTCCCTTTCTTCAAATGAACCCCAACAACTTCTCAATGGCCACTTTGCTAATGACTCTTTTCTTATGGTCATCAAGGATGAGAATGTTGTGGCCAATGTAATGCACTACCTGAAGCTCTTTTATCTCACCTTTAGCTCTACCATTCAATGACATAAAATGCAATGTTATAGGCAATAGTATCTTGCACAACCTACCTAGATGGCATAGTAAAATTGGTACTAGCTTTAGCACAATGAGATATTTAATTTGTTGGGGATCTCCTTTGAATTTCAGGCCTCCCCCTCTCAACTTTGGTAATACATGGTAGACTATGTTGAGAAAAACTCATGTATTGGATCACCAAGATGCTTTCCTTGGCTAGCAAATTCCAAATCTTCTCTAAAGTGCTTGCTTCCACCCATGTGTGTTACTCCTCGTGTTGGGTGCCCACCAAACAAGTCATTGACAAACTTGAAAAGTTGCTAAGGGACTTCATTTAGGCCAATCCCTCTTCTGGTAGGTGTTTCCATAAAGTTGCTAGGATTATTATTATCTCCTTCGGGAGGTTGGTGGTATGGGCCTCATTGATATCTCTCATCAAGCTTTTGTTCTATGCACTAAGTGGATTGTTCACGTAGTGGAGGGAAAAGAAGCCTAAAAGATTGTTGTCAAGAACTGTATTGCTCAAGGGTCCCCCCACAACCACGTGGCTTGGAAAGGGCTTGGTTTTCCCAATCTCCTTACTCTAGTCTTCCTTATTAAAGTGGCTAGAACTTTTGTTATTAATAGCATCTAGAAACCCTGAGAAATAAAATCAAACCTTGGTTGTTATGGAATGGTTTAGGCTTTAGTGATGGTTTATCTATCAACTATCAATTACTTTGGTCATCATCAATCATAAACATGCAGGCAGTTCCTCTGGTAGAAGTGCCTTGGATTCATGCACTTAGATTTTATCGTAGAGGTATCCCAACTGCGCAAGACCTTTTTTACAAATAAACTCAATTTTTGATCCCCTGGAATGCCTTCCAAACTCAGTACAAAGTTTCTTCGGCTGATAGAGATTTTTATGATGAGATTGTGGTAGTGGTGCCAATGGAGTTCTTTCACAAGATCTCTATCACCTTTGCCTGCCCTTGGTGGAAGGATTGGAAATGGTACAAAGAGACTCCTTTCCAAAATTATACTACCAAAAAAGGATACGAATGGCTCTCTCCACACATGCCTATGGTGGATAAACTCAACCACAGTTGGGATATACATTCCTCCACCTCTCTCTAGGATAAATGATTTTAAACTATCTGGTCTACTTGTATTGAGCCCAAAATTGTTCACTTCAATTGGCATTTGTTTTATCAAGGCCTATTATTCACAAAAGGCTGGTCCAATTGGGGATTTATCTTCCCAAATGTCCCTTTCATGGCCACCTTAAAACCATATTGCACATTTTTTTGCATTGTTTGAAGGCCCATCATGCTTGGTTAAGGATTCACAATTTGTTTCAGCCACGTCGCTCCATTCCCTTCACCTAGTGCCATATTATCTTTGGGGATAACCGAGTTTGCCTCCTTAGTTCACCCAAAATTGGCATGCTTTCAAAATGGAAATTTTATTTTGGCTCTGAAAAGAACATAATTCAGTGATATTTTTTAATAATTCTATTGACTCCTTGTTTACTAATGGTAAAGCTACCATTATTTCTAATGTTATTTAGTAGATTCAAATTCAAAAAAATAAAGTGTCTATGGAACTTGATTACCTACAGTGGCTCCTCCATTACTGGGGTGACACTCCTTGCATCATTGCTTGTGTGTTGCCTTCCCCACCTAGGGACACCCCACCTCATGATAGGGATGGTCCTCCTAGGGGTGGCTCTTATCGTAGCTAGGCTCATCATTATTCTCAAGCTTCTGGTGCCTCGCAACATCATCACTCTCCCCCTTCAATGTAGTAGGTTGGTTAGGGTTCCCCCTTGTTGATCGGCATGTTGGCTGGGGCTCTCCACCTCTACTACCTCGTCATAGTGAGTGGTGGGGCTCCTTGCCTCCAATGGCCCAATTGAGGGGAGGTTACAATCTAGGAGTTCCCAGGATGGTTCCTTTTAGCATTTTGATAAAATTTTCCCATGACTTAATTTAGTCATTTCTCCCCTACATGTTACTAAAGAAAAGGATAATCTTGACCATGTGGATACTAATGCTAGATGGGACCTAGTAGATGATGGGAAAGATCATCTAGGCTTTGGGTAGGGTGGTTCTCCTAATAATGACCCACCTCCAATAGGTTTATGTGTTGTCATTACTTGAGTTGCCCTCTTTTTTGATGTACTAGAGCTTTCTCTAGGTATGGTCTAGTTTGTTCATTGCTTTTGTACCCTGAGAATTTTTGTTTCCTAAACGATGTTTAGTTTGACTTTGGTGGCGTGCCCTCTACCACCTTTTGTTTGTGAATAGTCTTGTACATATTTATTTATAATAAAATTATAAGCTCTATTTCATCAAAAAAAATGATATGATAAGAATTTTATCTTTAAAACACTAAAAGGGGAGATGGTGAATATTTATTGCTTTTCTTAAACTTACAAAATGAAGTAAAAGAAGTCTACCCAACCAGATCAAGTTTTGCTGATGATAAAAGAAGGGAAACTGGTTATGAATCAGAGGCATTATTACTTTCTTTACTTTTAGGAAAGGAATAAATTTCACCCAACCCACTTAATATTGAAGTGGTATTTTTATCACTTCAAGGGAAGTTGATGCTGCTAGAGAGGAGGCAAGAAATCCATCCCTCCTTTATTTTAAATAAATGGAGGGAAAGTCCGTTGCCTCTGCCCAACCCAATCAACTCAGTTAACTTAAAAAAAGAGTAGATATTTTTCTCATACAAGTAACATTTTTGTGTGAAATTATTTCTTTCAAAAGATTCCATATTTTCTCAAGCATGGGCTACTTTGTACGGATCTGATAATTATTTGTTGAAAAATGACCAACGGGTCAGGGAATGGCCATTTGAGTTCATCTAGCATATTTTCACAAAAAATGAGGATGAACTGTTAACTTATCCTCTCTTATTAAAACTCACTTTTAATGCTAACAACATGTTATTGAGGCAATATTAAGTATGAAATCCATGCTCGTTTTAAAGAATCTCCACATGTTAAAAAACTACCAACAAGAAACAATCAAATTCTTTAACATAAGCCACTTTAATTCTCCCAAATCATGAACTTTATAATCATGTAACAAAAAAGCCTCAGGGACCTTCCAAATTCATCTTCTCCTTTATGATTTCATATTAAGAAACAATCAAATTCTTTAACATAAGCCACTTTTAATTCCCCCAAATCACAAATTTTATAATCATATAGCAAAGAAGCCTCACGAACCTTTCAAATGCATCTTCTCCCTTATACTTTCATATTAATATTTTGATGTTTGACCACCATGAATTTGAATGCCATAAAATTCATAAGAAAAGAATCATATAAAATCAAAGATGAACAAATTTTTGAAAAGGGTACCCCAAATTCTTTACCCAAAAGGTTACAAATTTGGAGATAACAAGTAGCATTTCATATTTCTTTCATGTTCCATGTGGTGTTAGGGGAGTTAGGTTGGCATTTCATGTCCATGTTACTGCCCTTATAAATTTGTCAAATGTGGTCCCATGAAAATGAAAATGTATTATTTAAAAAAATGTTTTTGAAAATTTTGAAAAGTGGTTATTTCTAGAAATTACTTTCTAGTCTAGGCAAAAATAATTCATGGGGTTGAGGTTATGAGTTCTTGGAGAATTTGCTCTGTTAGGGTTTTTTCATGGTTCGTGTCTACCTATTTGTATTTTTGGCTCCCTTGTGACAGACTACAAAGCCTGTAAGATTTATTAGGGCTGAAACACATTAACTACACTCATCGTGCCATCCTTTGGGTAGGCAAGCCTTATATTTATGACTTTTATGTGTTCTATTGTATCTGTTGATGAATGAGATGGAGCTAAGGTGCCCAAATGAGGTCAGAAGTTTGTTCTGAAAGTTTACGATGAGGTAATCCCTCTGACCCCTCCCTTCCAAAGGTAAATATTTCTATTGTTATTTTTGAACAATGTTGCAAGTGGTATGAAAATTGTTCTATTATTGCTTATTTTGTTGGTCACATCCCCTTGGAGAATTACCTCCATAAATAGCTCCGCAACCACTAGGAGCCACTAGGGGTCTATGTCTTTGAAATCTGTAATCTTACCAAAGGTTTTTTGTTTAACTTTAAGGAGCCCTCTAAAACTCAGTTGATTCTCATGAATTTCAATATTTGGTTCCTTTACAACCAACTTATGATTTTGTCTCCCTGGTCCCAATATTTTAAGGTTTCTAAAAATACCACCTTTTGTGTCCCTATCTGAGTTGAACTTTCTAGTTTTTCAATTCACCTTTTGGGCTTTTATCTCCCAAATCATCACTCCCATAGGATGAGTGGTTATGATTGAACCAAATAAGTGGTTCTCCCCCCACCTTGATAAATGGGTCTATGTGGAGGTTGACCTTTCCAAAGAGCTAAAGAAGTTCATTGAAATCTAGGTTGGAGAGACCCAGTGGTTACAAAAGGTTGTTTATTTCAACCTTCCCAACACTTGTTTCCATTATCTATCCTCAAACCACTACATCAAGGATTATCCTCATATGGGACTCGTCCCAAGCCTCCTTAGTCACCTCCTCAGTCTGAGAAGCCAAAACCAAAAGACCAAGGTGATGGCTAGACCATAGTTCTCCCCAAATGGGCGTCGAGACCTAAGCCACAAAGCACACCTCAACCACCACCTCAAGAGGAATCTTCTCCACTTATCACACCCTCTCAGGGGACCTCCTTCTCACCCCCTTCAATCTCAGCTCCTCTTAACCCTTAGAGCATTTCTACAGCCTCCCAAAATTTTAGGATGCCTCTGGCCAAGGTTCACTCGACCAGTGGCTCATTCTCCTGGTGGTCTCGTATTCCACCTCAGGGGGGCATTGGCTCTCCTCAGGAAAAGCATGATACCAAATGCTGCTACATTGTAGGTGGTAGAATTTCTCACCCTCATCAGTGCAACAGCTTTGTAGCATTCGCATATTTTGAGGATCGATAAGAGGAGCTTCAAATGGATGACCCCTCCCCATGAATGTCTTATCATGGAATGTAAGGGGTCTTAAAGAGTCTACTCGTAAATACTCTGTGTGAGATGCATGTCAGCAGATTGGTTTTCCATAAATTATATGTCTACAAGAAGTTAAGATTTTTAGTTTTCTCCTTCAAACAATCCTACAAAGTATTTGGTCAGACACCACCCAAGTCACCACCTTGCATGAGGCAAGACGTGGAAGTGCATGTATATTAGTTGCTTCTAAAGTCTCCTCTAGCATTATTGCCATGGAGGACCCATCACATCAGGTAGTCTGGATTCTTCTTGACATTGATGGCCAGCATTTTGACATCCTCAACATCTATGCTCTCAATGATGGCCCTGATCGCTCCCTACTCTGTGATCTTTGACAGATGGGTTACCTCCTACCATTTGACTAGTGTGTGATGACTTTAATATGATTGAACACCCTCAAGACAAAGTTGGGGCCCTCCCCATGCCTTTGTGTGTTGGTGAGTGTGAGGCTTGGTACTAGTTCAAAAATAAATCGGGGTTGGTAGACCCTCTCCTCCGATGGTGGACTTTTAATCTCACATCTTGGTTTATGTGGTCCAACTACCAAACTGGGGATCACCACATGCGCAAATAGTTAGACTGCTTTATGCTATTAGAGTAAAATATTTTTTATTTTTCTAATATTGATGGCTAGCCTGTCAAAATCCACTTAGATATTATCTTCTCAGACCACTCACCCATATCCTACAAATTGGAATGGACCTCTGGACAGTACAAGGTTCCACATAATCAATTTTTTCTCAACATGTTTATGTTGAGTCGTGTTGGCACCATCTAACTCATCCACTGCATATGGGACCTAGCCATGTGTCCCTCATACACCATCATCTAGATTGAGCAGTAAAATGAAGCCATTCTTTGTACCACTTCCTTCTTTTGCCACCATGGCAAACATGTTGGCTAAATTTGCAAGCACTCAGAGGAGGTTACAATCCAAGAATTCAAATGGTTCTTTTCCTCCCTTAAGATGAATCCTTTCAATATTTAACCTCAAAGGATGGTTGTCTCCCTCAAACACCACCTTAAGGTGGTGGATAGTCATGTATCCAAGGGTGCCCAGCTCCGATCTCAGTTACATTGGCTCAAAATTGGCAACAAAACCTCCAAGGAATTTTTCAAATCACTTAAAGCCAAGTAGGCCCATAGGCAAATTAAATCCATACAAGTGGCTCAATCCCATCTCACCTCCCAGGTTGATATCTCCTCAACATTTCTAGAGCATTACCAACATGTTTTCCATGCCCAACCCTCTATAGCTTATAGGTCCTACGCTCTTCAAAATTGCTTTAAAGTGGTGCCTTGCAAGCTCAAGCATGCGGATTAGCGGTTATGTGATACCCCACTCACCCTACAGGAGCTTACAAAGGCTTTGAATTGTATGAGTAATGATAAGGCCCCTGACCTCAATGGCTTGCCTTACGAGTTTTACAAAGCCACTTGGGAGTTCATCGGCCCTGAGTTGTTGCAAGTCTATAAAGAAGCCCTCAAGACTCAGTCTCTCATCCCTATGATAAACCAAGGCAATATCAAATTTATCCATAAAGTCAGGGATCTTGAACTTATCACCAACTGCAAGTTGATAACCCTACTAAATGTTTCTTACAAAATCCTTGTTAACCGTGTCTGGCTTATCTTAGCTATCATTGTTAGACCAAAGTAAACAGGTTTTATTAGAGAGGTATATCTTAGATAATCTTATTGCAGTCTTAGATGGCATGGCCTTGGATCGCTCCTCTTTGCAATGAGTTATTATTCTTACGTTGGATTTCAAAAAATCTTATGACAAGATTGAGTGGCACTTTATTCTTGCCATGCTCAAAGATCTTGGCTTTGGTCACTATTTTATCAGAGTTGTGCATACCTTAATTCACGATGCCTATACCTGCCTCACTATCAATGGTTATCAAACCTCTGGGATATAACTTTAGTGCTTTATTCATCAAGGATGTTCCCTTGTTCCAGCACTTTATGTTCTTGTTGGTAAAGCACTGGGGTACCTTTTGGATTCTAAGGCCTTGCAAAGGCTTATTTGGGGCATTGTTTTGTCTGACCACGCCTCTCAGCTTATCAATGGCCACTTTACAGATGATACTTTTCTCATGATTGAAGAGTAAGAGGCCACTTTCACTGAAGTTATGCAGTATTTAGACACCTTTTATTTGGCTTCGGGCTCAAGCCTTTAGTGAAGGAAAACCCAGTGTTTTTGACAAAGCATGATGACGGTACCTAAGTGGCTTAAAAAATTTAATTGGCAGTGGATCGCTCGGGGGGAACAATACAAGTTCTTGGGCATACCCTTTGTATTTGATAGCTTCCTTTCAAGCTTCGGTAGTATGTCCTCAATAGTATTGAAAGGAAACTTGACTACTAGATCACTAAGCCCCTCTCTCTGGTGGTCAAGTTCCAAATTTGCACCAAGATTTTGGTGGACACTCATGTCTACTACTCTTGTTGGGCCCCCTCCAAAGTCTCTTATGATAATCTAGCCAAGTTTATTTGTGATTTCCTCTAGGCCAATTCTAACAAGGCCTAGGTTTTCATTAGCTGGCTAGAGATATTTGTTACATTCCTCATGATAAAGGTGGCATGGGCATAATTGCCACTTATTGGTAAAGTATGGCCTTATGTGATAAATGGGTTGTTCAAGCCATTGAGGAAAATGAGGCTTGGAAAATCCTCCTCTACCATTGCAACTCTTTTGATTCTTCATATGGCAAAACCAACTGGCAAAATATTAGCTTTCAATCTCTTCTCATCGCTACTTGCCTGTCAAAATTACAAGTTCATTCGTGGTCAAGAGTATCTAGAAAGTTGTCATGTCCCTCTTTTGATAGGGACATGTTGGAAGACCCTTAGCCTTTAAACCATTCCTGAGGGCTAAGGGACAAGTATAAAGGGAAGTGAGTATTAAAATATTTTGATTGAATGTGTGTAAAATTACTTTTTTTGAAAAGTACTTATGTTTCTTATTTCACTTAAAGAAGGAGCTTTAAAGGTCTTAAGGACTTAATTGATTTTTTAAAAAGATCATAAAGAAAGGTCTTTTAAATCAATTTTTATATTACTCTCCCTTCCTCTTTTTGGGTGCCACACTTGGAGGGCTACAAAAGTGAAGAAGAATCATTTGGTGAGGGTATGTCATGTTTTGAATATTGAAAACTTGGTCTATTAGCATGTAAACACTAAGCCAAATTGTTTAAAGACTAAACCCTTCAAGCAAATAAAGTTAAAGGACGAAAACCCTCTTTCTTCTTTGAGGTAACTCCATTCAGAGGTTATCATTGGATTCATTTGGTCATTCAAGGGTGTTTTAAACATGATTTTTCATTTTGAGATTAACGCCTTACTTTTGGAAGAGTGGGGATTTGGTTGGAGTGAAATCTCACTCTTTGATGGACTTTTTGCCCGAAAGGCAATTCTGAAATTATTTGCAAATTTCTACAGAGTGGTGATTTATTTTGTGAGGTATTTCAGTATGTTTTGAAGGATTTATTGCCTTAAAAATATTCAGTGATTTTTGGTATAATTTTTGCACTTGGGCGATTTGATTTGGAAGGGTTTTTTACCTTGTTGAGGGTCATTTATTGCCCTAATATTATTCAATAATTATTATATTTTCTTTAGCTTAGGCTAATTTTTTGGAGGGGTTTGAGGCTCCAAAATACTTTAAATTTTCAGTCATGAATTCTTCTTATTAAATATGTAATTTTTATGCATATTTATGACTATTTCAGTGGAATAATTTAGTTGTAAATTATTAATTAAATTCCAGCTTGGGGCATCTAGGGTTTTGAAATTATTTCATGATTTTGGAAGGATAAAATTGCTTATGTGGATAAGCCAATTGTTGATAGGGTTTAGCATAATTCATGCTAATTTTTTGAAGCTAATTGGTGGACAGGGTTTGCTAAAAAATATGTTAATTTTGGAGTGTGTTTATAGCTAGGGTATGTTGTGATAAAAATCACAACTTTTCGTTTTCCTATGGTTTCACATAAAAAATAGTTTTCAAAGAAATTATCCAATTTGGGGACGTTATAGTGGTATCAGAGCCAATTTCTTGGCCAGCTATGGGGTGTGAGTGATTTCAATGGATTGACAACCTAGGTTTTTGCCAAAAGAGGAATACAAAGATTCCATTTAAAAGGTTAAGATGAAGAAAAAGACAATGATGAAGCCATGGATAAGTTATTACAAGCCATGAAGAGTTATCAGAGGGAACTAAAGGCACTAAGTCCCAAGGATGTAGCAAAGTCTATGGCATTAAGCCCTAGACCTCAAAGGTCTCTTTTAGAAGAAGAAGGTTGAACTACATGTGAGAGATAAGCTTCAAAAATCAAAAAAATTAGGGCAGCCAATGATTGAATTTTTTAAGCCACAAGAACCAGAAATTCAAGGACAACCTAATGAAGCTTTTTAACAAGTTATAGAGCAACCAATGGGGTTGCAAAGGGTAGTTCCTAAAGAGGGATTAACATAAAATCAAAACTTCCTAAGGTGAAACAAGAAGTTTTTCAATAACTTCATGAGCCATCAAAAGAACAAGGTAAATATCTTTTATTTTTAGAATATGTCTATTTATATTTTAATGTTTGTATGCATGATAGTGAAGTCACAAATTGAGTCAAAGAATGATGAAATTGAAGCAAAAAGGCATCACTTGTTGTATACCAAGGGTTCAAGTTTGAAGAACTTGCACCAACCTTCAAATATCCATTGACTAATTTTCAGAACATCCCTACAAAGAGTCACATGATCAAAGAAAATATTATAAATCTTGAGGATACAAGGCATGAGGACTCCTTGATTCAATTCCACAATTATTGGCACCAAGAGGTATGGGATCCTGATAATTTTTTAAATTTTACAAAAGTTCTCAATTCTGATTTTGAAATCTTTATGGTTGATTCCATGGGAATAAAAAAAAATCAGAATTGTTTGGGCCATGGAAGAATATAGGCATGCACAGGTTGACATTGGAAAGTTGTCACACAAAATTTTCTTATTTGAAAACCATGGTATTCACAAGGTTGGGGGTGTGGAAGACATATAAACCCATGTCTATTCAACAAAGAAATATGAGCATTATGATGATAGCCAAAGGGATGAAGATGTTGTGCTGATAAAGGGAGGCAAACATGCTAAGCATAAGCTAAGATATGGAGGTATTCTAAATTTGTTTTTATCATTATATTATGGTCATCATGGACAACATACCAAGATGGATGTTAGAGGCCTTAATTTTGATAGAGTTGATAAGTTCTTCATTCTATACATTCAAAGAAAATTCATAAAAGATCATATATGGGGTGTAGTGAATTCTAACAATTTTTTGAAGGGCCAATACACACAATTCATGAGTCACTCAATGGAACCAAAGTGTAAGCTTGTTGCCATGCAAGTAATTGCAGTCATTAAAGTGATAAATTTTCAGTTTGAGGCTTACTTTTAAGGGACTTTCAATGACATGGTGTGAAGATAAGTTCAAGGGGGAAATGCCTAAGAGAATGGAGAGCATGATGCATGAAGGAATCCATGTAGGGGAAAAAAGACAAGTGGAATTTTCTGAGTTGGAACAACCAACTCTCATGAAGAGAAAAAGTCACATGCATAGCATGTGGGGTGAAAAAAAAGTGGTAAAAGGTTTCCCATACAAAAAACTCAATGTTGGGGGTATAGGGCAGCCTCTAAGATATGAAAAGAACTTCCAAATTCTTCTTTGCATGATTTGGATTCTAAGGTATGCTAAAATGTGGTTTCTAAGGCATACTAGAGTGAACAATGTTTTGTTGAAGGGAGACCATGCTAGTTTTCCACCAAGGTATGAAAAGAATCATTTAATCTTTTTCTCTCTAAGCCCTACAAATTCTGAAAATCTATGTTTAAAATTAGTGTTGTAGAGGAGCAAAATTCCATATCTGAAGAGAATAAGGAATTTTGAAATTTAAATGGGAAAGAATTTGTAAATGCACTGAGAAAATTTTGAGTTTCTTATGTCATTTCAGCCACATATACATTCTGAAAATGTGGTGAACAAAATGTCAACTCAGCTTGATGAATATACCCCAAGGGTTGAAACCAAGTGGGTGCTTGATGTTGGTAGTAATGAAGGGATAAATGAGCAACTTCAGTTGAACATATGCCCATGGAACAAGGTAAAAAAGAGCATTGTACAGACCCCTATAAAATCTGAAATTGCAATAAAGTGTAGGTTTTTCCTTGGTGACAAAGGTCCAATTGATGCATCACTCCTCCAAGGTAAGCAACTTCTATGTTTATGGGGTTCAACATGCTTCCAAGACTATCAAGGTATATATTAAGGGCAGCTCTTTAACAATTTCCAGTTTTGATTTCTTATGTTTGCTTATGTCCATAGTGTTTTTTATGTGGCATAGACATGAAGAGGTTGTTGGAAACCAAATTGGTGATAGTTGGGTTGGCTCCAATGAAGTTTTGCAGGTTTGTTGAAAGTCAAATCAACCCCCATAATAAATGGTTCAAGTTTATAAAAAAGTTGGTTCACTCCAAGGCAAGGAGACAAGTGAATTTATGGGCCAAGGATGGAGTTACCGCTTTCACATATGAGTTTCTAGCCCTTGGGAGATTCAAATTTGAGAGTTTGAAGGGTGGAATCAAGATTATATGCAACTGTTATGATTTGCATAAAAAGGAATACGCTTGGGGAAGCAAGGTAGTAAAAAGAAAAATCATTTGTTGGGTGGATAAGGAGGTTGATAGGGGTTGCATCCTTCATGTCATTCAAAAATTTGCAGCCATACTTCACAAACAAATCTTGGTCAACAACACCAAAGAGAAGGGGGAATTGATTGTTTTGACTAACATATTTGCTTCATGTGCAGATAAGGACATAAGGGCAATCAAGGCCCTCACAATAGAAGACTACATAGCTGGAATACCATTTTTCAGCCACCTTTTTGGTGAAAAAATCAAGGATTTTCTTGCTTCCAACATCTTAGGAGCATCTTTTGAACATGTGGTTTCAAGGGTGAGAGTTGACAACATAAGGTGTTGTTGGTTTTGCATTTTTAGTTTGCTTAAACCTCATAAAAACTTCTTATGCAATTGTAGAAGATATCACTAAGAGGGGTCTTTCCTTTGGAAAAGGACTAGGTTTGAGTTTGGCATAAGACCAACCATGGAGATAGCATTTTGGTTACTTTTATTGCTTGAGGACAAGCAATTTTGGACAGAGAGGATTGCCATGCCCCTCTTTTGATAGGAACATGGTGGGAAACCCTTAGTGTTTAAACCCTTCTCGGGGGCTAAGGGACAAGTATAAAGAGAAGTGAGTATTAAAATGTTTTAATTGAATATGTGTAAAAGTACCTTTCTTGTTAATTTTTTTATTTCACTTAAAGGATCCTTAAGGGTCTTACGAACTTGAGTGATTTTAAGAAAAGATCATAAGGAAAGGTCTTTTAAATAAATGTTTATATTACCCTCCCTTCCTCTTTTTGGGTGCCACACTTGGGGGGCTACAAAAGGGAAGAGGAATCATTTGGTGAGTGCATGTCATGTTTTGAATATTGAAAATTTGGTCTATTAGCACGCAAATGCTAAGTCAAATTGTTTGAAGATGAAACCCTTCAAGCAAATGAAGTTAGAGGATGAAAACCCTCTTCCTTCTTTGGGGTAACTCTATTCATAGGTTATCACTGGATTCATTTGGTCATTCAAGGTTGTTTTAAACACCATTTGTTATTTTCAAGTTGACGCCTTGTTTCTGGAAGAGTGGCAACTTGGTTGGAGGAGTGAAATCTCACTCTTTACTGGATTTTGTGCTCTAGAGGCAATTCTAAAATTATTTGCAAATTTCTACAGGGTGGTGATTTATTTTGTGAGGTATTTCAGTATGTTTTGAAGGATTTATTGCCCTAAAATATTCAATGATTTTTCGTATTATTTTTACACTTGGGCAATTTGATTTGGAAGGGTTTTTTACGTTGTTGAGGGTCATTTCTTGCCCTAATATTATTCGATAATTATTATATATATTTTTAGTTTGGGCTAATTGTTTGGAGGGGTTTGAGGCTCCAAAATAATTCAGATTTTATATCATAAATTTTACCTATTAAATCTATAATTTTTATGCATATTTATGAGGGTTTCGGTGGAATAATTCAGTTGTAAATTATTAATTTAATTCTAGCATGGGGCATCTAGGGTTTTAAAATTATTTCATGATTTTGAAAGGATAAAATTGCTTATTTGGATCGGCCAATTAGCATTGCTAATTTTTTGAAGTTAATTGGCGGCTAGGGTTTAATAAAAAATATGCTAATTTTGGAGTGTGTTTATAGCTAGGGTTTGTTGTGGTAAAAATGAAAATTTCTCTTTTTCTACAGTTTCACATTAAAATCAATTTTCAATAAAATTGTTCGATTTGGGGACATTACAAAAGCTTTCAAAGCAATCAAACGCCACTTGAATTGGGTAGGGGATGGATTTCATACAAGGTTATCTTTCAATGATCATAGTTTATAGTGGTCTCCTATTCTCATCAGTTCTTCTATTCCCTTGGCTAAATTACCTGGTATTAAAGAGTTGTGATTATTCTATAAAAGAATTCGCACCATTCCTAATTTGGTTAGTTTTAGAGACTAGATCCCTTGCCCTGATTTGAAAATCAAATTTCAATTAAATAATGTTAATTTACCTTCCATCCTTCGCATTTAGAAATTAATCCTTGATGTTATGATCCATAAGCTTGGCCTTCAACCTCCTCGGGCATGGTGGAAAACTAGAGGTGGAACTATGATACACATTTTAAATCCTACTTTCCAAGACTTCTGTATCAAGTGATGAGTCCCTTCTCCCTGGATCTCAACAAGCTCAATAGATGATGGGGCCTTCAACCCTCTCCCAAGACATGGCTCGCCTGTCTGGAACGTTTGTGGAATCCAAGATTGAAGTCCAAATTAACTCATTTTCTTTGGTGTTTAATCTACCAAGGACTCCCCCTTGGTGAGAGGTTGTTCCACCTCTGCATTCCCCATCATTTTTGTTGGGCTTGTGAGTAGCCTCAATCTTTCAAACATTTGTTCTGGTTTTGCCCTATAGCTCAATCTGCTTGGCGTTGGATCCATTCTTTATTCCAACCCTTTCATCATGAACCCTTTTCTTGGAGATAGGTGCTTTTTAGAGATTATTCAAACTGACCAGCTTCTATTTCTATTTTGTGGTAGTTTTTTTATGCTATCATCCTCTTTCAGCTTTGGAAACCCAAAAATAATGCTATATTTAATCATGAAGAATGTGATATTTCATTCTCTGTTAATGAGAAAGTTGATGTTATCTCCTCGGTATACTTGCATATACAAGCTCAAGTAAAGATGGCATTGGACCTCCACCACCTATAGGAGCTTCTCGACCACTGAGGGAGTGCCCCGTGCATTATGAGCAAAGTATTCACCAAATGGCATGCCTTGCAGGGCCCCACCACTTCCTCCCAAGAGGCATCAAAGCAAAAGTTGATCCCATAACAGAGGCCACTTTTTGCCTCACCCTCCTCCAGAGAGTGGTTGGAGTGCTTTTGAGAAATCTGATATTGAACCTGCTCAGTGATCTCCGACGAGTGTTATTATTCCTGCTCAGTGCATTGATGGTTGGTTGATCACTATACACGATGACCCCCTAGATGGTTGGACTGCTCTGAAGATCCTAGATGTAGAACCACCTGCTTGGTCAACCCTTCCTAAAAATGACCCTCCGCCTCTGCCTCTTAGGGCGATGGCATGTGGGGTAGATGCACAAAGTTGGGGGATAAAAAAGGTGACACAATAAAAAATACAAAGCATTTTGTGTAAAGGGATATGCCCTTTTCAAAAGGGCGTATGCCCTTTTCAAAAGGGCATTAAAATCAATGCAAAATACATATTGGGTCGGTCCCAACTGCAAAGGGCGTGCATCCTTTGTAAAGGGCATGCAACCTGCAAAGTGCATACGCCCTCTGCAAGCCATTTTTTTTCTCAATCAGTCTTTTGAAAGCCATGTAGTTTTTTTCTATTTTACAAGTAGAGGTATTAGTTTTGCAAGCATATATTTAGTAAAATAAATATTAAGTATAAGAATATAAAATGTAAAATTAAATTAAATGTAAACTTATATAAATTTATTTTACTAAATATAACAAATTAGGGCCACTCAACATCTTCTGAAATTGATTACAACCCTGTAGGAATTACCATTTAGAAGATTATTTTTCAAATTCCATTCCAGCTAATACTTAGTTTTCAGAATTTCAGAACTAGAAAATAGAATGAGAAACGAGGTTACAAATCATGTTACGTATGTAATAGATCTAGATACCATTGAGAGTTACATGTCTATTTTACCTAATTAATTATTCTCTATCTACTTTATCTACTTGAGTATGATCTACCTGATTAAATAATTGAGCCATGGCTTGATCTCAAGGAGTATGCCCTACCTAAATATACAAGCCATATCTTGATATTTACTATTCCCTACTGGGGTCAAATTAAGTGTTCCACTTATTCAACCTAGTCTACTTCAAGGTCCTTTAGAAACTTGCTTGCAATTAGGTCTCTTCCTAATCATAGATTATCTCTTGGTCTATCACAAAAGGTCTTCTGAGTATTGGTATTGAAATACTAATGACCTTATTATGTAGTATTATCTCTTAATTTCTTAGCCTCTGTATTCATATCAAAATCACTTTCAATGACTTAAAATAGGGTACTCGATTCTAAGATAGTAATCTACCTTCAAGCAAAACCCTTTTTTGACTCCTAAAGTACTCAATTGTACATCCTCACTTCTTTGAACAATACTATGAGGGTTTCACCAATAATTTGACTCGAGCTTCTTAGTGCATGAATAACTTCAACTCAAAACTCAGATGACAACAACTCTACCCTTTATAGGCCTATTAGGCTAAATTCTACATCTTAGGGACTTGATACAAAGAGGTCTACAACTACCTTGTTTTTTGGACTCATTCAATTCAAAAACTCAATGAAAATATCAAGGCAATGATACAAGATTCATAGGTGTCTTTACACAATCTCAAGATACCAATTAGATCCTCAAGTGCCCAAAAAGTTGACTAAGTCCTAAACACTACTATAATATTTTTTATAGGCATGAACTTGGTCTTGAAAAGGTGTTATTAATCTAATCTCATCAAAGGATTATTATAAAGCTTTATTAAGATGTTTGGTGACTATCTCTGAGGATAAGAAACCAATTTCCTTTATTTTTTTCTTAAGAATTAGAATTCAATGGAAACTCTAGTCTTTAGGTCTGAATGGTCTAATCTACTTCCTTGGAAGGATATTGACTTGGCTTAACTGTCAAATAATTTGAATCACTTTACTTGTAAGTATTCTATAGTGTTTACATAATAACATTGGACCTTCATAAGAGGTTTATACTCAATCAACAAAGTTGGAGATGTACTATACTTGGAGTTTGTTATCTTTGCCTTGGAATCTTCTTAACAACCTTGTTCTCAACATAGAAAATGAACTTTAATTAATGGGTCTATCAATATGCATAAATGAATAGCCTACAACATGCAATATATATATATATGTATATATATATATATATATATGTATATATATATATATATGTATATATATATATATATATATATATATATGTATATATATATATATATGTATATATATATATATATATGTATATATATATATATATATGTATATATATATATATATATGTATATATATATATATATATGTATATATATATATATATGTATATATATATATATATATGTCATTCATACATTACATCTACCACATACATGGTACTACATGTAGGTATTTGGTCACTCATAAATGACATATTTATGTGGTCATGATATGGTCACTCATATTGGACACGAATGCAACTAATAACCCTAATGCACTCCATTTCCACCTAAACCATTAACCCCAAACCCCTAACCCTAAACACTAAACCCTAAACCCTAAACATTGAAACCTAAATCCTAAACCCTAAGCCATAAACCTTGAACCATGAACACTAAATAATATACATAAACCCTAGACCCGAAGCCTTAAACCCTGAACCATTAACCCTAATACATTATCCATAAACCAAAAACAATAATCCATAAACCCTAAACTATTAACCCTAAACATATAAACTTAAAACATTAAACCATATACTATATGCCCTAGACCCTAAACCCTAAATGTAAGCCCTTAACTATTAACCCTAAACCCTAAATGTAAGCCCTTAACCCTAAACCCCAAACCATAAACCTTAAATCCTAAACCCTAAATCCTAAGCCTAAAACCATAAACCATAAGTCATAAACCTTAAACATTAACTTCTAAACCCAAATCTAAAACCCAAAACCTTAAACACTAAACCTAAATCCCTAAACCCTTAATCCTTAACCCTAAACCCCAAACCCCAAATCGTAAACTCTAAACCATAAACACTAAACACCAAGTCCTAAACCCTAAGCCCTAATCCCCAAACCCTAAATACTAAACACTAAGTTCTAAACTCCAAACCCTCAACCAAACCCCAAGACCAAAACCCTGAACCTTACACCCTAAACCCTAAGTGTGAAACCATAAACCCAAAACTCTAACCCCAAACACCAAGCCCCAAACCCTAAAATCTAAACTCTTGATACCTTGAGCCATAAACCATAAATCCCAAACCTTTAAGCATAAAATATAAATAATAAGGCCTATAACCTAATCCCTAAGCCATAACACTAAAACTTGAACATTGAATGCTAGTCCCTATATACTAAACCCTAAGCTATGAATCTTGAACCATCAACCATAAACCTTAAACCCTAAATTTATGAATCATAAACCTCTAGCCATAACCCATAATCTTGAGTTATCACCTATATAGAGAAAGGAGAGGGGGCATTGGCTAAGCCATATCTTGAAAGGATAGGGGTCATTCTAACCTATATCTAGAGAAAGGAGTGACTAGGGACATTCATGTAAAAGGCTTGAAAATGGATTCAAGATGAATTCCTGAATAATTTGTGAGTTTTTTAATCAATGGGTCTATCAATATGCATAAATGTCTATCATGTAGCATTCAACCTATAGCATACATATAATAATAATAATACAGTCATTCATACATTACATCTACCCCATACCTAGTACCACATGTAGTTATGTTGTCACTCATACATGACATATTCCTGTATTCGCATTACAGTCACTAATACCAGACACAAATTTAGCTAAGCACCCTAGTACAATCAATTTACACCTAAACCATTAACCCCAAACCCAAACACCATAAACTTTGAATGTTGAACCTTAAACCTAAACCCTAAACACCATAAACCTTGAACACTTAACCCTAATACATTATCCCTAAACCCAAATAAATAATACCTAAACCCCAAAACCTAGACCCTAACATAGAACCTTAAAAATTTAAAGCCTAGACTTTATATTCTAGACCCTAAGCCCTAAAACCTAAACTTTAAGCCCTTAACCCTAAAGCACAAACCATAAGCTTAAAATCCTAAACACTAAACCATAAAACCTAATATTCAATTTCCCACTCCCTTATTGGGAACACCTATAGGTGTGTATGCAGGAGGTTTGTATGTGAATGTATGATATTTGATTATGTACATGGTAGACTGGTTCCATAACCAATACTATACCTCCACCATTGATGCTATGAATCTCTTCCATATCTCTAAACTTGATGAAGCTCTCATACCAGTTCAAACACTTATATTACAACCCTACAAGACACAAAACAACACACCACACACTTGTGCTTCATGAGCACTTATGGAACACACACATAAACAAAACCAACTAACTCAAAGATGAGATCATTGCACTATGAAGAGGGTGTTGGAAGTAGGCTCCAACATGCATTGGATGTGTCCCTAATCATCAATCTTCCTCTGGACAAGTGTTCTCTTGTATGCAATCACAACCACCCTTCTTTAGACCTATTTTCACATTCTGCACTAAGATGATCATCAGTTTCTCAATCCAATCTATATAGGGAAGGGTATGACACTTGTACCTGCAAAACATCAAAAATTATCAATAAAATCCATTATGTACCATGTTCGTATAGATAAGGTACAAGTCAAATTGATAGGAAGGAGACCTAGGGAGTCCTCTACAATTCCAAGATCATTTCCCAATCAAACTAGCCCTCCAAGATGCCTTTTCTTCCACTTCTTCCCAATCGGATAATTAACAAGGGTTTTAGAGGGTTTTAGGTAGTTTTGCCCCTTAAGGATAGTTCATAAAATTGTCACATCTGAACCCTGAATAAATTCCACTAGATCCTTGCTTAGGACCCTCTCCAACCTATCCTAGCTCCTCAGACTCCCATGCTAGGTATCTGTATTGATGTGAGCTTCCAAACTTGGCCTCTCGAGCTCTTCAAGGCATTATGTGCACCCTATCATGTTCTTGAGCCAATAAATGATCTCTCTGTGGCCTTATCTACAAAATAAAGGTTCTCACACACCTTATATATCCCCATGGAGGTCCTCCAATGCTCTGCAAGGTTCATTTGGTGTTAGAAGTGAGGCTACATTTACTTAGAGCTTTTAGGCCTAGTTAAGGCTTAGTAGGCCTAGTTTGCAAATAGCTACTAATCAACACCTATGAGTATTTGTTATGATTTTGATGACTCCCATGTGTTTTTTCATGTTCAACACATCCTCCTACATCTCTTTTCAAGGTTCTGACAGTCTCTAACTCATTTCCTTACCCTTTTCATACTAAGCCTGCGAGATTTTTCCTCTTGGGAGTGCCTTCTATCTGAGATAAAATAGAGGTCACTTCCCCTATTCTCCTAGACAAAATGATGATATGAGGGGCTTGGAAAAGTTATGGGGAACCTTTGTACAAATTTTTAGGGTTGGTTCACACTCCTAGCACCTCCAAACCTCGTAAAACCCAAGGCAGACTTCTTAAGCATTCATTGTGTGAAGGGTTTATGTGTCAACTGTAGGTTAAGGCTTCAGCTCAGTTTCCACCCCTATTTTCTTGGCCTAAGTATCTCATTAGGTTGGTATAACCATGGTTAAGGTGTTATAATCAAGTCTAGTACCCATTCTTTCTTGCCAACTCCTTAAAGTGTATTCTTTACTGACATAGGCTTAAATTGTAGTCAACTGTGACTGTGCGCTTACTCAAAAAAGGTATGCCTATAGTTGGACATTCTATCTTAGACCCTTATATACCATGTTCCACATCTTCTGCAGATAATAACCCTAGTGCACTCCATTTCCACCTAAACCATTAACCCCTAACCCTCAACACTAAACCTTAAACCTTAAACATTGAAACCTAAACCCCAAACCCTAAGCCATAAACCCTAAACCATGAACACTAAATAATATACCTAAACGCTACACCCTAAGCCATATCTTGAAAGTTAAGGATCATTTTAACCTATATAGAGAAAGGAATGACTAGGGACATTCATGTAAAAGGCTTGAAGGTGGATTCAAGATGAATTCTAGATAATTTGTGGGTCTTTAATCAATGGGTTTTTTAATCTGTAAACACCATAAACCTTGAAATTTGAACCTTAAACCTAAACCCTAAACACCATAAACCTTGAAGACTTAACCCTAATACATTACCCCTAAACCCAAAATAGTAATACCTAAACCCCAAAACCTAGACCCTAAACATAGAACCTTAAAACCTTAAACCCTAGACTTTATATCCTAGACCCTAAGCCCTAAAACCTAAACTTGAAGCCCTTAACCCTAAATCCCAAACCATAAGCTTAAAATCCTTAATCCTAAATACTAAACCATAAAACCTTAACCTTATAGGTCCTTAATATTAAACACTAAACCTTAAACACACAATTCAAAATCATGAACCTTAAACCCTAAACACCAAACCCAAAACCATAAAACCTCAAACCCAAAACCATAGACCCTAAATCATAAAACTGGATAAACCCTAAACCTTAAAACCTAAATGCCATAACCCAAACAATCAACTCCAAACACCAAACTATAAACTTTGAACCCTAAACCCTTAACCTGAAACCCTAAAAATGAAACCTAAATGACAAACACTAAACATACATTGTGGAGACCACACTACAGAAGAATGATGCAAGCATTGGTAGTTCAGTGCAACCCCCTCTCCACTTTCCTATCATAATTCTTACATAAGCACAAAGATTTCAATGCAAGGAGAAAACATGCCATAACAAAGTCAGTGGCACAAATGTTAATAATTTATTCTCATGACCCACATCATTTTTTGAGAATAACTCACAAACATGAGAAGATCCGAAATGATTCGGCCCTTTCGCTCAATGATTTGGAAATAATTGTCTCTAGAAGAAGGATTTCACCTCATACGAAGTAAGCGCAAAGAGGTAATTTTTTATCTATCATCATTTTTCATCATCCCTCATCATTCAAAATGAATTTTTTCCGTGCAAGTGCAAAGAGGATATTATATTATTTTTACCATGTAAATCATTCAACAATCTCCCTAAAGTAATCCATCATGACCCTATCTAATCTACTAGACATGAATGAGAATAATCACCCTAGTACACTCCAATCAGAATAAAAGGAATTGAAACACCATTCAAGATTCATCTGAAAAATATATTGTTCAGTCTGAAACAAATTTATACTGACTACTGGATTAGAACACACTCTACTAGATGAGAGAGTGACTAGGGATGATGAAAAAGTGATTAGGTATGATGAATGACAATAAGGGAATTGTTAGAGACATTGAGGGATGAGGACAAATGAGGAGGGGGTGATTAGGGATGATGAGGGTTGATGAGGGAGTGATTAGAGATGATGAGGGGTCCAATGAAAGAAGATGAAGGATTGACTAGGGACGATAAGAAATGATGATGGTTAATGAGGGAGTTATTAAGGATGATGAGGGATGATGAGAGTGTGACTAGGGATGATGCTCAGGATGATGTGAGAGTGATTAGGTATGATTAGGGTTGATGAGGTTTGATGACCTAGAGTGTTTAGGGATGATCAATGACAATGAGGGATGATAAGGAAGTGACTAGGGATGATGAGGGTTGATGAGGGAGTGATTAGCAACAATGAAGGATGATGATAGCCAATGAGAGAGTGATTAGGGATAATGAGAGACAATGAGAACCGATGAGAAAATGAATAAAAATGATAAGCATGAATACGAGGGTTGATGAGGGAGTGATTAGGGATGATAAGGATCAATAAGGGAGTGCCCTATGTGAATTTAGAGTGCTAGAATATGACTTTATTCTACATGACTTTGGAATAATGCATGAGATTGAAATTGAAATTTGACATTTGTTTTAGAGTGTGGTATCTTTTTAGAATGAATTTGAATGTTGTGTTGATTTATTCTATTTCAGATGGAGTCTATTAGGGTTATTAGCTATATTCATGTCAAGTATAAGTTATCATATCATGATTATAGGTAGATGTCATGTATGAGTGAATGCATACATATATGTAATAAATATGTGATAAATGTCATGAATAAGTGATCGTATCATGACTATAGATATGTTACAAGTTACATGATACAGGGTAGTCATTTATGCATATTGATATACCCATTCATTGAAAAACTCACAAATTATTTAAGAATCCACCTTCAATTTCGGGTATTTGATTGGGTAGGACATACTAAAGTAGATAAAGTAGGTAGGACATATTCAATTAGGTGAAATATGAGAGATAATCAATGGTATAGATCTATTACATACGTAACATGATTTGTAACCTCGTTTCTCATTTTATCTTGAAATTTTGAAAACTAAGTATTCGTTGGACTGAAATTTGAAAAACTAACTTCTAAATGGTAACTCTTACAATTCTGTAATCAATTTCAAAAGATGTTGAGTGGCCCTAATTTATTATATAATAAAATAAATTTAAATATATTTTACTTAACATTTATTTTACTAAATATATGCTTGCAAAACATCAAACATGGTAAAAAAATTCCAATCCAAGATTCTTAACAACGACCTCTAGATTTCAACAACATAAAATTGAAAAAAAAAAAATTGCACTCTAAAGAGGGCATATTCCCTTTAAATATTTCAATTTTTTTTTTGTTTTATCTCCAAATCTACCTTGAGTACAGGGTTAAAGAGACTTGAACCTACCTTGAAACACTTAGTTTCTAAAAAATTTAGGAATTTTTTTTGTCTTTGTCGACACATATGATCATACAGCGTTTATTATTATTTTTTTAAAACTATATGGGTTTGTAGAGGAGAACATGTAGTTTTAGAAGATATAATTTTTTTTAATGTTAGAATATTATTTATAATTATTACTTAATTTATACATAACATGCCTCATTATGGCCTATATACATATCATCACAAATTTCTTTATAACTTTTTGACTATTAACTAAAAGTTTATAAAATTTATATCTCAACAATCTACACTATCAACTATGCTTTTATATATATATATATATATATATATATATATATATATTCTTTTCATGAAGTTAATGTCAAAAAATTGTGTTCGTACACTTACAATTTCAATTTTTTAGTTGTCTTGATTTGTAAAATTATTTAAAATTTATATATATAATAAAAAATATTCTCAACAATCTTCAACATTTCACCTATCTATATATGAAATTTCATACAAAAATTCAATCGTTTACTGAAAAAGTGTGTTTGTATGCATGCACTCTCATTTTTTTACAAAAAATTATCAACCTATTGTCATAAATGCATCTATTTCACACACTTTTATCCTTTGGGTATTGAAAAGAAAATTATATATTTAAAAACTACATTTAAAATGCCACAGTTCATGTTTTTATGTCATTATCAAATTCATTTTTGAAGTGTTTCTAACATTCTCTCAAAGTTCAACTATTGTTATTTTAAAAAAAAAGGTGTCGTTTTATAACCCTCTTTTGTCCCCCATTACCCTGCATCTACCCTGTGCTTGATTTTCTTTCTGATTTTTTGTAATTGTTTTTGTCGTGTTCTATCCAGTAGTTTGCTAGTGTTTTGAGCTGGAGTTTTTGCCCAATATGAAGTTTGGGCCATAATCTGTCCAGCGACATTACTATATAACCTTCTCCAATAGTAAAAATTATCTATGGAACCAGTCACATGATAACCTGAATTTTCTCAACAATTTTTACAAAGAAAATTTAAAAGTGCACAAAACTCTACATAATAATAAACTTCTATAATTTCTCAACACTACCCCTGAAAAACAATTAATTAGACCCTAACAGGGGTCCACTAAGGTAGAGGCTCCTCTTTGTATGATCAAGATTAAAATATTTTTAATTTTTAATTTTGGAATTTAACTTCTAAATATTTTCTACCATTACCAATGCATTTCTTTTGCTAATATGTCCCTCTTCATTCGGCATTTGGAGGTTTAGCCACTAGCTGTAGAGTTTTTAAATTTCAGATAGTTTTCTTGAACCACTCATTTGCTTTAGACCATGTTAACAAAAACAGTTACTATTATGCAACTTACCATACCATGTATGACGTTTGCCTTAATACATTCTAATTTCATGGAAAATCTATTGATCGAGTCCCTTAGTTCAATCTGGATCGTACCACATTGGTATGCTTTCTCTTACCATACCTGGTATGACGTTTGCCTTAATACATTCTAATTTCTTGGAAAATATATTGATTGAGTCCCTTAAGTTCAATCTGCATCATACCACATTGGTATTGCTTTCTCTGTTGTTTAACCAGTTAAACAAAATGTAAGGCTGCAGAAAGAGAGGAGAAAACTTGCATATGCGTGCAAAACTAGACAGGTGGTTAAATTGCTGTGTTATTATCCATGAATAATGGTTAAATACAAATGAATACTCACAGGCTCACAAGACAGTTAAATCATTTGTGCATTCAACACATTATTTAAGTGATATCATCCGAAATTGTAAAATTCAGATATGGTATAAATATCCAATAAAATTAGTATAGTTTGCATGGAATGATTTTTTAAAGAAAATCACAATGGTGCAATTTCTTCCAAAGGAGATTTCTTTTTATCATTTTCATGATTCCAAGGTGTCCGTGCATAAAGTTTCCTGTTTTGGCACTGCACTGAGCTGTCTGAGAGATAATGATCTCCTTGATCTTGCAGATGGCTTAGAGTTTGTTTTTAGATTACACATAGTTTGATCTGCACCCTAGGAAATATTCGTTGGACAACATTCCAAATTGTTGTTGGGACTTTGACGTGTTCTATGTGGAAGCAAATTAGAAAGAAGAAATCACAAATTAAGATGATATTCATTGCTGGGAAAAAAAGAGAGATAGAGCTGTAACTTAATTTTTATTAATTTGAATGTTATGTGCATGACATTCTTTGGAAAGAGATTAATGACTGTATATCTCCTCTATCTAAATCTGTATCTACATATGAATAATAATAATAATAATAATAATACAGAAGGAAAAGAAGGCATTACGGAAGATGAATCTGTACTATACGGATGAGCTGCATCGACAGTCCGTCCTGGCCCCTGACTCATATGGGGCTCTGCCGCACAAGGGAAGTGGACAGAGTTGCCCCTGAGGAGATATAGCACTTGTGCCATGATGCACCAATAAAGATGGTCAATAGTCTGCGACTGAGTAGGAGGATTGTTACAGTGTCTACGTTAACCATAGCTTTGAGTTAATAATTGACGCGAGTTATAGAAGTAGAACTGCCACCTGGATAATGGTTCATATATATTCATGTGCCAATCAAGGATCTTTCATTGTCAAGTCATATTAGTTTGTGTGAACTGTATGTACAGGATCTTTTAGTGGCTTAAGTCCGTATTGTAGATGTCCATATGTTTCTGGGATCCGATTAATACTTTTGGGATTCTTTTCAGGAACCTGCTTACAGCTGTTAATATTTTGTCCATTAATATATTATTTTAATTTTGTTTTTTAAAAGAGTGTTTGGCATGTTGAAGAACATCAGTACTTTTTAAGGGTCTGAAACATGTGTCAATGCATTCTTCATGTCCTCCATGCACACAAAAAACCAAAAGCTTAGGTAAAGGGTAGCATTTGAAATAACTTAGTCAATGTGTCTGTCCAAGTTCTAGTAATAAAAGCAACCTTATGGGGCTCATGTTTATTAATGGTACATACAGTCATCAAAACTCAATAAAACATCCAATCTCTGTGATGAAGGAAATCCTTGGAGCAGGGCCTTTCTCTTATGGCCCCATTCCAAACACATTTGAGGACACAAGTATGCGAAACAAACAAAACGTGAGCATTGATAATACATACATAAAATTTCACCTCTATGCTTTGACAAAGGTGCCGAAGATGATCAATACGGTAAAAGTCTTGGTATCACTGAAATAATCTATAAATCACTTATAAAGGAGGAAAAATATACTCATCTACCTTGGATCTCTCTTATCCCAAGATTGATTCACATAATTGAACAATTCAAAATTTAATTCCATTTCTTGGCTATTTAACCACATGTGAAAACTCGAAATCCCAATCAAATAAATATCATAATCATAAAATTTGGGACTCAAATATGATAAACATGCATTCCCAATATGTTTCGAGACTGATATTCAATATTATAAACAACAAATCCAATCAACTTGGTATCCCTAAATTGTATTTTTATAGGCGTGTGCATTCAATTTTGCATGATTTTAAAGGTTCTGGAATATGTATTTAGGACTACAGCAAAATAAATTTGAAATCCTAGGTTGGGATATAGAAACAAGTATAAATTATTTGGATTATTTTTCAACATCCAACTCAATATGTTGTTGGTATAGAGTCACTTTTCTGCAAGATGATAATTGTTAAAATGTATGTAGATATATGAGAAGTAGCTCTTCTTCACAGAGAAAGAATAGTAGAATACCTGAAGAAGCAAATATGGTAATTGGCCAGTATTCATCGAGAATGCAAAATGTCAAGAAATTTCGACAAAAGTAACCCTGAGTAACAAGTCAAGCAGAAAAAAATTAATGCAACTAATAAATCAGTCTAATGGAAGTCCTTCATTCTCTAATCTTGCAGTATCCCCTCTAGAAATATGCGCACACAACTGATTTTGAACTCAATCTATTCTACTTATCTATCCGTTAGATTATAGTTGTAAATACTAAAAACTTTGTACCTGGAGCTTTTTAAAGGCTTAAATCTCACAAAGGCAACTATGAAACTCTTTATAGCAATTCAGAAAACTGAGTAAAATGAAAATCAAATTCACAGGAACCGCAAGGATAACTAAAGCACACAAAATAATTCTAGGTGTGTGTTTTTAGCATCATGACTTTAAAGTAATCGATCTCAAAAGAAAGCTTATTGCTAGTAACCAACAGTCATCAGTCTGTATGTTAAACATTCTTTAAAAAATTATTAAAATTACTGGATTTCCTGTAGAACTAAAAAGAACCCGGAATAACATCAGGGAAGAAAAATTCAACTTAGCACATCTCTCATCCTTAAATGGTTCAGAACCTCACCTCCGAATGCAAAAATACAATCATGATATGTAATAAAATTGAAAATAGTACATAAGGATCCTGACTGATATCCTGAAGATTTGAAATTAATTGACACGCCATTTTTTTTTCAAACAACTATGAAAACTTTTACCATCAAATAAAACAATGCTACAACTCAAATTTCCAGGCCATGGTTCAATGACGCAGTTAGCTGGACATGCCAATATGGGTGTTAATTTTTTCAAAAAGTCTGGAGCACCTTAGACATTTTTTTTCAGGTCATGGCCAAACCATACGCTAATTCAACATATGAGACCCCCTGGTGAAAACCCTCAAGGGGATGCTTTTCCATTTACCTTATATATTGTTCAAATTTTGTACTCCTGGGTGACAGATGAGTTGATCACAGCAAGAAGTCTCAAACTGCCCCCGAGAATTCAGTGAAGCCTCATATATTTTTTTTCAATTATATTTCACTAACCTACATCAAACTTTTGAAAAAGAGTAGTAGTGGCTTTTCTATCACGCATCACAGAAAACTAGCAATGTCAAGAGACAAACTCTTACCATTCCATGATTAACATGAAGAGTCTGATCACCTTATGCTTTATCAATCAAAATGAACACTTGTGCATCCAAACAATTCAAACCAGCTTCAAATACAATTGTCAACATGGCATCCAGTTAGTTGTTATATCCATCCAAGATTTATCAGTACTCTCAAAACAAAAAATCAGAACCTTGCAAATGAAATACAAGAAACTGTTTCTAAACACTTTAATAGATCCTTATCAAGATAACTAGTCCCAAGAAAATTTCTAATAGTAAAGATCAATAAAATTACTTTGAAATGCAATTTTAGAAGGAATTCCTGAAGATTGAAAGTTCTAAACAGTTATAATTTTCCAAAACAAATAATAAATTGGAATCGTTGATATTGCTTTGGGATTGGTTTGCTAGCCATAAAGATTGCATCCCTCACATTTATTAATGACATTTGTTCACTATACATTCCTTTTGTTTTCAAAGACATTCTGCATCCAATCAAGGGCTCCTGAAGATTTTTAGGCCTAGCTTGTAGTTGCCGGCCATGGAAGACAAATTTATTGGCAAGACTCAAATGTGACCAGACAAATTAATGAGATTGAATGCTATGTATGATACATGCAACAGATTAACTGATATTTGATATTACAGTTGAGATGGAACTGCTAGCTTATTCAGAGTCACTTTCTACTCTTTGCATTGCTTTCAAACCTGTTGGTCTCTGCATGAATTGCACATTGAATTTGTTAGGGCTAGAAAAAATAAGTTTGTATCCAATTGGCAAGAAACTGCTGGTGCAATAACTGAGAAAGTACCTTCTTTAAACATTTCTTTTCCCTAACTTCATACCGTTCTTGAGAAATATCATTGAGCCAAGCACCAGGGCTAACATTCTGCAAAAAAACATACAACTTACAATAAATGAAAATTCTTCTTTCTAACTAGTTGTATTTTATCATAGTATCGATTTCCATGGCATGTAATAGTTGCAAGATGATTCTAAATACAGGTTGAGATCTATCTTAGATCCATAAACATTCATAGCCATTTTGTGGACAATATGTGTTTCAAGTTCAACTTCAAAAAAGCACATCTGAAGTTCCCTTACAGTATGCATTGCAGAGAAACTCTTAGGTGCATCTAAAATTTCCCTCAAAAGGTGCATTGTCAAGACAGAGTATGCATCAATGTTACCAGAACTGTAAACGAAAAACTTCTCAGCAGGGATTACAAAAAGGTTAATTGGGGAAAACCACAAACAACATATCAGGAAAAAATTAAACAAAGTTTCAAGAATATCTATTGATCATATTTTGGAAAAACCCAGCAAATATGAGATTTTTATAAAATATTATGCAATAGTATCCCCTGTTGCATATACACTCTATTATGCATACATGGGCACTTTTGAATAAATGTAAAGATCCTTTTCGACATTGCCTTGAGAGAAAGCAAAGTCCATTTTGCAAAATATAGTTTTACAAGCAAAGCAAAACAATTTAACATGAATCTGCAACACCATGGCAGTATGTGCTCCACCTTACCACTAGATCATAACCCAATGGATTAGAAGTGGGCAATTTAGGACTAGAAATGGGCAATTTGGTAAATTTTGAAAAGATAAAACAGATCGGAAATTTTTGGTCCTCCCTTTCAAATAAATGACAGAGTCTGTAAACCCAATTGGGAAAAAGTTGAGAACAGTAAAAAACAGACATATGGACGTGTTTAGTTACCTAAGGAACTCCCAAAAGGCAGTATAAGAAATAAGGAAGGCCTGGCTCCTGACCCACCTGCAATCTCACTTGTAATTCAAGCATACATATGTCAACTGCAACACTAAGGGTGAGATACCATTACGAGTGCTAGTACTCCAATTTTACTACCTCAGAGGCTCAGTCCAATGAAACTAAGACACTCCAAAAATTAGAATCCTTTCCAGAAAATTCCAAGCAACCATTGTTTAGGAGGGAGATTCTAGGGATGAAGGGCTGCACCCACTTAACAGATTTATAACCAAAATGCTGTACGTATTTAATTTGATTTGTCAGATAATTTTCCACAAAATATGCATTGAAAATTTGGAGCCTTAAACTATCTTTCTGCAAAGGGCTCCTAACTTTTACTTCACAGTACCCTGCTGTGAAATTATAGGAAGCCCACTTCATGGTACAACCAGATAAGCTAATCTACTTGGGAAAGACAGTCTCTCAAGAATCCAATCTTTATAAATTCAACCGCAGACGGAGTTGAATATTATTTGTTTATGCTCTCTGTTCTATATTTGCAGACTTGGCTTTAAACAAATAATTTTAAAAAAAAATTGAGAAAAACACGAGATGTACTCACATGGATTGCCCTCTGAATAGACTTGAGGCGCTTTTTGGGTTTCAATGGCAACTTTAAGCCCTTTATTGCTATAAAATCTTCCTCAATCAGGTTAAGAGAGAGGGCCAGACATATTTTTGGCCAAACAAAAGGCTCCAAATTCAAGGCCTTGTTGTCTTCCATTGTGTTGGTTTGGTCTGTGTTATTGCTGTTCCTGGTGCACATTACATTATTCGCTGGATGCTGCGATCTGGTACTCCTTTGTGGACGAGGTGGCGAGGAATGAAAACTGTTGTTGCAGAGCACTGATAACTCTTTATCAAGGGCTGATTTCACTTGATGGAGTTGTTCTTGTTGTGTAGGGATTGTTATTTCAGCAGCAGCTTCTTTATCTGCTCTAACAACGTGCCTGTCCACACGAATGGTGGATTTCTTCTCTGTAACTGCTTCTGTCTGCTTAACCTGTGGCTTGCCGCATCTCATTCGCTTGCGGATTCCCCATTGTGGTAAAAAATCTCCAGAAGAAATTGGATTCTCTAGTTCTGTTGCCATATCCATTTTAAAGAAACACACTGATTTATCTCCGAAAGTGAACTAGAAAACTCTGAAATCCTTGGATTCGAAGCAGAAACAGAGAAATTTATGACAAAAGCCTTGAATCCTTGGGATTGAAATAGAAACCCAGAAATTTATGCAGGTTACACAAGAAATTTCTTACTCTTAAGGCTTGGAGCATATACTAACAAAAATCCCCTAAATCCTCATATACAAATTACGAATTCTCTTCGGCGATTTCATAACGTCATCATACAAATTTTACCCGCAGGTGGCCTCTGGCCAAGCTATTTGGCCACAAATAAATAAATTCCGGTCAGCTAATTCCTAATTCCATCAACAAGTTTTCAATCGTCAAAATGGGCGATGAAAGACGGATCCCCTGCGCAAAAGTTATCAAACCTTCAGCGCTCCAAAAATACAAATCAAATCTTTACCAACAAACTACAACCGTTGAAGATTCTGGCCAGTTTTTGTGCAAAATTGAACCAGAATGCATGAAATAAAAATGGAAAATAGCAGCGTACCTTAACATTCAGAGCGTTGGAGAATTCTTATCAGAGAATTTGAAATAGTGGGCCAAATGCTTCAACATTTAGCTCGTTAGAATCCTCAAAATTACCAGAAGAAGACTCAGTGCCCAAATATCTCATTCATAGCTGCCTTCCGAAACATTTCATTCAGAATTTTTCCACACTCGTGCAAGCTGCTGCTTCTCAGTATTTTCTCCTACTCTGATTGTATTGAATGGTATATAAATTTTAATTTTTACTTTTTTATTATTAATTTTATTTTGCCTCCAACGTTTCTATCTTTTATCTAACTTCGAAATTCTTTTAACTTAGAAGCAAACGCATCGGATCGCATGCACCGTTGGATTAAAAGATCGACAGTTGGGCATTATCGCCCTTATTAAAACACAAGCTTCTGGTTAATCGAAGCACCGTGGATCGTTGGACACGTGTTACTATTTCCCATCAATGTAAATGGAGGGACCCATCCGAATATCGACCGGATTTTCAACACTTTAGGATAAGCCTAAAATTCAAATGAATATATGTTAATTTTTTTTTTAAATGTGATGAATATTGATAATGTTTTGGGGGGTTTTATTTATTTTTAATATATTTGTTTTTGTGCATTCGTTGGTATTGGGTGTTTCCATTGGTTTTTATTTTTTTGGATTCAAGTAAATGTAAGGGTTTTGACAAGGTTTAGAGTGTGGATTAAGAAGGGGATTAAATCATTAAAATTTATAAATTTATTACAAATTAAATATCATTTTAAATAGATTATAAGATGAAATATATTTCAAATTAATTATATAAAATTAGTTAAAAATCAGTAATAATTAGTGATTAAATAATGGAGACAAATAATCATTTACAATCCGAAATTAATATTGTAAAAAGAATGGAGTAAGCATTTGATCACTGTTTAAGCATATTTATAAAAGAGTGTTAAATTAACCATTGGTTTGGGTTAATTTTCTGCTACAACAAAAAAGAAGGCCCTCCATCATTCATTGAGTAGCATCCTTCACTATTTTCTCAACATCTGACTTTAAACATTCAACATCAGATTTTTGACCTTTCTTTTTGATCGAAGAGTCCAAGAGAGCATTAGATCTCACTCCCAAAAGCATGAGAAGGAGAAGCCTCGTTCTCCACTAGAGGAAAGGTGTGTGGACTCAAAATAAGGACAGGGTCCGGCTTGGAGGGGCCTCCCTCCTATAGGAGGAAAAGACCCTAGACACTACAGAAGGGGGAGAAGGCCATGGAAGATGGTAGAATTGCCCATTATTGCCTTAGATGAAATCTTGGTTAGATGTTACATCTTTCTCTCTCCAAACAAGTCTCAAGTGAGAAGGAAAATATTGAAGACCCTTAAAGGAACACCTCTCCACACGATGTCCAATGATATTACAATGAAGACAATAGAAATGAAGAGCTTCAAAATTGAAGAATTGAGTCCACGAACTATAGAACAAACAAAATCATACATAATTTAGAGAAATCAACAATCTCACATACTTTCATGAATCTACTATCTATTGAACTTTCATCCAATTTCATAATCGGTAAAAATATTTATTCTTAAATTTTATTTAATTTTAATTTGGATTAAAAATATATTATATTATTTTAAATTAAAAATAATAATAATAATAATAATAATAATCTCAATTTAATTAACATTTGAATTGACACAATAAAAGTGATAAAATTTAATATCAAATTTAAAATAAGTTTTGAGCTTTTTATTTTTATATCTTAAAAATTAAATTTTGATTTTAAAAGATAAAAAGGACTATTAATCTATGGAAGGAAATTTGATTTCAATAAAGAAGATAATTGTTTAAAGATAAGCTTTTATAAAGAATAATAATAATTAAAAACAAAACATTAGTGGAGACCCACAAAGTCATAATATAAGGAAAGGGCATATCAAAATAGTTACTAAATGAGCAAAATAGAGAAATAACACTTAATATAAGGTATTATTTGATTACCAAATTAGAGGAGAAAGTCCTAAAAGAGGTCCTCATGACGATGGCATTGAATGGAAGGTGACTTGTAAGGTATTGTTTGACCGCCAAAATGGGGAGAAAAGTTTGGAAAAGATCTAGATGGCAATGATATTGAATTGAGGAAAAAGGTGTTTTTGACTATTAAATTGGTGGAGAATTGGTGTTATACGTAATCGGATCATAAATATGGTAATTAAGAAGAAGAAAAATCTTATTAGTGATGTATACTATTATATATTATTAAAAGAAATATATATCTTATTTAATTTGGGAGTAGGTTTTAGTTCTCAAATTATATTGGTTTAAGGTATATATGTGTTTGTTGATTTTTTATTCATATGATTTTTTTATTGGTGT